>ML675624.1:38172528-38186951 GCA_007922155.1 Mesoclemmys tuberculata
TCCAGCATTCCCACAGACCATTGAGCAGACTTATCTGCCGATAATTCCTTCTGAGTGGAAAAGCTATCCGGTATTCCTTGTGGCAAGCAAAAGCACCAATATATATTAAGAGGATTGCCCACGCATGCATGAGTCATTTCCCTGCTGAGCTGGAACGGTGCAGATACATGTAGCAGCTCATAAGATATGTATTTATTTTCATTTCTCAAACAATATAATTTCCTATCCATGTCCCAGCTGTAGTCTCTCTGGCATTAATTAAAAGATTACATCCAGAATTGTATAGTTCAAGCAATCCAATCATCCTTAGACAGGAACAAATTCAAACTATAAATTGAAGTAAGAGAATGTAAAAGGCAAAACCAAGTACTACCTCTAAGCCCTCTTTTATTCCCTCTATATTGTCACCTTTCCCAAGAATCTGGAAAAACATATTTTGCAGCATGTGCTGAAGGTAAATCATTGTGAGCTCTTTCAGAACAAGTGAAGAGTCCATAGTCAAGGGTGATCGTCAAGAATGACCTGCCTGTAGCTCCTTATAGTTTAAATCGAGGGAGTTTCAGTCTGAGTGTCTTTGCTAACCTTCAGGTTAAGCACCTCTGATGTGTTCACATCTTTGTGCTGCATACTTGGGGTTTGCACCAGTTCAGCTACATCACTGGCTGAACAGAGGCAAATTCCCAGTGTAAACAGGGCGTCTATCATCTTGAAGTTTATTCTATCCGGTTTACAGTGCCACCCTTCACCTTCGTCTGAGCACCTTTCACATGAAATTCAATAGCAAATCAAAGTTCCTAGTGGACTTTATGGAGTCACAGGGCCTTCTTTTTCGAGTAGCATCCCAAAGGGTGCTCCACTGAAGGTGTGTCTGTGCCCCTGCGCTGCTGATTGGAGAACTGTAGTAGCAGTCTTTCCCACCGGTGCATGCACTGCTCCCCACCTGCCATGAGGCCAGCCTGCATGCCTGAGCATTCCCTTCTCAGTTCCTTTTCAACTGTCCCTGGCTAGAGATGTCCATTCACAGATTTAACTCCCTTTAGTTTTGTTAATCTTAGCTTCTCTTGAAACTTTTTTCTTTGTTACCACATTTGTTTTTTGTTTGCTATGCAAAAGAAAAGAAAAGAAAAGAAAAGAAGGTTTATCTCTTGCTGACTCTGATGGGGGAGTACCCCCCTGGACAAGGGTATGCCTAGCTCTCTAGGTTTCAAAAAGTGCCTCAGTTGAAAGGAATTTATCTGAGTGACTGACGGGCACTCACAGTGCGTTTGCTGCCTGGAATTAAAGCACAATCCACAAGGTGTGATCAAGTCTAGGAACAACAGAGAGTTAAGGCTCAAACTCCTGCTTCTGGAGCCAGCCTTTCAACCCTTAAAGTCCCGGTGACAGCTCTTCCTGCAACTTTCCACTTCAAAGTCAGGTGATCCCAAAAGAGACAAGTCACTCATTTAAGGACACTAAGAAAAGGTCTGTGAATCCCTTCAGCGAGCCCCAACAGAGCCAAAAACAATCTCTGCCTTCATCAGTATCATTGGTACTGACAGTGTCAAAACCCTCTAATGCTTGTACCCCGGGTATGCACAGTACCAGGCTGACAGAGCAAGTTGGTCTGCCCAAAGAGCTGCAGGGCATGTGCAAAGTACCGGTACTGCAGGCACATGAAAGGCACAGAAGATTCACCCCAGAGAAGACTGAATTGTCACAGACATCAGCACTGGTACCGACTGTGGTGCACACCAATAGACCATATGGCCAGGTCCACATCTCCGACTTCATCAGTGCAGACATTCACCACCAGTACCGATGCTATCTACAGTCCCAGATTTCCAGTGCATGATGGATCTTTCAGTGTCCAACACACTGGACTCACCCCTGCTCAGGACCAGGCCCCAGCACCGAGTTCTCCCAGATCACTGGACTCGCCGACATCTCCCTGCCATGCACCACCTTTCTCATCATCAGAGTCGGAAAGTGAGCGAGAGGAATTAGGTTTTCACTGCTCTTCTAACCCACCATATGGGACCCAATCTCACTATGGGCACTAGGTACATCACCATCTGACCCTCAGCTTCCATGGTTTGTCCAACCATAGTACCAACCACCAGTCCTCTACCCTCAATGGCAGTACTGGGACCCTTGGCAGGCTCAGAGGCAGCAAGTCTCGCAAGCTCCTAGCATGGCATTCCAATAGGCAAAGAGGCACCTTGCTTCAGCTGTTGCTTTGAAGATTTTGGAACAACCAAGGGAGGAAGCTGGGACAGAGGCAGAGGAGTAACATACTCCTCAAGTTCATTTCTTGTCAACCTCATCAGATGAGGCACCTTCCATAGCTCATGATTTTAAATCATATCGGGACCTAGCTCAGAAGCTGGCAGATACAGTTGCAGGAAGTGACTGAGCCTCACCACAAATTGGTGGACATTTTACTCTCTTCCACGTCTGCCAGAGTGGCCCTGCTGGTTAATGAAGCACTCCTGAACCCTGCTGAAGTCATATGGCAGACTCTTGCATCCATCCTGCCAACATGCAAGTGGATGGAAAAAAGTATTACGTGCTGGTAAAGGACACAGAATTTCTATTTTCCATCCACATCCCAATTCCGTCATTGTGGATGCGATTAATTCTAGGGGCCACCTGCACCAATCTAAATCTACCCTGTAAGACCACGATGGGAAACATCTGGATCAGTTTGGCAGGAAGGCATATTCATCAGCCACCCTCCTGTTCCACATGGCAAATTATCAGGCCTTGCTGGCAAATGCGACTACCAGAATTATACAAAACTCAGTCCCTTTATTAAACAGCTCTCAGATTTCCATAAAGACCAATTCAAGGCCATAATCAAGGAGGTACAGCTGATAGCTAAATTGACTCTTCAGTCAGCATTATGGCTGACATGGTGGCATGTTTGATTTTCATGGCCCTTGTTTTGGCTTCGTGGATGCATTCATCTGGTTTCCCTAAAGAGGTCCAAAGCACAGTGGAGGACCTTCCCTTTGTTGGAATTAAGTTATTCACCAAGAAGACTGATGCATCTTTTCAAATGTTGAAGGATTCTTGGGTGACTCTTCGATCCCTAGAAATATACACACCAACCTACAAGAAAAAATACAGCTCTCATTTACCATTTAAGCCATGGTCATCAAATACACGTCTCAGTACTCATCACAGAGAGCTTACAAGCTTCAGAGGAAGAAACTGAGGTTCCCTAGGTGAAAGCAATCAGGACCCCAACTGCGTCTCAGCCCTCCAACTTGAAGCATCAGGTCGATGCACCAGTAGAACACTCTTTTTGCAACCTCTTTCTGGAAGACCTCACCCATTCTTTTGGAGACCACTTTATCTCATTCCAAAGCACCAGGGAATAAATAACATCCAAAAGTGGGTACTGGAGATTATCTAGAATTGATATATCATCCATTTCTTCTCCCTCCTCCCTCCCAAACAGGTATCACCATGCCTCTTCCGGGACCCTTCTTACAAGAGTCTATTATGTCAAGGGGTATACCATCTCCTTAGTGTAGAAGCTATGCCCATACATCACAGAGGCATAGACTTCTATTCTCGCTACTTCCTGATACCTAAGACAAAGGGAGTTTGGAGACCCATACTGGACCTCAGAGCACTCAACAGACACTTCAAAAGGTAGAAATTCAAGATGATCACTCTATTGACAATCATTCCAGCATTAGAGGAAGGAGACTGGTTCTGAGCCCTTGACCTTCAAGATGCATACTTTCACATTTCCATCATACTGAGTCACAGGCATTACTTTAGATTTGCATTTGACCAGGACCATACCAGTGCTGAGTACTCACTTTCAGCCTTTCATTGGCCCCCAGGGTATTCTCCAAGGTCCTTTCATTAGTGGTGGCCCACTTACACTCTCAAGGCATCATGATTTACCCTTACCTGAATGATTGCCTTCTCAGGGCCTGGTCCTTTTCAGAGGCCCAACCAGTCATTCGGGCCACACAGGACCTGTTTCTGAATCTGGGCGTACAGATCAATGGGCAAAAATCAACTTTAACACTGGTACAGAGGTTAGAATTCATAGGAGTCAACCTCGACTCCACTCAGGCAAAAGCACTCTTACCACATCACAGATTTCTCAGTCTCTCCTCATAGATAGAGACAATAGAATCCAGCCCCCAGATTTCGGCCAGACATTGTCTCCAGCTTCTGGGGCACATGGCCATGGGCACATCAATTATTGCTCATGCCAGATGACTCATGAGATGCCTCCAACCATGGTTCAGTCCAGTTTACAAGCTAAACAGAGACAATATAAACAAACTTCTATCAGTGCACCAGGGTCAAGCAATCCTTGGATGGGTGGGAGGACCTGGCAAACGTCTGAATGGGAATCTCATTTGCTCAGTCTTCCCCGTCTCTACTGATGACCACTGATGCATCCCTCATAAGATGGGGCACATATCTCAATGGTCACACAACACAGGGCAAATGGTCCTCTACAGAGACATGCCTTCACATCAGCTTGCTTGAGCTCAGAGTAGTCAGAAATGCATGTGCTCACTTCCTATCATTGATCAAAGACACACACACAAGGGTCACAACAGACAACATGGTCTGCATGTGTTACATAAACTGACAGGAGGTGCCAGGTCTCATTCCCTGTGCATAGAAACACTAAAACTATGGAACTGGTGCATCTCCCACAACATCCTAATATTAGCAGTCTACCTACCAAAAATACGCAACATGATGGCTGACAATCTCAGCTGCAAATTCCCACATGACTATGAATGGGAGATAGAGCCAGTAATACTTCATGACATATTCAGTAATGGGGACACTGGTAACAGACCTGTTTGCTACGTAATAGAACAAGAAATCTCTACAGTACTGCTCCAGAATGGGGAATGGACAATGCTCCATGGGAGATGCTATCCTCCTTCCTTGAGACAAGTGACTTCCTTAGGCCTTTCCCCCATTTCTTCAATTACTGAAGGTCCTGTTGAAAATAAGAAGAAAGAAATCAAACATCATACTGATTGCTCCCACCTGGCCCAGACAGACATAGTTGGCATTATGTTCATCCATGACTCTTCTGATCATTTCTGACCTCCTGTTGCAGAACAAGAGATGCACTCTCCATCCTAATTTGAAGATTCTGTGACTCAAAGCCTGACTTCTTCATGGTTCCAGCACATCTTGCTTTGAGAATGTAAAGGAGCTGCTATTATACAGTAGAAAGGGAACTACTCATTGTACCTACTTTTGGAAGTGGAAATGGTTTCAGATCTGGTGCCAGCCCACGCATGTCACTCCTTCTGCGGCCACCCTTCCAGTTGTCTTACATTACCTAATGGCTTTAAAGAAGTCAGGACTCTCTATATGTTCCCAGAAGGTTCATCTAGCAGCAATTGCAACCTTCCACCAGCAGGTAGAAGGATACTCTATCTTCTCTCACCTGAATACAAAGAGGTTTCTTAAGTGCATAGCAAACCTCTTCCTACAAATCAGACTCCCCACTCTCTAATGGGATCTGAACTTATTATTAGAAGGACTGACTAAACCACTGTTTGAACCCATTGCCATTTGTTCACTAACCCACCTTTCCATAAAGATGACGATCTGCATCTCCATTACCTCCACCCGATCCTTAGACCACATGCAAAGTTAATTCCCAAGGTGACTTCTGCATTCATATGAATCAGCTTATTCAGCTTCCAGTCTTTTATCCCAAACCTCATGAGAATAATGGGGAAGCCATCCTTCATACATGTGACAGAAGGAGAGTCTTGGCCTTCTATTTAGACAGAACAAGGGCTTTCAGTATATCCATGAGACTTTTCCTAACCATTGCAGATAGGTCAAAAGGCACAGCGATCTCAGCTCAGATACTCTCTAAGTGGGTCTCCAACTGCATTAAGCTCTGTTACCAATTGTGTACCTCATTCCATTCAATGTCCAATACAAGATTATGGAAGCGAGCTACACAGGAAGCAGCTGTGAGCTGTGGCTGACCCTGTCAAAGTTTCCACAGGGCCAATTCAGCAGAGCTGAAAAGCATCTGCCCCTGGAAAGCATCTCAGTTGGATAAAACTGGACTTTTGGCTTCCAACAGGGAAGAGTCCTAGTCCAATGCCTCCCTGTTAATTACTCTTTCAACAGGCTAACTACTAGCCCTACTTCAGTATGATCAGAAGCATACATCTGCAGTTGAAAAAAAATCAAGAAGTAGCACTGATTCGTGAAGCCTCAGAATTTGGAGTGGCTCAGCTCAGTAGATAGCACAGTCGGATGGGCTCAGAGCACAGCATTTTCAGTGTGGAATTGATGGACTTGCTCCTGCAATGCCTGATTCTTAGTGACCAGCTATATCTTCTGCGCTTACAATGCTCAGTTTTCTGCCTGAAGGCAGATCACTTGCTTATGCAGATGCAGATGCCCCTTCTGGCATGAGGAACTCATGAGGGTCCATCCTCAGCTGGGGCCCACTCAGAGCCCAGAAATTGATAGTGTTCCAAGCAAGCTTTAGGGACTGGGGTGTAGGTGATCATGCCTAAAAGTTAGAATTGGAGCTGGGGTCAGACTCAGATGCCAAACAGAAGGTCAGAGCTGTAATCAGCTTCAAAAGAAAGCTTAGGAGCAGAGACCTGGAGTGAGACAAGAAAAGAGGAATGAGGAACAGATAGAGGGTCTGGGATAAGGAAGACAGGAACCAGGAAGAAGCTGGGAGGCAGAAACAAGGAACCCACAGGAAGGCAGAACTCAAGTGTCAGGCGAGTAGGCAAGGTCTCTAGTAGCAGACAACCAAAGATTCCTCTGATTGCTCAGACAATTTCCTGTGCCTCTTTCTGGTTTAAGTAGAGCCATTTGGGAGGCTGGATATCTTCCCCAGTCAGGAACTTCATGAGTTGGGCCCTTTGTGAATTAGAGCTTCTCTGGCCTGCTTTCCAGTCATTTAAATGAACTGTTTGGTGGCAGCCATGGTCTGGGCACTGCCTTGGGACCTGTGGACCTTCGTGCAATATCTCTGATCCCTCAGCTCTCTGTGTCAATTTTAACATCCAGTTTCAGGAGAAATGAACAACATTAATCATGCCTAGAGTTGCTAAATGCATGGATTACTATAGCCAGGTCTTCATCTGGGAGGAAGGAATGAAGTTTCCTAGAAAGATTGAAGAAGGCATTTTTGGACATGACTATTTCCTGGTCATCCAAGCTTGGTGACTAGTCAGTGTTCTTTCACTTCAGTCCCACAGCTGCCCTTGAGATAAGGTTCTCAGTTCATACGCATTTTTCCTGCCTTTTGCTTTAACGTTACAGCACTCAAAAACCTAAAAATGTATTTATATCATGCTGCTTCTTGACACTTTACTATACTACAGAACACTTGCCCTACAGCACGTCATTAGCATTGTGGATCTATGTCCCACCATGAACCTCTAATTTTCACAATACTTTTCTATACTGTGTCCTCAAAGCTGAACTCTTCATGCAGTGTAGCCAGTCTTATCTCAGCTTGGATTTCAGCCAAGACATAACATTGATTTTTGTTTGTTTCTCATGATAACACTATTAAATATGTACATTTGGCTGGCTAAATAAATTCCAGTAATAAATTCTTTCAGTATCAAACTTCTGTTCTGAAAGGCTAGGTACACTAGTTGTTCTAAAGATGTGTATCACCTACTGTCTTCATCCTTAGTTTTGTGGAGAATGCCCCAACGTACAAACAGAAAAAATGTCATAAGATGTGAGTCAGTTCATAAGCTATTGTTCTGGCATGTAAGGTATTTATAGATTTGCTAAGGCTTGTGTTACAGTAATCATCTTTAAAGAGCAAATATATAGAAAGAGACTTTGGTGATGCCTTTCTAATTTTTGAATATCAGGGTAATAAGACTTCCATATAGTGTTGAAACATCATCATCATATGAATAATACAACAAATGTCTAAATCAATGACAAAGGAAGAGCAATTTTATTCAAAAATAAAATATGGTTGTAAAACTAAGTATTTTTTTAGTAAATCTCCAGCTCCTTTCACACACCCATTTCTTTTTATTTTTCTCATTAACGCCAAAACTCAGATCTATGGTATCTCATGTATTTGTCCTAAGTTTACTACTTTATAATCTTTTAGTAGCTTGGTGGAATCTGAATGCGATAATGCTATACATTTTATTGACAGCCTTTTCATTCCTAAGAATAGTTTTTATTGTACTTGTATCCTTGTACAAATTGACACACAAGATCCTATTTGATTAGACAGACAGATTGTTTGACATACAAAGGAAATACCAAATGTCACTATATTTATTTTGATGAAGGTCAATCAATACCAGTTGTTGCAGAATTCATATGAAATGGATTCATATTTTAAATATTAGGACTTTTAGAAAATGATATTAATTAAATCAACAAAAAAGGATTCAAGAGTCAGATTTAAAAAAACCCTGGAAACTTGATATATTGGCTAGAATTTTGGTACTAATTAGAAGTCTGCAAAATCATATGTCATTTTCTTTACTTATTTATTTTACTTCAGTCCATGGCTTGCGTTATGCAGGAGGTAAATGATCTAATGTTCCCTTCTGGAATAAAAAACAAAATCTATGAATCTGAGTCATTTAATGATTGGGATCATTGAAATACACAATACAGTTCGTATAAGGACATGGGCCTGTTGAATTTTGGACAGTTTTTATTATTATTCTAATTCAGTTGAACGTATTTGGTTTAAAAAAATTCAAAGTATTTCTCTCCTCCACAATTCCTTGCCTTTGCTGAAATTCCTTTCTCAGTCTCAGAAGTTTTTGCTATCTCTGCTAGCTACACCAGCTGCTATCTTCAAATGACTTTGACTGTATGCAAACAGAGAATGATGCTCCGGAATTCAACTGTTATATTTAATTTTCAGAAATTAATTTCCTAAATAAAAACAGATTTTACATTAACCTATCCAATATTTTGTGTGTAATTATGTAGTGACCAGCTTCTCCCCTATGAAGGATATGTTTGCTACAAATTCTCACTCATAGAGCCACACATCACTGTTCCATCAGGGAGCAGGATTGCCTCCGTGGGACAAGCATAGGATTCAGTACCCTGTGCATCTCCTGAGATCTGTAGAAGTCAAGGCCAAATATACACATACGTGTCTCTTCACTGTGTTCTAGCACCCACTAATAGCATAACTTCTTCAGGAGCCAGGCTGCCAATAGCTCTTTTCTGTTTATTTCCTCCAACAACCCTTTCTTCAACCAGCTTCTTTTTACAATGGAATTTACATGGGGATGGGAGTGGGGGCAAGGTGGGAGAGAAATGCCATGAAAACTCATTTCCCAATTTGCAGTCCAATTCCTTTTTTCCAGATAGTGCTTGTAGAGAAACCTTGATAGTATATGGGACTAGGGAGATTGTGTCACATCCCCAGGCCCCATCTGCTCTGTGTGGTTCCCATCTCCTTCAAAAAGCAGAGCTCACAATGAGATCCTAGAAGATAAAACTCCAATTTTTTCAAAATGTCCTCTGACTTTACAGAAAAGTAAATGTTTGACAGATTTCAGAAACTGAGTAGTTAAATACTTTGTATTTGTGTATCACTTTTATATTGTAGATCTTAAAGAGCTTGATGACAAGAATAAACATTAAGGCTTGTCAAAACATTTTCCAAACGTTTTTCCATTAGAAAATGCTGTTTTCTCAAAAGCAAAACATCCTTCAGGAATATGTTGATTTTGATGATATTTCATTTAGAAAAGTTTAGAAAAAAAGCATTTTGATAAAATAAAAATGGGGTTTTTGTTTGTTTGTTTTTGAAATTTTAGAGATGGAATTATGTTTTGCTTCAAAATGATGTTTTTTTCATTTTGAATTTTTGTTTTATAGCAATAAAATTACAGAATTTAGAAAGTTAATATTGAAATGAACTTTGATTAACTCCACATGATTTTCTCAAAATTTTCATTTAAAATGAAATTGACATTTTTTTTTTCATTTTGAATTGGATTGAATATAAACACATTTCAAAATCTCAGAATTCTCACAAAATGTAACTTCCAGGTTCCACAAAACTCCAGTAAACATTAATATTCCTATTGTATAGATTAAGAAATTGAGGTATAAAGATGTTAAGATGAAACCATTCAAACTTGGCAGCATAAAATTAGACCCCGGAATCCATGCTTAGGCCACAACACATTAAAATGCCTAAATATAGACTTAGATGCAACTAGGCACTTACACTGGGAAATATTTACTTAAGTGACTTTCACTTTCACACACTGAGTCAATGAAAAAGATGAGACTAGAATTTAGATTTTCTGTTCTCACATTTCTTCTTTTTATTAGATACCTAAGTTCTCTGAAAAGTATCCAAAGTTTCTTGTAGATTTGTTTCCAAGTGCAAAATGAGAGGCTGAGTTGAGATCTTTTCAAACATTAGGACTGTCATGTTTAAGTCTTCCCATATGGTTAATTATATAATAGATGCAGTGAATGGTAGGTTTTGACATTTAAGGGTAATTTTTTTTAATAGATGTGCTTGCACAGCCTGTGAAAAAGTATCTATGTCAATAATGCTGTGCAACTATGAACATGAACTTTTCTTTTTCAGGATGTAGTCTTTTTCTTCAGAGTGTGCCGGAAAGATACAGCAGTGTAACCTGTGTGATCCTGAAATATGGATTAAGCACAGAATTGTGATTTTTCAGCCTCTACAAACTGGGATTATTTGTCTAATTGCAAATCTCTAAATGTAATCAATACATTTTCAAATGTAAGTAGCATTTATTTTAAAGCACTCTTCTTTGCAATGCTTTGTTCTCTGTTTCCTACAAATCCAATTGCCCAGGGATAGATTTGTTTGGAAAATCATTAAGATATTTTTTTACAATATATACATATAAAAGAAGACAGACTGGTGATGTTTACACTGTTAATAAGACTTATACAGTCCAATAGCTTTTATAAAAACCATTTAAGAATACAAATCTTTGAGAAGCGTAGATTTGACACAAGCTAACTATGATTTTTGTGAGAAGTTACAGGGAATTTGGACAGGAAAAAATAATCGTTTTCTGTAATATAACATTTAATAAGGAGGGGAATAGATGCCTTCCATTGGAGCAGCACTGTGTACCTCTTCTCTCCTCAGCTTTTGGGCTGAGGCCAGGAAGAAATCCCAGAACAGAATCAGCACAGGAGCCAGAGAAGGGACAGAACTGGGGCAGTGTCCAGGTCAGTGAGTTGAGGGACTGAAACCCATTCTATGGCCACCCTTTCTTCTACCCCTCTGGACCTAGCATGAGGGACCTGCTCTGGGGCATTAGATTCCATGCATCATGCACCTTCCCCACATGCTTTGCTTGGTTGTTGGAGGAAGACGTTTCTAGAGTGGAGGTAACCCTGGGAATGAAGAACCCCCGACATCAGCTGGAGGAACTTGGGCAACCACAACAGAAGTAGCAGGGTGGCAGGTTACAGAGCCCCTAGAAACCCATGATGTCACTAGACTCTGCTTTCTTCAATTTGCATTGTGTGTTATTTTCATAGTGATGACTGACTGTTTCCTGTACCCTTCCTCTACCCTCTCCCACACAGTCTTTTTACTGCAAACTCACTCCCATGGCTCTCCATGCTCCTCTTCATTCTTCCCTTCATTCTCTTCCCCTCTCTTCCACCTCATTAGCACCCTTGTCTCTTTTTTTAACCCTCCTGTTAACTCAGCCCCTTCACCAAGCCCTTCTCCTTGTCCTCTCTAACAGAGACATACAACAAAAAGCAAGGAAAAAGAAACAAAACGTGCAAGTAACATGACATTTGCCAGGTATCACGCTGAATGATCTGCTTGTATGTTGCATCATATTATTCTATCTTTTGTCTGTCTCATCTATTGAGATAGTAAATTCTTTTTGGTTCATGGACCATCTCTTACTATGTGTTTGCACATGGGTCCCCCTATCCTTTAGATACTACTGCAAATATGGAAGCTGGACTTTCTTGAAAGTGACCTATTCTGTCCCTATCTGTGCTTCCATTGAGGTTGCAGTTGACTTCACTAAGAGCAGAATTAGGCCAGTGCTGCATATTAGTACTAATAATAGTTCAGCTTCAATAAAATTAAGATTTTGCCCGCTTCTGCTTTTTTCATAGCTCTGGAAATGATATTTTTAAAGGAAAAATGAGGTGTAAAATGCAAGTTAAAAAGAGCATATGAGTGAGCAAACAGGACGGTTCATGTTTATTAACAAGAAGGGAGCACTGATCAAAGTGAAATTGTGCACACAGTCTTCTACGTTAATTTTCTGTAAATCTGATAGTATGCGTGGAAAATTGCTTTTTAACTTATCGGGATGATTGCACAGGCAAGTATTTCCCACTTTCAATTACATTAGTTCTTTGACTTGCTCTTATGAAAGTATTTCCCATTACTTATGTGCAAAACAGCATGTGAAAAAAAAACCTACAGTAAGTTACCCTAAATATTTAAAAACAACAAGAATCCTGTAGCACTTTAAAGACTAACAAATTTAATTTCTGCAAGTGTAAGTTTTCGTGGGCTGCAGCCCACTTCGTCAGATGCAAGGAATAGAAATCAGATAGGGGGTGTATATATACATTCAAGGGTAAGGAACAACAATGGGGAGGGTAGGTGTAGGAAAGTCCATTAGTTATAGAGGATGTGGTCTATTCACAACCACTGATTAGTAGGTGCGAATGTGTGAACAGTGACAATTACTTCTTGTAATGAGGTAACCATTCCAAGTCCCTATTCAGACCCAGTTTGATTTTGTCAAGTTTGCATATGAGTTCAAGCTCTGCAGTTTCTCTCGGAAGTCTGTTTTTGAAGTTTTTTTGTAGAAGTATGGCAACTTTCAAGTCAGCTACAGAGTGTCCTGGGAGATTGAAGTGCTGTCCTACTGGTTTATGGATGTTACTATTTTTTATGTCTGATTTGTGTCCATTTATTCTTTTGCATAGTGATAGTCCGGTTTGGTCAATGTGTTCTTGTTGTTTTGTGTACGTTTTCTGGTGAGATGAAATTTGTCATACCAGCTACACCCAGTGACTTTCATGGGAGTTGTGAGTGTGACAGTAACCGTCAGTGAGCATCTGCCCTGTCCTAAGAATGGACAGCGTGGTGTCTTAGGCCTGGTCTACACTGGGAATTTATGTAAGTATAGCTATGTCTCTCAGGAGCGTGAGAGATGTGGCTATATAGCCACAATCCTGAGAGATGTGGCTATATAGACCTAATACTCCAGTGTAGACAGCAGAATTTTTCCATCGACTTAGCTACCACCTCTTGGGGTGATGGATTACCTACACTGAAAGGAGAATCCCTCCCGTCAGTGTAGGTAGCATCTACACTGAAGCACTACAGCAGCACAATTGCAGAGGTGCAGTGCACCACTGTAGCATTTTAAGTTGTAGACATAGCCTGAGTTACTCTCCTTTTTTCTGTTAAAGGGAATGAGTGGGTGCCATGTGGGAGCAGGTAATTTGGGTATAAGGGATCTATTTAATTTAAAGATGAATAAAGTGTCTTCTCTCCTGTAGGAAGGTGCAGGGACCTTCCCCCGCGGCTGGGCCCCAGAAAGGGCAGCCGCCGCCCCAAACACTGCCAAGCCCGGATTTAAACCCCCCGCCTGTCTATCAAGGCCGGGAGCAGACCGGGATAGGCCCGGGCGACTGGCCAATCCCTTCCCCAGAGGGCGGGACTTCCCCCAGACAAGGGGCAATAAAAGGCCGGGCCCGGCGCTCAGTCAGGGGCCGACGGTCAGCAGGGTCAGACCTGCCTGCCCGCCAGCGAGAGGCCCGGCCGGAGCTCCACCGGGCCAAACCTCAGCGCAGGCCCTGGCCGGACGTAGCAGACTGGGAGCGACCCTCCCGCCGGGGAACCGACGATTGGGTCGGACCCCCGGACACCCGGGGGTGGGACGAGCCCTGGGACCCTCTGGGTTGGGAAGGCCCCTCTGAAGCGGGGCAGGACCTAGAGGAGCTACCTGCCGCACCCCCCGCTGAAGCCGGAGCGGATCTGGAGGAGCTACCCGAGGCTGCGGCCCCCACCGAATCCCGTGATCTAGAGGAACTGCCCCTCGCAGAGGAGTTCCCGGACCTGCCGCCCGTGGGCACCGATGGCCTCCTGAACCTACCCCGAGCCAGCTACCCGACGACCACCGAGGAGGGAGGTACCAGGGACGGGCGGGGAGGAAGTAGCCCAGGGGCAGCCCCAGTTCGGGCTGCGGTGGGAAATCTCCTACCGCTGGCGTGTTACGGCTCGGACCCCGCCAGAGCAGCGGGAGTGACCCTGCCGCTGCTAGGGCCCTGGGCTGGGACGCAGTGGAGTCGGGTGGGCCTGCGTCCCCCTCCCCCCTTCTCCCCTTTTGCCTCAGCGGACCTCCCAACCCCTCCTCCAACCCGGCGATAGACTGCCTGCTCGCCCGCCC
>ML675624.1:38186961-38218839 GCA_007922155.1 Mesoclemmys tuberculata
GCCAAGGGGCCGGGGCGATAGGCTGCCTGCTCACATCGCTAATTCCCCATTTGTTTCCTGGAAGGTGCAGGGACCTTCCCCCGCGGCTGGGCCCCAGAAAGGGCAGCCGCGCCTGACGGGTGACGCCCGCCAGCCTACATCTCCCCATCCACCCTGTCTGTTCTATCAAGACTATTTTTCTGGAGGAGCTCTGAGCTTGATACAAAAGAAAAGGTTTGTGTAAGTACTGAACAGTGAATGTCCAACTTTTAGTTATTTAATCTCTTATAATCCCCACTCAGTAATACAAAGAGTATATATCACATATCTGTATCTGTATCTCACATATCTGTAGTCCCTGCTACATGCACATTTAATCACCTTTAAGGCATATAATAATTGTAGAAATGATTTCAAAGGGAGGAAAAACGTACTAGGAGCTAGTGGAAATAAAACTAGATAAGTATACCTAAGAATGAAAGACTGGGAATAATCAGAATTTATCTCCAGAGACTGCTGCTGTTTAAGGCCCTCCCATCAGTGTAGGGAGCATCTAGCACTGCTGCAGTGTTTTAAGCTTAGACATACTGTTAGGGGCCATAGAGTGACTGTCCTGCTCCACTGCTGCCCTGCAATTGGGTTCTGTAGAGCTCCAGAAAGTGGTGCAAAATTCATCCAGATGAGCTCCCTATCCTCTCACTGGTTCTCTAGTACCTGGTTCCTCTCTTTTGAGATAGAGCTGGACAAATTCACAAATGCAATTCTCTGACGGGGTTGCTGGTGAGCTTATTATAGAATCATTGAACCATAGATTAAAAGGGATGGCAAGAGTATTTTGTAAATCACCACAGACTTCATTTGCCTTCTCACCAGCAATCTTGAACACCAGCATTCTCCTTACACTTCCTGCTGTCTCCTTCTTAATACATTATATGGCAATGCTGCATGTTTCTGGCTACTGTGAACTACACCGTACCTTTTTTATCCACCCTGAGAAAGAGGCAGCACATAGTTGAGTCATCTGAGGAGCAGATCAGAAAACGAATTCTTTGGATTTGGTTCTCATTTTGGGCAAAAGTTGAGACAAGATTTTGTTTTATCCAAGCCAATCAACTCATCTCTGTGAGATCATCACAATACTATGAGGGACATGAATTTTTCAACTATATTTATTTTTACTTATGTCTAGAACTGTAAAACATTTCTTTTCCTTGCACAAACTTTATATTTGGACTGTCTGTGTGTTTGTTATTTTCAGCACTACTGTATGTAGCACTTCACTGTCACACAAAAAGTTGAGAACCCAGTCCCACCCTAGGTTAAACAGATGGATATCAGGTGGATATCAGGTGGATGGAGAAGAAAAAGAAAAACTCTTGGGACCATGTAGTTTAGGAAAGTTGGTCCTGTACTTTGTTTTGATTTGTAGTTATGGGCAATCTTCTCTGTCATGTACCAGAGTGGAAGTAGAAGGAGCCAGAGTAGAGATTAGTGGTGGAAAGTTATTAACAGAAGTGATTTTAAAGACGGATTTTACTTTGTGGAGGATATATCATGACTAATCTTTCACAAAATGTCCCTTTTCTATTTGATCTTTTTCTCTGTTCTGAATCATTTCTAATGTCTTGAAGATGAAAAGGCAGTTTGATTGTTCCTCTTTGTTTTCATCGTCTGGCTTCTGACCTCTACTTGATTCCAGCATTACCAAGCTGACATACTTATTGCTATTTATTTCAAAGGAAACCGTTCATTTATAACAACGTTCAAAAATGCGATTAGAACAATCAATGAATGTTTTTGCATAGATATTGGTTACTCTGGAAAAAGGAAGCTGTTAAACATAAGAAGTTACTTTCTAATTGTATGTATTACTATTGCTTTCTCAAATAGACCCAGATTCCTATTAACTATGTTGCCTTATCTGAATCTTATGGAAAGTCCTATAGAATTTAATAGGAATGAAAATATAGTGCACTATAAAAACTGCTAAAAAAATCTGTAGGATTTAATAGAGGATTTATGTCCCTGCTATAGGTTGGTTTGAAATTTCTATAGGAACATTTTCATTGTCTATAGAACTTTTCTTTAAGGAGGAGGAATTATTTATTATTTTTTATGATAGTAGCAATTAGAGGCCTTATTTAGGACTGTACCCCTATTGTGCAGCACTTTTTGTAAGCACATAATAAATGATGGCCCAGACCCAGAACAGCTTATATCAGCCAATGCACAGCTCAAAGTAGCTACACAGCCACATAGCTTCCTGTGACCCAAACCCAGCTCCTTCCCCTCTGTGTGCAGAAGCTCCCAAGACATCAGAACCATTGAAGGTCCACTGTCCACTCTGCTGAGTTTGCAGGAGGTTCATTCACACCCCACGTTCTCAGCATGGCCGATCCATGTAGAGGAGGAGTATGCTGGAGATGAACACAAAAGGTTTGCTGCAGATCCACCCCTCATGCCTCCCACCCCTAGGGGACCAGAAGAAGTGTTTATGTAACAAACATCTGAGCAGGGTCTATACCTTTCCCCTATCTCTTTAATCTCCTATCTCCCGGAAGCTATTTGAGCTAGAGATTGCATTTAGGATTTACCGCTCTTTGAATTGTTGCCTATGTCTCTGCATCAGTGATATTGTCTAAGAATGTACCATATATAAGTGTGAAATGTTGGTAAATAATTTTTTTGGCCTGGATTCTGAAAATTCACAATTCACACCATTAATATGGTAATTTCACTGGACAACAATTTTTTTCGAAAATGTTACTTCCTCAGAAATTTTTTTTAATTATGCTAGATCACTTGAAGCTGAACACGAATATAATTTCAGACTATTTGTATCACATAGGAATTTGGAGAACAAGAAATTGACTTTTATTGAATGTAATGTGTTTAATCACATAACGGTGCTGATGCTTTGCAATAGTTCAACTGAGCTAAAAATGTTTTATTGATGATTTTCATTTGTACTCAGTGTCTGAGGCTTCTCGTTTAAGTGTCCAACAATAATCGGCCAGTATTGATGGATTCCAGTTGCCCTGATACCGTTTTTTCATGATCGCAGTATCCTAGTGAAATCTTTCACCATGCTTGTCACTGACTGCACCAAGATTTGCAGGGAAGAAGTCTAAATGCAAATCAGAAAATGAATCTTTAGTGACATGTTGCACTTCATGGTTTTGTATGTTTGAAGCATGTTGTCAGCCAGCTGCATGTAGTTTGGTGCTCTGTAGTTGCCAAGAAAATTTTCAACAACATCCTTGAATGCCTTCCATGCGATTTTCTCCGGCCCTACTAGAAGTTCTTCGAACTGCCTGTCATTGATGACCTGTTTGATTTGTGGACCAACAAAAATGCTTTCCTTAATCTTGGCATCAATTATTCTGGGAAACATCTGTCTCAAATATCAAAATCCTTCACCTTCCTTGTTCCTCACTTTCACAAAATTTTTCATCCATCCGAGTTTTACGTGAAGAGGAGGCAAAAATATCTTTGTCAGGTCTACAAGTGGTTTATGTGCCACACTTTTCTGCCCTAGAACCAACTGCTTACGGAGTGGCCAGTCCTTTTTAATGTGATGAGGCTCTTTAGCATGGCTGTCCCATTTGCAAATGGGAGGACAGCAATTGGTGTATTCAGGCTGCATTCCTAATTGCAGCGTGACTTTCAGATCACCACAGATGTTCCAGTTGTAGTTGCTGCACTATATGTGTTTCAACAAAACTTCAGTATTTCCGTAGGATTCTTTCATGTGTACTGCATAGCCGATTGGCATTGAAGGGTGGACATTGCCATTGTGTAACAACACAGCTTTCAGGCTTAACACTGATGAATCAATAAAAAGACGCCATTGTTGTGGGTTTTGCTGGCAACCCAAAGCAGTGAGCAGCCCATCAATGTCAGTGCAGAAACACAGATTATCAACCTGACCAAAGAATTGTGTCAAATCTTCTTGATGGCTGCGAAAGACAGAAATGTTCGTGCCTGGTGACAGAAGACCCCACCCTTGCAGTCTTGAACCCAGTAATTCTGCTTTTGCCTTTGACAAATCCAAGTCCCTGACCAGGTCATTTACCTCTCTGATTGAGTTATCAGATGAGGTTCACTCAATGTAAATGGTTCAAAATCTGGATTAGTGTCATTTTCCATTCCTGGGTTGTGCATCATGTAATCTTCATCTGCCTCCTCTAGGCTCCATGTCTCTGGTGGCTTTGGTACTGGAAGACTGTCATCATGCGGCACAGGTCTCATGGCTGAAAGGAGATTGAGGTATTCAATGGATTTCTTGTATTTAGCAGAGAACCCAGACACATTGGTCAGACAGAAGTAACAGTGTGTCACATGATTTTTCTGCTCTTCCCATATCAAGACAGCAAATGGCATTGACTTCCAAGTACCTTTGAGGCAAGCTCTAAGATCAACAGCGCATGTTGTGCAACAAATATGAGGAGCTCAGGCTTTGTCCTGATCACCAATTTTACAGCCAAAGTAGAGCTCGTACGCTTTCTTAATACATGCAGTCATGCTCCATCTTTGAGGTTTAAGCATATATTTGCCACAAACGTAACAGAACATATCGCGGCTGTTGTGACGTTAGCGAGACATTTTGCTATCACAAATCCTCCTGAAAATACAATAGCTTTATTATTGTGAGTACACACAATATGCTATGCGCATAGAGCATGAGCATCAACATGAATGCAAACTGATATAAATGCAATGCATAGAATGGTGTGTGCAAAATGCTTTTATAGCCTTTCTAAAACCTGTCCTGCCAGCAGCCGCCCCACCTAAGCCTTAGCATTCCCACTGCATGTTGTGTGACCTGCACTAGGTGCAGTGTCACTGCATGCCCAGGCATACTTGGACACAAGATAGAAAACTTTTCAGCTTACATTGTGGGCAACATTTTAATAGACTTAAATTATGAATTGAAACAACAAATATAGGCGATTTCAAAACAACGGTATGTGATAGGGAAATTTCATGGAGATTTTCGTAATCAGCAGCCCAAAATCCATAAGATACACCCAAAAGTATTCAGGAAGGAAAATCTTTGTTCAGTGTTTTTGGACCTTTTGCAGAAGGGACCAGTTAGTTAATTACTATTACTTATACAGATCCCATTTTGCAAACCTTACTTCCATTTGTAAGTGCTACTCAAAGTGAGCATGCCCATTAACTTCAGTGGGACTACTTTTCCAGGATGGGATTCATGATACTCAGAGGTTGCAAGCTCAGGTCTTAATTACTAAGATAATGATGCTTAGTGCTTTTCATTCCTTTGACATGTGGAATATGTTTTCAGGAGGTCAGTCTAGTTAATCATAGAGTTCCATTTTGGCCTAACAAATCTATGAACTTTTATGTTTCAGTACCCAGAACCCTCTAATTATTTTGCGGCTATACAAGACAATATTAATACTGAAAAATTGGTTATACAAAAAAACAAGTCCATGCCTTATAATAAACGAGTATTCACTTACCCATACCAAAGAGAGAAAACCAAAAGCCATCAACTACAAGATTTTCTTTTGCTGCTTCGCTTAGTTTTATGGTTTCATAATAATTTGATTGTTTAGCATTAAAAGATGAATGACACCAATGTTTTCTGTTCGCTCAATGATGCTATCACACCTATTTTTTGCCACAGCAAATACACTCTTATTTTTAGTCTTGATGTGGAGTTTGATATTAGCATGCCAGAGGAAGACAACCTAAGATGACTGTATCTGCTCTCTCATCTTGTCATAGCAGGGGCGGAGGTCTAAATATAGACATCCACAAATATATTACATCCACATTCTGCATTACAATTTATTTAGGCTAAAGCAAAGCATTTCAGCCTCCACTCTAAAATTCCTTGCTATTCAGGCTTAAGTTAGAGTTTTAGTATTATTTTAATGTAGTAGTGGGTGGGGTTTTTTTGTTTTGTTTTTGTGAGTGGTTTAATTACAAAATACATTGGTTTTGACTGAATAAATTAATGATTAAATTCTACATTGGATACAGAACAGTGCAAGTTATATTAAAAAGTCATTATATCTGGAACTCAAAGCAAGGCTCTATAATTAAAAGGCAATTGGATGAAATTAGCTTTGAGACTACAAGATCTGGTGAATGAACATTAACAGTTAACATGTGCCTTTTATTAGACCCTTCACTCTTTTTTTAATTTTTTTTTTAAATTTCCTCCCAAAGTTGAGAATCTTAGATGTCAATGAAATAGACACATGAAAGACACCCACACTGATATGCACCATTGCTCTTTGGCTGTGCCCAAGCCCATAAAATTGCTTTGCATTTCTCAGCCATTGATAAATCAAAGCTGAAAACATCATGTGGGCTACAATATAGTCTTTGTTCTCATAACTTGTTTTCATCACCATCAATGATATTTTGTATCCTACAGCTGTGTGTCAGAAAATAAGCAACTGCTTGTATGTAGCTCCAACTATTATTAATTTAAATGTTTATCATTTACTACAAGACATTGTAAGTGAATTTAACAAAGCTCAGATAACTTTGGTTTTCATAAACATTAAACATTTAACACTTTAAGTTTATCGCATCATATTCTACCAGGTTGTAAATAATCAAGCCTGAAGGTTTATACAGTTGTCAATATTAAGAAATTAGTAGATTACCAATATACTTGTTGCTGGCTAATGCTTAAATCTTTGAAGTCCAAGCTCAAGCTGCTACTTCATAAGTTTTTGTTTTGTTCTGTGCTGTGTTAAATGTCTTGTTTTCATTTTCAATGCTTCCTTTGGTATTGATAAAGTATTATGGTACATGTGAAATAGTTCCCCACTGAATAAAGTAATGTGCCCAGAGCGAGTGACAATGACTATATGTCTTTAGTTGAATGCAGAAAAAGCAGATGCCAATAAAAGAGTGCTATAAATGCCACATTTTCAGCAAGAGAAGTATGATACTAATACATCAATCTAGAAGAGATCTCAAAAAAAGTGATTGGTGTTAGTGACATACAGGCATGCTCAAAAGATTAACTCCATTCATGTTGTTCTTTTCCAGTCCACTTCATTCATTTTGTATGAGCAGGATGACATGCAGCATCTCATTCATACTTCTGGTATATTTCTCTAATGTATTTTGAGACTAGTCCTACAGTCCTTTCTCAGGCAAAATTCTCATGGGGCTAACTCCTACACTCTTACACAGGCAAAATGTCCACTGAAATAAAAGGGCATTTGTCTAAATGAGAACAGCAGGCCTTGACCTTATGATTATAATGTGAATTTTAACTTTCCTTAGAGATTTATCTGGTAACTCAATGGATTATTTCTACAGATGTGTTAGCAGACATGAAAAGATCATCATTCAGTATGCATACTAATTGTAGATGTTGGCACCAGTAGACACATCATATCAGTTCAACACAGGTTATTTATAATAGGTTCCATAATAATAATGTCATTGGTTATACAAAAGTAACCAAGCTACCGTTCTGGTAAAAATGCTCAGAGAATACTGCTGGCCCTTCATATTGCAAGAAGGTTTCTAGTGAAAGCCAATCTCTAGAAGTCAGGACCACAAAAAAATGTTATGCTGTCAGCAAGAAAGCACTTCATATTTGTTTACTGGAACATAAGAACAATGTTTTAAACATCAGAGAAGTCACAGATCATGCAGGAGATGGACAATTATGGACTTGAAATTCTGGGCATCATTGAGAACCGATTGATAAGTGTAGATAAGAAGCATTTCAAGCAAAAGAAGAAACATCTAATCTGTTCAGGTAATAGTGACAATATGCACACAGAGGGATTAGCCCTCATTATGACAGATTCTGCGGGGGAAAAACCCACATCAGCTGGGAACCTGTCAACCAATGCATCATAGACACTAGATTCCAAACCAGATTCCTAAAGGAACATAGTGACGAGGATAAAGATGAGTTATATGATTGCCTCTGAAGTGTGGCTGGCAGATTACCAAAACCTGATTTACTCCTTATGATGGATAAATTTAATGGTAAAGTAGGATGTGATAACCAAGTAATAGAAAGAGTAATGGGGAAGCATGGGTAGGGAATAATTAAACAACTCACTGAATTGTGTTTGGTGTCTGACCTCATTCTTGCAAGCATCCTGTTCCCTCATAATGACATAGTAAAGAAACATGGAATTCACCAGATGGCAAAACAAAAAGTCAGACTGATCACATCTTCATCAGCTCAAGTTACCATTCATCTGTCCAACACACATGGACATTTCAAGCAGCAGATGTCAGCAATGACCACAATCTTTTCATTGCCAAACTGAAATTAAAACTGAGAAAGAACAGCTTTAAACAGAAAGTGGCAAAACAAAGCAATGGTACAGAACTGAAAACAGAAGAAATTCCAACCTAAACTAAGGCACAGAGTTAAGGCACTGCCAAAGGCAGAGAAAGGTGAGACACTGACTGGACTTGAAGAAAAATGGGCTTTGCTCAGTGCCACTGCTTCAAGCTGCAGCAATCAGCATAGACAGAACAAGAATTGGATAAGGCAAGAGATGCGGCATCTTGTTGAGGAAAGAAAAGCACTGATAACACTCAAGAGTTTTCATAAGACAAATTAAATAAAAGCCAAGCAGGAGAACAAATAGAGAAAGCAGTAAAAAAGCAATGCAAGAAAAGATAAACATAGATACATTAAAGACTTAGCAGTTGAGGCTGTTGCTATGATAGGAAACCACAGAGTCATTTACCAAGTGACTAAAACCCTGTGTGGAAACTTCAAAACAGGACATGGGCCAATAAAAAGAAAAGATGGAAAAATGCTTTTAATTGAGGTAGAACAGGATAACAGATGGGAGGAATATTTCCAAGAAGTCCTCAGTTCCAGCCTACCTCAGCACCAGAGTTTGATGAAATATGTGATCCTCACCTACTTGATATCAACAGTGGTCCAATAGAGATGTCAGAAGAAAAAGCTGCTATCAAGAAGCTGAAAAATAAAGCAGTGGGAGATGATCAAATCACTGCAGAAATGCTAAAAGTAGTTGACTCTGCTGCCCTAACAAAACTGGCACAGCTCTTAAATCAAGTCAAGGGGGAAAGCCTTTCCTGACTAGTGGATACATGGAATAGTTGTCAGAATACCCAGAAAGGATTATCTTATTTACTATAACAACTGGAGAGGAGTCACGCCGTTTTGTGTTGTAAGGAATGTCTTCTGAAGTGTGATACTGCACAGCATGATAGAAGCAGTGGATGCAAACCTTCTGGAAGAAAAGGCTGGATTCAAGCCCAAGAGATCCTATGCAGATCAGATATTCACACCAAGGACCATGGTATAGCATGTCAGACTCCACTTATTATCAATTTCACTGATTTTTCATAAAGCATTTGAGAGCTTGCATAGGCTTACTGTAAAGAGTCCCCTGTTGTGGGTGGTGCCAGTGACTTTCCCTCACCATCTGTCTCCAAGGGAGGACACACCTCTCGGTGCCTGCGCCCTGTGGGGAGTCCCAAACAAAGGGACTGTCGCCTGCCCCTAGCAGGGTAAGCCCCAGTTTCCGGCCCGGGCTCTTAGGAGGGTGGTCCTAACAAAGGGGGAGTAGTCTCTGGCCCTTTAGTAGGGCATGCACACTGTCCAAGGCCCAACCCTTAGGCAGGGAGGGCCGGCAAATGGGATCAGTCTCGATCCCTTCATAGAGTGAGTAAGTGGCTCGGGGCCCCGGCCCTTAGGCAGGGTGGGCATAGCACCAGTACAGTCTCTAGCCCTTCATAGGGAAAGTAAGTAGTTCTGAGGCCTGACCCTTCAGCAGGGCAGGCCTGCCAATGGGAACCATCTCTAGCCCTCACCAGGAAACGAACTAGTCTAAGGCCTGGTCCTCCACAGGGCAGGCCAGCAATGAGGAAATATCCTCCAGCCCCAGCAGTGCAAGGCAATAGTCCAAGGCCAGTCCCTCACCAGGGCAGGCAGGCACTAAAGAAAGCAGTCTCTAGCCCTTGGCAGGGCGAGGCAATGGTCCAAGACCCAGCCCTCAGGCAGGGCGGGCAGGCAGTAAGGAATACAGTCTATAGCCCTTAGCAGGGCAAGGAAATAGTCTAAGGCTCAGCCTTCAGGCAGGGCAGGCAGACAGAGGAGAACAGTGGGAAATCACCCCTAGGTCGGGGTAGAAAGAGGGAAGAAGAACACAGGCCCACCCATTTCTACTTCATCCCAGCCCAGGGCCCTGTCAGAGATGTGGTGTCCTGTCACTGGGTCAGCAGGGCTCCAGCCAAAACACAGTGCCTTAGAGAGAGTGCAGGGTCAGCCAGACTGTAGGTGGCTACCCCATGGCTACTTCCTCCCACTCTCTCCCTATAGTACTTTGTCCCTTCCGTTGCACTCCAGTCCCTCGGGGTACTCTGCCCAAAGAGCATTCCAGAAGCCCTTGGCTTTGTCGCTTCATGACAGGTCCAGGAACTCATCAGGATCATCTGCAGAGGACAGCTCCTCCAGGTCACAGGATCCGGGGGCCTCCTCTGGCCTGTAGGGGGTTGGAAGCTCAAGTAGCTCATCCAGGTCTCTGGTCTCCTCTGGCTCTCTGGGCTCAGGGAGCTATTCCAGGTCCTCCAGACCCCAGGAAGTGGGCAGCTCCGGCAGCTTCTCCTCCAGGTAATGGATGGGCACAGGTTCAGGCCCTGGCACCAAGGGCAAATGACTTATCTGGCTTTAAGACTAAGCTTGATAAGTATATGGAGGGGATGTTATGATGGGATAGTTTAATTTGAGCAATTGATTTTCGATTATCGGCAGATAAGTCTGCTCAATGGTCTGTGGGAATGTTAGATGGGATGGGAACTGAGTTACTGCAGAGAATTCTCTTTTGGGTGCTGGCTGGTGAGTCTTGCCCACATGCTCAGGGTTTAGCTGATCGCCATATTTGGGGTCGGGAAGGAATTTTCCTCCGGGGCAGATTGGCAGGGGCCCTGGAGGTTTTTTGCCTTCCTCTGCAGCATGGGGCATGCGTCGCTTGCTGGTGTATTCCCTGCAGCTTGAGGTCTTCAAATCTCACTCTTGAGGATTTCAATAACTCAGTCATGGGTTCGGGGTTGTTATAAATGTGTATGGGTAGGGTTTTGTGGCCTGCCTTGTGCAGGAGGTCAGACTAGATGATCATATTGGTCCCTTCTGACCTACGAGTCTATGTTTCTATGTTTCTCCCTCAGCTGCCTTCCCCTGACTGAGTGGGCAGGCCTACCTCTTATACTTCCTGTCCCGCCCACCTACTTCTGGTCAGGTGGCAATGAAATGGGCTCCACCCCCCAGAGGGGGTATGGTTCTCCCAACAAGGGAGGCCACACTTCCCAGCTATGCTTACAGTATGCAATATTCTTAAGTCATATGGAATTCCATCTAATGTGGACATCAAGGCTATATGCAGTGATGCAAAGTATACTGTATGGGTGAACAACTAAACGGATGGTCAGGCTTGGGCTGCAGCTACGGGACTCCCCATTTTTCATGGTCCTAGAGCCTGGGCTCCAGCCTGAGTGTCTACACCCAATTAAACAGCCCTTTAGCCTGAGCCCCAGTCACAAGGCAGCCATGCGTATTTAATTGCAATGTAGACATACCATAAGTGCCTATGAAAGATTCTGTATATTGGATCTGAGAAATTACCAGTCATCAGCTTATCTCCACTAGAATTTGAAGGAAATGTTGGACATATTTGGGTCATGTACTCTGGATACCAAAACACAGACTCACACATGGAGCTGTAACATGAGGAAATGAGGGTTCCCAAGAGAAGCCTTCAGAAGAACCCTTGCAGAGAGGGCAGAACAACACCTACAGAACAAATGGAAGCAGCTTCTAGTGACAGAAATGTATGAAAGAGACTGGTTTCCATCCTGTGCACCAATACAGGTGAAAGAAGGATGTAGTAGAATTAACATTGTCAGATTTTTGAAACATTAAAAGGCCAGAATTTAAAAAGGCTTCCAGTTTGTGTGCATGCAACACTTGTGAGTGGACTGTTTTAAATGCATCTGACCTGTATTTGTTTGCATGAATCAGCTGCCTGTGCATCAGTCCCGGTATTTGTTTTACCATGCAGTACATTGTATTTGTGTGGGTAAATATTAATTTGATATGCACACATATCAAAGATCCTTGGTGAAGTTGCCTAAGGAGTTTTTTCCTAAACTCTGTCAAGCTATTCTGATTTATTTTGACCACCTATGGCTCTTGCTCATTATTTCATTGTTTACTATGTCTATAGGGTAGAAAATTGCTTTTTAAAAATTAACATTAAGGGTAAATGGGAGCAAAATTGTGCCTTCCCTAATCAACTAAAATTGAAGAAATGCTGTGCATGACAACCCATAGTTATCTGCATGAAATTTTTCTAGCTAACTATGGGCCAGTATGGTTATTCCTTCACAGTAGATTGGAAATTCATGCAGTTTCCACCAATCTGTTTATTTGAGGGTTATATACTGCTACCCGTGACCCCCAGTTTTGTAAGGCTCAAATGGGAGACACAGAAAATATTAATGCAGCATGCTTTGTGCTTTGAGATTCATCCCTTTAACAACAAAACTCTTTCTGCAGCCTGCATTTCATGGTTCTTTACTTCTAAAGTAGGTAGTTTTCAACAATAAAAGTGAATGGACATATATGGAATATTGTAGAGCTGTCTAGGTTGACATGAGCAGGCCCAGAGAAGACAAGCCTGAACAAGTAATTGCTGAAACAACTATGTTAATATGTATATAGTAAATAAGGGAGGCAGAAATTAACTAAACTCACTATTGTGGGTGTGTTTATAGTAAATATAACAGGCAGAAAAACTCTGAATTGATAAACTTGCCTTACGCAATCGGCAAAGTGATTTGTCCTGACGTGCAAGAAGTCTAGATGTAAGGAACTAGGAAAGAAGTATATAAACTGTGCAGTGTGTGACATGAATTGGAATCCTGTATCACCGTGTAATTGCTCTCCCTGCATCTGGCCCTAGCTAACATGGACAAAGAGCTGTTACAGGCCTAATAAAATAACTTGAATGACAAGGTGGACTCAAACTGAGTTTTTTGGTTCCCCGAGAACTGGACGAGGTGTTCTGGATAAGCTGAGTGGAAAGTACTCAGAGGGAATTCCAGACATAGGGAACTTGGGATGCATGGCATCCCTCCAAATAAACACAACTGAAATATGCTGCTGTAGTACTGTAGCATTTGAGTGCTGATAGTTCTTGAGCCACTTTCTCCTCTAGACACCTCCTATTGCCCTCTGTGGAACCTATATTCAGAGTAAAAACAACGTGAGTCCTGTAGCACTTTAAAGACAAACCAATTTAATTTCTGCAGAAATTAAATTGGTTAGTCTTTAAAGTGCTACAGGACTCTCATTGTTTTTGCTGTATACAGACTAACACAGCTACCCCTCTGGGTACCCCATTTGCCTTGCTCTTCCCACAATTGTCCTCAGTGGCAGATTTGTTACCCAAAACAAACAAACAAAAAAACCCAAAGCAAAATTAGAACAATTAGATCTAGACACACAAATAAAATCTGTTAGAATCGAAACACCATCAGAAACAACATTACCTGATTATGTTAGAGCCACTTGATAGAGACCCAATTCTAAACATAATTTATGACATCCTGCTTGATCAACTCAATGGTTGAGTTTCTGGGACCAATTTAAACTTCTTCAGCTCAGTTTTGTCCTTGGACACAAAGGTGCTGCAATTCCTATTTGTTGTAATGAGAGCTCCAGCATCATATTGGGGCAGAACTGGACTCCAGTGTATGACTATTATTTATTAATTTATAAACAGTGTTGTTCATTGTATCAAAGCATTTTGAAAAAGACACGAATGTTAGCAACCCAAAAAGCTAATGACCACATTCAACAATTGGTTACCTTTCTTCAATTGAGTTTCAAAACAGAATCAGCAGACACATAACCCTGGAAAGAGCACTGCATCAGCGGGCAAAATTCAGATACTCAAAAGAAACATCATGAAAAAACAAATGAACCAGAAGACAGTTGTCAAAAAGGAGTGCTGAGCAACCGCAAGATTAAGAGTAGGGCCATCGGAGTTAGTAAATGTAGGTGGAGGGAAACACTGCTGAAGGCGATAACCCCAAAGCAACTCAAATCTTCCAGTGTGACTTCCAGAAACTGCACTAGAGTGAAAACAAGTATCCCCCACAATGAACATGTGGGATGGTATTTTCTGAAGTGTTCAGCGGTGGCATAATGTTGAAATCAATCTAAGTTTTACTACTGACTTCAGTGGAAGCAAGCTCCTATCTGGAACACTTCTAAAAAGCTCAGCCTTTGTGTTTGGAGGTGGTGTGGAGCCAGACTGTTCCTTGTTGTCCCTCCGGGAAGCATGATCACTTATGACAGCACCATACCTTCTAGAGCTTTTTGTTATACAGAATGAGGGTATTCACATGCACACCCTTTAAGAAGCTGCAGTTTGTGCTCCTTTTCATGGAAGGCTGGCTGAGTTAAATCATAGGGTCCTGGCCCTTTTGGGGTCGATGGAGATGTTGCCCAGGAGCAGTCTTTGAGGCATACAAATGGCCCATTGCTGCATGTGAAGCACAAAGATAGGAAGCTCCTTGAGCCCTGCTTTGTATACCTGTGCAGGTGCCAGACACAATCTCTACATCCTTACAGGATCCAAATCACCAGGGAAAAGAAACAGTCATAAAGATTGAGGGAAAAAAAGCAAAATGAAAACACTCAAAGGGAGACTCATTAGATATAGGACCTTTGAAACAGCTGGGGCAAAGGAAGCATGAATACAATTCCTCACCAACTTCAGCCTCTCAAATCCAAGGGCAGAGTTAATTTGACTCTCACAGCAGTTTAGACCCACCTCTACATGCTTGTATGCAGAACATGAAAAACTAGTTGAAGTGAGGTAAAGAAATATCAAAGTCATTACTAATCAAATTATCCCTCTAAACCAAAGCTATCCCTGCCAGCAGTCGAATATTAAATGAAGCAAGAGACAGACATGACTGAGAACCTGAAGTTGTGCCCTTATAATCGAGGCTTGGAGGTAGAGAATTTCTAGTGAGTGAAGTAGTCACACTGATATCTGACAAGCCATTCATTAAAACAGAATGGTCTATTAATGTCTCTCCTTGTTTCAAGGTTGCTGTATAAATCAAATTATAAAAAATACAAGACCTTTGGGAAGATGAGTGGAGCAATTTGAACTCGAAAAATAGCAAGTTGCAAGCATTGCTTGCAGAAAAACAAACCCACCCTGAATTAAAATAACAATTAGCAAATGAATGTAGCTTGGGTGAGGAAACCTCAATTGCTAAAAAATGCTACTAAGTTTAGAAAACCTCATGTTAAGGTTGTAGATGATACTAGTAATTTGAAAGAAAAAATATTTGAGGATCCTGTAGTATGGAAGTAGTAACAAATGAAGAGCAAACGAATGAACAATTAACTTTGAGGAGATGCTCGGTCTTCTTCCATATATCCCAACCAAGCTAGTTTTTCTAACTTTTCCACTTAGCACAAAATCTGATGTCTCCTCTCTCAGGAGCTTAATACATGATTATCTTTGAAGGAACCTGGTAGTTGCATTGAGCTCCCAAGTACAGCTTCAGTACTGGGGTGGAAGGAATGAAATCCAAATGTGTGGTACTATATGCAATATGGTCAATGATTTTCATTTAAAAGGAAAAACAGAAGAGTAAATTAACTCTCTAAAGAACTGTAACAGAGGACATTGATCTCTCATGAGCCCCTCTGTCAGCAGGGTTCTATCCTGCACTCTCACTTTCTCCTCCCAGCACCGTCAGCTACCAGTCTCACTAGACAGGTCTTCAGCGAGTAGTCCTCTGGCCACAGACATAGACTCTAAGGTCAGATGGGACCGATAAGATCATCTAATCTGGCCTCCTGCACAATGCAGGCCACAGAACCTCACCCACCAACTCCTGTAATAAATCTCTAACCTGTGACTGATTTGTTAAAGTCCTCAAATCATGGTTTAAAGACTTTAAGGTACAGAGAATCCACCAGCAAGTAACCTGTGCCCCATTCTAGGGGAAGGTGAAAAAACTCCAGAGCCTTTGCCAATCTGCCCTGGGGGAAAATTCCTTCCTGACCGCAAATATAGAGGTCAGTTAAACCCTGAGTATGTGGGCAACACTCATCTGCCAGACACCCAATAAAAAATTCTCTGTAATAACCCACCCTATCTAACAGTCAATAGGCATGAATGAACCCCTTCCAGGGTAATAAAGGTCCACCAAGAGCTATCTCTGCATCCTTGTTAGTTTCTGTAGCCCTGTCTCTGCGACCAATTTTCAGACCCTTCTGGGCTAACTTTAAGTCCTTCCCTGCTCTATTATTGAGCACTGCCCCAAGGCTTTCTCCCTGGCGATTTCATCTTCATCAGTTCTCAGTGCCCCAACTCGCCAGCCTGAAGGGCCAGGTACACCCCGTCAGAAGAAAAAAGATGCCTGTTTTAAATCTTCATAAAATCTGAAGAATAAATGGAATACAAGTGATGGCATTGGAGGGATACATTGACTTCTAAATGTTTTATTTTATTATTTATTTGTTCAAAATACCTGACAAATATTACCTTTAACCTGCCCTTCCAGTTCTACATAATGGCTAATATTATTCTTATTTATTATTTCAGTGCGATAGAGCTATCTCATAGGTTAAATACTAAAAGCATCAGCCCTGTCTATGGAGTTTAAAACTTAAACTCCATAGACAGGGCTTTAAATCACTCAAAACTAGACAGAATAAAACTACCTAACATAAAACTAGATGGAATTAATTATAGTTGAATTTCAAAAGAGTCATTTGTGGCATTCAGTTTGGATAATCACTCATAAGTTTTTATGTTTATTCAACATTTATTCAGACTCTCCAAATCTATTGGGTTTGCAAAACCAACCTGGAAATCAAATATGACATGACTTTCTCAGGAGATTTCTAGTAGAATCTGTTATACCAAATAATAGACATTTTCATGTTTTTTCAGTAATATATTCCTGGTCCTGGAGGAACCAGGATATTCTAAGATGCATGAAAATTAACAAGGAAAAATGTTATCCAACCTTTGAGTCCTAAAAATGTTGGTTCATATTGATGTCAGTTTGTACAGAGGGATTTTTCTGTTAACTAAGATGGTTTGCTAATCCCTACACTTAGTCAACAGTTCTACAGTGCTAAGGTTATGGCAATTCTATAAATTTTAGGGAATACTGAGGGTTATATGGCATGGATATCTGTAGGAAATATGAGTAGATATATTACAGCCTATAGGTCAATTATGTAAGTGTCATTATACAGTCCCAAGGGAGTTGAAGTGAGAAGCTGATGAGATAGACTGATGCCAGGATCTCTTAAAACTATTTATAATATAAATGTAAATAAGCTAGAGCCTAACAGGTGCAGGCTTTTTATAGCTCTAATTAGATTGGGGTGGTCTGGAAGATTGGGATGAGGGTGGTCTTCAAGAAAAGCTGCAAATAAAAATATTCTGTAGATGAGAAATATTTTTGCTTTTTCATAAAACTATGAAAGAAATTATATGAGAAAACTGATCGCTCTAGAGTCCAGGATACCTAGCCAAGCCGAAAATCTTAATCCAATTTGAAAAATAGCAGACCAAATATATTATTAATTGAGCAGGTGTGCTTGCTGCTCAACCAGAGCAAAAATAAATCCTCCAATACTGAATAAAAATAAAAATGTTACACAGAAAACATCTATTACATAAACCATACAAAATAAACTGAGAATTGTTTTTGTTCATATGATGCACTCCTCAATGGTCCCAGTCTTCACAGTTTATTTAAATCAGAAATGTAAAGAAGTTGAGAATCATTTATGACTAGTTCAGTGAGATCCAGACATATACAGTCAGGTTCCTCCAAATTATGGTACCTCCCAGTCCTTCAACACATCCTATAACTTCCTCTTCCTCCTCACAAAACTCCCTTCTGCCTGAAAATACATGAGTTTTCCCTTATGTTTAACAAATTCAGGTTCTCTTGGGCCAACTGGTGAAGAGTGTTCCAAAGTCAAGGGAACATCTACTTAAATGGCCTTGTCACCTATCTCCTAGATATTGAAATCTGGGGAACTCTGTCAAGACAGATTCATCTGCTTTCAATTGCCATGGTGATTGGAAGACAAGTGGTATCTTAGGTATTATAAATAGATTTCAAACCAGGTAGGGCTTAAAATATAAATATCAATATTCTTAGTGGCATCCAGAAGCAAAAAGGAATCATGCATTATCCAGATGGTATTCACCCAAGAGTTCTGAAGGAATTCAAATATGAAATTACACAACTACTAACTGTGGTATGTAACCTATCATTTAACACAACTTCTGTACCAGATGACAGGAGGATAGCTAATGTGACGCCAATTTTTTTAAAAAGGTTCCAGAGGCAATCCTAGCAATTATAGGCCAGTAATCCCTCACTTCAGTACCAGGAAAATCGCTTGATCCTGTAGTAAAGAAAAAAATTATCAGACACATAGATGAATACAATTTGTTGGGGAAGAGTCAACATGGTTATTGTAAAGGGAAATCATACCTCAAAAATCTACTAGAATTCTTTGAGAGGGTCAACAGGCATGTAGACACAGGTGATCCAGTGGACATAGTGTATTAAGATTTTCAGAAAGCCTTTGATAGGGTCCTTCACCAAAGACTCTTCAGCAAAGTAAGCAGTCATGGGATAAGAGGGAAGATCCTCTCCTGGATCAGTAACTGGTTAAAAAGTAGGAAACAAAGGGTAGGAATACATTATCAGTTTTCCGAATGGAGCAAGGAGAATGGTATCCCCCAAGGGTCTGTACTGGGACCAATACTGTTCAATATTTTCATAAATGAGTTGGAAAAAGGGATAAACAGTGAGGTGACAATATGTTTAGATGGTACAAAGCTACTCAAGATAGTTAAGTTCAAAGCAGACTGTGAAGAGTTACAAAGGGATCTTACAAAACTGGGTGACTGGACAAAAAAATGGTAGATTAAATTCAATGTTGCTAAAAGCAAAGTAATGCACATTGAAAAACATAATCCCAACTATATATATAAAATGATGGGGTTTAAATTAGCTGTTACCAGTCAAGAAAGAGATCTTGTGGATAGTTCTCTGAAAACAGCTATTCAATATGCAGTGGCAGTCAAAAAAGCTGACAGACATAACTGACTTCTGGTAACTGACATAACTGACTTTCTCAGTCAGACAATAGGAAAACAGGTGCCACATCCTGAAGGGCCAATGAAAAGGAAACATCAATGATATTCTCAGTATTCTTAGAAGACAGAGATGCACATCAACAAAACTTCACCATCAAAAGTGGCATCTTCCTTGCAGTCTCAACTCCAGAATTTTACCAGTGACCAAGGATTGTACGGGCCGAAGAATTAATAACTATATGTCAGTTCCAGGCAGTCCTTCTAAAACAAAGACACAGTGGCAAGGCAGCATATGGTCCTTTCACTTCCAGTGCCTGCATGTTCTGAAGACAAAAAGGGAAAAAGAGAATGTCAGCTCTCAATATTATTAATAATGACATATTTTACAAGTTTTAAAGATTAAAGAAAGAATTTTTGCCTGTCCCACATCTTAGTTCAGGTCTGTGTAACCGTTGTTTCTAATGCCCTTATAATGCTACAGAATACTGCAATGCTGATAGAACAGTAATCTTTTGTTTTGACACAGAACTTGGTATCATGCCACGTGAACCATGATTCAGGGGAAAGTGGTTACCTTCAGCTGCTAGTCCCTGTAGTAGCTGTTTGGTTTTAATAAGTACTCTGATCCCTCCTGCTCAAACAAAGTTATGATTTACTAAGTCTGGCAGAAATGGCCTCTGTTTTGAGGCACACCAGAGTGTCAGAAAACTACATCCATATTTCTGTCACCGCCCTCCCATTTCTCCCCAAAATTACTCTCTCTCCAAAGAAATGGAGGACATTGTTTATTGGCACATTGTAGAGGCAAATATACTTCCTAGCATCCAACTCAAGTAATATGATTGGGCACAGAAACCACCCCAAAGATCATGAAGTGCTGCAGAACATTACACAACTGCTGCCTTGCACTAGCCCAAACATTTTATGCTCACCTCTGCTTTTTGGGTGCAGTTGGACAGTTAGTTGTTGGATTTATATAGCTGTAAGCAGAGATATATTGAAGATAGAAATTCCATTTCACAAAGGATTTTGAGATTTCAGAATTTGGCTTTGTTCCAAATAAGAATGAAAACCAAATATTCTGAAATTCTCCAAGAAGGAAAATATTGTTTCCAGTCATTCAAAATCTTTCATTTTGACAAAATCAATTTTGATTTTGATTTTTAAAATGTTAAAATTTCAGTATTATCAGAACATTTTTTCTGGTTTCTTTCCAAATGAAAACTTAGCAAAATTGACCCACTTTTATGAAGCATTTCAGTTTGAAGGGAAGTATGTAGTCCAGTGCAGTATGTTTCCATCAAATTTTCACCAACCAGCTCCAGTTAATGTTAAATCTACTACCTTCACGCATCATCTAGCGAGATTAGCTTCAGATAGCTTTGCTGGCACACACCTTTACCATTCACAGGGAGTGTGGACCCTATAATTGAGCTCCCCAGAACCTGACCCTGCTCCTTCCAGAACCACACTAGTATCTGCTATGTTCAAGGCCTTGTCTGGGTGGGGCAGGATCTTGTCGTTGGGCTTGCAGAGCTGCACAAGTAGGTTGCAGGCTTCTTGCAAAAACTCACCATCTTACATTTCTTTGATCCCAACAGCCATTCCAATGAACAGAGACTGCTCTTCACCTTTTCCTTCCAGCAAGCAAATCACCCAAAGGAGGATGAATGGAAGTGCTTGGAAGGATGGTTGGTGGGGGGGAGAATCTGAGCCATTCTAATGGCTGGTATAAATTGTATACACCTTGTGCACAAGGACTGACTCTCTGGAAAATTATGTCTCTGTACAGCCACCTACTTTGAGCTTGTGGCTAAATGCTACAATTTAGCCCTAACAATATCCAATCCGCTGCTGGAGTGTACTTCAGTTTCCCCATGTCATAGTATTTCCCTTCTGGAAAACGTAAAAGATGGACTCAATAATAAAGCACTCGGATAGCCTGAATGACAATTAAGCTTAGTGGGTGTCAAGTAACAGAGGCTCTTCAGCTTGATACATGTGGAGCTAGGTTTCAGATGAATAGATCTCACAGCTATCAGCATGTAATCTCTTCTTTTTAACATACCTTGCGGTGCGACAGCTGTGATCCATGAATATTGAGAATGAAAAAGGCCATTCAGCCCACTGAGGCTCATCCCATCCAACTATATTAGTTTCCCAGGACATACCCAATCATTTCTTGAATGCCCCTAGTGTTTTTGCCTTCACAACTTTGCCCTGTGGGGACTCTGCACATTTATTATTCTGCAAATGAAAAAAGTGTTTTCCCAACATCTTCCCTGACTTTATATTTTTGTTCTGCTTCCTGTTATGCTGGCAGCTCAGTCATCTGTGGCATGTTGAACAGTGACTTCAGTTAGGATTTTCAAAATAGCATCACATTTTCATCCCTATTAATTCTGTTTTCCTAGATAATGTAGGCTCTGGGTTCTTTACTCTGCTTTCGAATCCAGCCAATTTACCATTGTACTCTAAGGGTTATGAAAACAGATCATATTAAAAAAATAAGGAAAAGAAAAAGAAAAAAATGTTTAAACCACTGGAACTTCAAAGTTTTGGATCATCCACATAAATCTTACGCATGAAATGTGAAGAAATTCAGTACAAAAATTCAGAATTTCATATGAAGGTACACACACAGGGATAAGTTTTGTCCTCAGATAAGCAAGTGATATCCTTTGTCATCTACAGTATAGGAGTCCAATTCATGCATTTATGGGCAGAATCTGGTTAATCAGTTCTGTATTTTAAAACAATCAACATTTAAAGGCAAGCTACAGACAAGGCATTCATATTTTTTCTGTTTTATTATATGTATGACAGATCCAGGTTTTTTTGTTACTTTGGAATTAAAGTTTATTTGTATTTATTATCAAATGGTGATCTTATTGCAAGAGCCTTGTTTGCTCAGCATGATTACACTTTATTCAGATGCAGCACATATTAAAAACCAAGCTGCTTTTTGGCTGAAGGCCTAATGGCATTTTCAGTTTATCAGTTTCAGAAGATTAAAAATCTCCTGAAAATAATGTGATTAATCTTCAAAAGTTCTTTTCTTGAGAGATATTTAGTATCCTGTCACTTATTTTCATTTGCAATAACAAATGGGGTGATACATTCTCAGGATTTGAATGCAAATGGCAAGAAATACCACAAATAGTTTTATCTACCTAGACTTGTAATGCTAGTCCCATGCTATCAAACAGATATCTTGGTAGAAAGAAAATAACTAAATTACCGTACTTTAGAATAATAGGTGATCCCAATTATTTTTATTTCATAATTATACTAGGGTTCTTCATGTCATTAATATTTATCTTACGCCAGCATTTCTGTTTTCAGGTCCATAAATGCGCACTCTGGGTCGTAGAAAAGGACTAAACTAACAATTAATAAAATCTTTGAGAAAATGAAAAAGTTCAAGTGGTTTCTCAGCTAATAGATTGCAAAACAATAAGTTAGTTTCAATTTTTTTCTTCTCTCCTTAACTATACACAGCGGTTTGCTTTTTGCAAGCTATATAAATTCCTGCAACTTTGATGAACTAAAAATACTATTACAGTAAATTACAGTAAATTGGCTATTAGACCAGATGGTTTTTGACTTAAGAATAGGGAGTCCTGTTTATCTGATCAGAATAAATATCATTATTTTAAGTTTTGACTAAATGTTTGTGTTGATGTACTTTGTTACTTCTTTTTTCTTTTTTGTTTTTTGCTACAGTCTAGCAAAGCATTTAAGAATATGCTAGAACTCATTATTCTACTCCAGGGCAGTACTCCACTTTCAAAAACATGGAAATCAAGTCTTTACAGGGTTGAGATAATTCTAAGATGAAAGGCAACCAGAACCATCATTGCCCCTTTAGAAAATAAAATTGAAAAAAGTCTCTGAGGCAATATTTATACACCTTAAAGGCACAGTAAGAGACAGATGAGCAAACATGAAGAAGACCTTAAATAAACTGGTATATATAGTGGTATGAACTCTGACAGAAGAAACCATCTTTCCATAGTTTAGAACACGATTCTGAGAGTTGCCATGTGCTCGTCTCTCCTGTTGACTCCATTGATGCCAACAAATTTTATAGCCCCCTTATTTGAGGATTCTCAGCCTGACTTTGATGCATCTGTCTCCAGAATCTCTCTAATTGGCAGATATAGACAGAGAGGGGTTCTAAAAATATCAGGTTTCTCCCTCTACCACATAAGATCTAATGAAGTGGCCTATGACAATCCACTGCTTTCTTCCCAATTGTTTGATGATTGGAGGACAAACAGCAGGGGAGGTTTCGGTTTTAGCTAGATTTTCAAATTCTTCTGATTTCTCAACATCATCATTTCTGTCTTGTCTGGATTTCGCTTCAGGTAGGTGCACCTCATCCTGGGGCTAAGTTTACCTAGGCAGTGGGAGATGGTATTATTTGCATTTGATGAGGAGACATAAAGTTGGCTGTAGTTAGTGTATTCCTGTCATTCAAGTCATTGATATAGCCTAATCTCCTCTAAAGACTGTTTCTGTTACGGAAATTATGGAATAACCTGTCCTAAAGGAAATTTCTTCAGCATACCTTGCATTTGCTAACACTGAATTTCATATGCTAATTGACTAATTTTCTTAGGTCTCTCAGAAGTGCCTCAGTCTTCTTTAGTCTCAATAATTTACATAATTTTGTGGTATCTGCAAATTTTGCTATCACACTGTTTACCCTTTTTCCCAATCATTAATGACTATGTTAAACAGAAGTCCTAAAAGGGAAGATTAGAATGCCACACCACTGGCAACCTTTTCCTATACTGAAATTGACCATTTATCCCTTTTCTTTGCTTTCTGTCTTTTAGCCAGGTTGAAATCCATGAGAAAGCTTGGCTTTATATATATTGTGGCATCCTATTCCTCAGCATATTGGCGCAGAGGTGTTTCTGTCTTCTGCATCCAGAGGAGGTTAGAGACAAGGCTTTTATATATTATTTTTCTTGGTAGTTGGGGTAAGACTTCATGTAAGACCTGAGAAATAGAAGGAATTTATTGTAGATGCCTGCCTTTTTGGTGGACTGTGCCTTTAAGAATCCTTGATGTATCCATTCAGAGATGGAAACTGAAATGTACAAGGTCAGGAGAAGCTGGAGGCCCTTTCTTGCCAACTGTCCCCTGCCTTTTGACCACAGTGGTCAGATGAAAAAAGAAAAACCCTCTAAAGAGCCACTAAAAACATGTGAAAGTGTAGTGTGTGAGCAATAGGACAGTTATAGGAAAGTGTGGATCCATCCTTTGCAAGCTAGCACTATACAAAACATAGAAAGAGAAAACTTTTTTGGCAGGTGACTCTTTATATTTCTTCTTTACTCTTAGGTTCCTTCACAAATGGACTGAAAACTGTTTACCTACAGTTATCATTTCCCCCCATTAATCTAAATAAAAAGAAATGATCATAACAAGTTCTCCCTGTCACCCTAATAATTAAAAAGACTCATCAAAGCTTTTTGCAGCCATTGGGTTCTGGCTGGCAGACGCAAACCACATAATTTGGATTTTCATATAATTTCCATGAGAAACCTGAGACACTGCTCTCTGATTCGACTAAGGAAAATTTGGTATGCTATATCCAGAGTTTAAAGACAGGCTTGGTTAATTAGGCCAATTTAAGGGGGCTATTCATGCTGTTAGAAGCTGGGTGGAGAGAGGATATAAATGGTAACAACAGAAGGAAGCCTCAGTGACAATAAATGAAATTCTGAGTCATCTTTCTGAAGACCAAAATCTTGCTTGTCTGACACTGCATGGCATGTAAACGCTATGATATATGAGGCAGAATTCAAAGTCACATGTATAATTTTGAGGCTTGGCAGCAATACTGGGCATGAGCAAATTATAATGGTACGTACTGCACAAGGAGTTTAAATGTTCTCTTGTTAGTTGATTGACCTTCTAAAATGCTAAACAAAGCCTCAAGAACAACCCAGATTTTTTTTTCCATGTTAACAAGCAAGTGAATGTTTATTTCCTTCACTCTCCCGTGTTACATGTTTGACAGTAGTTCAAATAATTTTGTCCTTGCCAGAGCTGGATTCAGGCAGAGATATATTTTATCAGGCTTTTCATACATAGGAAACATAAATAAGCATTGTTTTTGCTGCTGCCATGTACAATATGGGCAAAGATGAATGCATTGTGTTGGATTTGCTGATGTTGTCAGGCAAAGATGAATACTATCTGATCATTTTTATTTTGCTTAACAAAATCCTGCCCCAAGATGAAGCCAGGGCCAAGGGCAGACAAATATTTCATATGGAAAAGATAGATAAGTAAATGCTGCCACAGGGCAGTTTACTGCTGTTAGGAAATGTAGTTAGAAAGAAGTGTTCAATGTGTTAAGAACAATGTGTGTGATTCTCTCTTTAACATAGTATTCTCATTTGGTGCATTGAAGCAGTTCTTCAATATTTGGAAATGTACTGTAAAGCATTCCTGTTCTGTAGTGAGCTAATGTGTTTGCCCTTCACTCACAACCAGCACTTAAAAGACTGGGTACATTGTGTCAGATACAGCAACCTCATTATATGATTGAGAAAAAAGGAAAACAGTTAATATTGTGTTCCAAGGAAAATGATGCCCTCTCAGCTGAGCTGAACAGTTAAAAAGTTCATGTTCTGGGCCTGATCTTGCAGCCTTTTTTCATTTAAGTAGCCCGATTGACTCCATAAGGACTATTTCTGTGAGTAAAAATGAAAATTAGGGTTGGTGCAACTGGACCTGCAGAAATTGACATCCCTCCTCAACATGAATTAGTGAGGAATTGTAGTTCAAAGATAATTTGTCACATGGATAGCAAAGTTTAGATCCACACTTGGATCCAAATTTTCCCCATATGGGGTGATGTTGATATGGGATTTTAGTAGAGCTCATTATAGAAGAGCATCAGCCAGGAAGTCCTGGTCTGGATTGGAACTTACCTGAAAATGTGGGAGTGCTGGAATCCAGGGCTTTAGTTTAAGGCCCTATAATTTCACAGTGGTTTAGATTCTGGGATACATGTGGGGAGCTCCCAGTGCAATCAGTATGTGTGTCTGGAAAGTCACCTTTATACTCCCCTGATCCTGTGCTCCCCCTGGCTGACAACAGTTGTAAGGTGCAATTGTATCAGCCAAAATCACTGGGGTCCTCGGACCATATCCTTTCTCCCTAAAGAGTCTCATACGCAGCTCAACAGCACAAGAGGATGCCCACTACACTGGGGTGAGGTTCCTGTGACAAGTTAAACTGACTTTAGGATAGCTTTGTTCCAGAAAGGCAAAACTGCTCTAATACACTGGAGGCCCTGAAGCAAGCCACAATTTTCAAGGAACCATAACCATCCTATTAAAACCAAATGACTCAGCTAGTATTAGGCGCTTTCTGCCAGAGAGTAGAGAAATTAAAAGCTCTTTTAATATATATATATATTTATATATATATATAAACAACATTATATTTAAAGAAATGAAGATTTGATTTTATATTACATTTTACATTTCTCCTTATGACTGTGAAATCATGAGGATGGAAAATAGTTTATAGCAGAGCCCTGCATGGAACTATTCTTTAATCCTGCTCCCATTATTATGGCAGTGGGTCCTGCAGGACCCGTGGGATCCCAGTCCTGACGCAGGACTCTAGTTTATAGCTTCTTATACAGAGTTCCCTTAGGAGCAGTGACACAAATGATATCCCTTTCTCAGTAACATGTAAGTGGTAAGCTGGGCAACTCCAGCTTCAACCAAAACTTTATTTCCAAATACAGTTTAGAATGTATTCCCAGTTATGTGCGTTCTTTACACTTTACCTTTCCAAACTTCTGCTCTGAGCAGTTTCCTCCAAAATAAATAAATAAAACCAGAATGCATTTAATGGGATTTATAGCTTCATCATGGCAATCACCGATGGCTATTTAATTTTCATTTATGTAACATTCTGCAACTTAATGTTTCAGTAGTTCCATAAGAAAATAAACCAACTGCATTTCAGCAGTCACCGAACCACGTACTGAATCTTGATAGTATCATTTCAACCATTATTAATGCATATTTTAGAGTATAAGAAACCAGTCTGTGTGTCTTCGATGCCATAAACTGGATGCACTCTGTGCTTGAGAAAAATTAATATTGAATAACAATTACAACAGTTAATTGACAGTGGGTGGACGTGCAGTATGTAAAAATCAAGCTAGAATTGTGGCAATGTAATATAACCCTCATCCTGCAAGCTGTTCCATGTGAGTGAAACCTTGTGCCTGCTTGGGGCCCCTTTGACTTCACTGGGGCTCCATAAAGGCACAGCGGTCTGCCCATGTATATAAGTTGCAGGATAGGGACCTAGGAGGCAACTTTTCAGCCAGTATAAGATCTCCTGGCTCCACTAAAGTAAAGGGAGCTATGTGCTAGTGTGTTTTTAGAGAACAATACTTTAATGGAGGTAGACTGAATAAACAACTTATTTTGTGGTTTTTTGCCCCATCCCTAATCTTCATAATTTACAAAAGTTTTGTATGTTCATGTGAAACAAGCACATTTGGACTATTCAGTGGGCTAATGCGGTTTTTTTTTTAAATGACCTTTTAAACACAGTGTTTCCATTCATTTTTAAGAAGGCCATAAGGCAGTTGACCAGCCAAATGAAACCAGTCCATCTAATTGGATAGAAGAACTAATGGTCCAAAGGAATATTCTGTTTGCTTTCACATATTTTCCATCGGATAAATCTAATCTCATAATCAGTGCTGTGCACACTCAGAATGCAAAGCAGCAATTCACTCACCTGGGAAAAATCAAAAGAAACATTTTCCAACAATAAATATACAGTCTTTACAATGTTATTTATTTCAATATTCTTTTAAGAGCCTAATTCTGCAAGGAATACTTGTCATAAATTTTCAGACAGAATGTTTCTGAAAGTAATATATTTTGTGGAAATACATTGATTTTGACAAAAAAAAATTTTTGAAAGAACTATTTTTTTTTTAAATGGTAAGGGAAGTGAAAATCCTGGACTCACAACCTGGCTTGCCATAACTTGTCATAAGACATGCTCTTTCTCTCATTTTAATATTATATACTATAAAATTTAAAAAGTCAAAATTGCAATAAAATATTACAATTGACCAAAATGTTTTTTCCTATTTCATTTCACAGGAAATTTCAGGGGGCAGGGTATTAAATTTTATTACGTTTCAAATCAAAAGAATATTCAAAATTGTGCATTTCCCTGTTAAATGAAAAATATGATTCCTATGCAGCCTGACTCACAGGATATTGAGACTAGTCAACTTCCATTGACTTCAGTACGAATCAGGTCACTCATGTGGGACTGCTCATTTTGTGGGATTGAGCTCTTATTTTTTATCTTTGTGGCTCTGCATTTCCATTTGCCACAAAAGAAGTTGTTATGAAAAATTAATATAATTTCTATCCGTTTTTATATGCTCCATGAAACGTCACATGTATTTGACAAACGTCAATATATAACTCTTGAAACTTGGCAAAAGAGAGAATCAAATAAAGCACTGGATTACTACATTCTGAGATATCACAAGCAAGGTGTTTAACACTATTATACCTTTCCTCCTTGCAAAAGAAGATTTCCATTGGCAGACTATGAACCAGATTTTGCTCTTATTTAAAGTTGTGTAAATTCCACTGATGTCAACAGATAACAGCATCTGGACCTATGAATAAAGGCTCCAATCACAACTTTAATGGGGTTTTTCCCAAATAATGGCTGTATGATCAAACTCCAAACTGTATAATTACACAGATTTTACATGTACATATGGAAGGAGAAGGAAAGTACAGAGTCTTTTTGGAATGCTTAGTTCTACCTTGGATTATTGTTTATCCTAGATACTATATAATACATATTATACACACAGAGAGACTAAAATATGCAGTGGTAGATTAAATTTAACAAGGACCTAAATATGCCAGTTTAAAGATCACGCAACAATTCAGTGCCTACTCTGGTATTTCTTAGAATGCTTGCTTGTTTGGATTCCAACTGTACGAGTCTAAGAGGAAAAGAAACATATAACTAATATAAAAATATGAGTATATATACATATATATATATATATATATAATAATTTTAAAAACTACTAAAAAGTATCCAGAATATCTTATCTATAAACCTGAATGTTTAATATTAAGATTTAATCCTTTTGTGTTCTGATGAGGCTAGTAAGAAGCACTGTATCGCCAATAGCGAGAAACACTCATTTTTTAATCATGGTGATTGACGAAACATTAGACCTGAAACCTGTCACTAGCCCAGGACTGAGTACTTTCAATTTACAACTCAGATCAGTGTAATTTGGTGGGACATGTTTGTCATGCTGTCTATAGTGGCTCATGACTGAGTGTCAACCTCAGGGCAGACTGTCAAAAAGCAGGGCAGACACCCCAAACTGGTTGTATGTTCTGTAACAAGATTTCACCAACACAGTAACAAGTGTGAGTTCCTAAAACACTATAGCAGTCTTACCATGGAGTCACAGACAATCCCGTTGGGGATTCCTGTCTATCTTGCCACTCAAACAAGCTGTACTATGTCACTTTACATAAAAAATCGTAACGATATTCAGGTTACACCCAGTACCAGTCAGTTACCCCAGATCAATTGTACTCAGATCTTAAACCAAAGACAATCCCTGTAGCCAATCTCGTCACAAGCTAAGCAAAGATTTATTAACTAAGAAAAGAAATGAGTTATTTACAAAGTTAAAACAGGCAACATACACACGCACAAATGAATTACAGTCTGAGATTTTAAAAGGTAATGTAAGCTTCTATAATAAGCAGCTCTCTACATTGTTTAGAGTTGACTAATGCCAAGCAGCATAGAAGTCTCTTGCTTATGTTTAGGAATTTTTGTCCCTTGGAGTCCAGACATTATAAAGAGATCCAGTTTCCTCTTCTCAGGGATTTTTATCCGCTTCACCCCAGAATCCAAGTGGATAGGATGAATTAACGTGTAGGTCTCCCCTTCCTGGAGGGCGTAAGGAATGCAATCAACAAGATCTTTGTCCTTTGATGCAACACAAAGCCTCATTTGCCTTCATTGGGCCATCTTGTGTGCAGGACAAGCACTTTACCTTAATTAATGCTTCTTTTCCTGGTTGGCGAGTTACACAATTACAGAGGTTTACAATGCAAACATTCAATATAACTTTATACCATGGGATATAGCTATTATAATTAGAATTAATACAGGCAGCATCGTACAAGCATTTCATAAAGTCTAAACAGCAAACACATTCTTATAACACTAATATCTGTTTTAATTATACTAACCCACAGATAAGCCAGACTGGTTTCCATCTATGCATTTGTCAGTGTTCATGAAGGCGTTGGGCTTTGGCATAAACTGGCACCTGGTCTGCCAGCATCACAATGAGGGGAGGGAAGAAAAACTGTTGCTGGCAGCTGAACTTCAGTGTAGGTAATAAAAATCCATCATGGACCCTGAGTCTGTATTCAGCTTGCTAGCCTACTCTGACGCCTGCACTATTCTCTCCTCACTGCTATTGTTACTTGTGCTAGTTGGATTCAAGCTTTCTTGGCTAGGCTAGAAAGCATGCACTGCTTTTACTTGCTGCATAGACACATGCTTAGTTTTGGTTAGATGAGCTTATTTCATGGCTTTGCAAGAAAGTGCAGATGACACAATTTTGTACATGATGAATGGGATTAAAAACTAATGGGAGTTGGGTGCCTAATTCCTCTCAGTACTTGAAAATCCTCATCCTACGTTACCAATGTGTCCCACGTATAGGAATGTTGTAAACTTGTCAAATCATATTAACTGAACAGTAGACCTAGTCCTTTGAAGTCTATAGAGTTACCCTGATTTATACTTGGTGAGGATCTGGCCCGATATATCTAGAAAGAGAAGAATGAATACAAACATTTGAGAGAAGACCAAGCTCACAGTACTCCAATTCATCCCACGGTTCAAACTCCAAGGTAGTTAGAAACCCCTTGTCCCTTCCAGAACACATCCAAGGAAAGAGTAGATTAGGAATAAAAATCTTAGGTGATTTCGTGAATACAAGGAACCTTAGTAAAATCATATAAACAATTTATTTTATTTAAACCAGCCCTATTGATGTGTTCATATATTGTGCTAATGTCATGACAATCATGCCATTTCATGGTGTTCAGCTTGTTGCCAGTGCACTTTTCAACTGTAAATACCCCCAAAATGTGAGATTTTGACTCTTGCCAGACTGCTTAGCTTTGTTCACTTATTGATATAGTGTCAGTTTTGAAATCCTGCCAGGCTAAAATAAGCATCCTCATTTGTTGGCTTGGAAAATCTGGCCTCTCTATCTTCACTGCCTACCAAGCCTACAATGTATGTAGCTTTTGGCTGAGCATAAATGCAGCTTCTCATCCACATACTTATATATAGTGGGTTTTTTTTTTCCAAATTCAGTAAAGCTTATTGGCTAATGGTAAAGAAGAGTTATAAAAATCTACTTCCGATCCTCTTCCTTATTTGAAGCTTGACTGTGTTTTACCTCTCTTCATCCAAAATGTTTTTTAGTTCTCCACTGGACCTTTATATACATGTCCCTCTCTCCTGCTCCAAAAGAGAAATAAGAATCCATGTAGCCTATAGGTACAAGTATTTGCTAAGTGAGGTATAGGTAATGCGGTTTTAGGATGCATCAGGCGAGGTATTTCCAGCAAGGAGA
>ML675624.1:38219239-38287019 GCA_007922155.1 Mesoclemmys tuberculata
CTATGAGTCTATGAGGTATAAGTTAAGGCAGTAATGCAATGAGTTTACCAGCCTCAAGGTCTGTAAAATATTTAGTTTAGCCAAGCAAGGTCTCAGGCCCAAAGAAAGATTTGACATATGATAGCCATAACCTGATATCACAAGCTATCATCAGATACAATGCTATATGAACTAAGTGTATTAAAACTGCTGATATTTAGAAAATATATGCTTTAATGTACCAGATAAAGCCGGTTAGAGTATTTTGGGGATTTTGCAGACATAGGGTGTCAGCAATGTGCTAACCTCAAGTTGTCACGGTGATGGAGTGATGTAAATATTAATGAGTATAAGAGGAACTAATGAATAAGCCTATGGAAATTGAGGCACTCCAAATTAGAGGTATAGACGTTTAAATAAGGAAAAGGGGCTAATACCACTACTTAATAGACATTAGGCATAGTTGCATCAACGTAACACATTATAAAAATTGTATCTCAGCTTGTGTGCCTTGGGAGATGCCAGGGTGATGACCACTGGAAGGAAGGAAAAGGAAGATGCTGAGGAGGAAAATAATGACTAACACTTCAGGTTGTTCTGCAAAGGATGGTGTGAGAATATGGATGCTCAAATGCTCTTTCTATATTCTCTCTATCTGCTTTGCTGGGATGGAGAGTTTGTAACTTTGCTTACTGTGTTAATAAAACTATTACAAAAACAGGAAGTTTTTCTAAATCTCAGTGTTACAACCATGCACATCGGGATTCCCAGCATAACAGTAATTATAACACTGGTCTTGATCTTGGGACTACAGCCTACCAAAATGCAGAGTGTCCAATGGGAATTCTTAAGTAATAAATATAATTAATTCACAATCAACAGATCAAGCGACATCAGTATCTACATTTGCAACCCTACCTAATTAGCATTCATCATATTTTTTCTTGATGACCTGGAAATCATCCAAGGCAGAAATTTTGTTAAGCCAGGCAAGTGTCTACATACCTGCATTGAGAGTTTATGGTGCTGTTTAGCAAGTGTATCATAAATCCATTTTCTGTCAACTTTCAGGTCAAAGTTCTTAAAGTCCTACAATTTAGACCTTGGTTTTACATCTTACTGTACCACAACTTTATCAACAAGTCCATACATTTTATTGTATTATTATTATTAAGAATTCTCAGATAATTAGTTTTTCTGTCAATACTGTCTCATGATTTTTTATTCTGTTTTACAAACACAAGGTCATAGAACATGGGCAGACAGTTTAAAATATGGGGAAAAAGTAAATACAGTTAAACAAATTATATGATATTTCAAGTGGCAACAATTTTAAAAATAAGTTTTGAAAAGTGACCTTATTTTAAGAGAAAGGATATCTCATATATTTGTACATTTTAAAATACATTTTATAGATCAGAAATTAAGCACATATTTTTTCACTTACTGTAATAAGGTAGATATTGTAGAACATGCACATTTCAGACACATTTATGGACAGGATCTCAGTGGGCAAAAAAAAAAATCATCATAACACCACACCACACCAATTAACTCAATTTTCACCAGCTGGGGATTTGACCCTTGGGCTCAAGTTTGGCAAGCTGATTTGCTAGCACATACCCCTGCACCTATGTGAGGATCCAATGACCCCGGAGGGGCTCTGCACATGCACAAACTTTTATACAGTTGCAAAATTGCCACCTTACTTTGCCTTCTCTACAATGTCATCTGTGGGAGCCTAAAATATTTGGGGAACTGTGAAAAGGATTGTAAAAGGAGAATGATACTCTGTGAAATATTTCCAATTAAATTTGAAACCTTCAAAATGTGAGGTCCTCGCATTTGGATACAATTTTGTGTTTTGGAAGAAGTGACATAAATCTCATGAAAAATATTATTTTTAGTTTTGGTTTTTTTGCACAGGATGGATCAATTCTGAGTGACATTTGATCTTTTTCAATAAAAATATTCTGTTGTCCCCATTCTTGCCACGAAACCAACACAGTGGTTTTGAGATCTTAATATGTATTAGTCATGACTATGCACAATCCAGCTCCATCTTATTTTTCTGGTCACTTGTTTCCTTGCTTGCTGATATGGGTGATTCATTTGTCAAGCATCTACAGAGCTTCGATCTCTTCTTACTTTCTGGACTGCTGTTTGTATCTTATTTCTAAACATGCATAGAATGGGCTTGATCCTGCAATACTTCAGTGATTGAGAGTTATACCAAAGGCAACAGGATCAGGTCCTATATGAATTTCTTTGGGAACTTTTGTGTTTCTCCCTTATGGGGTTTGTTACTGTTACCCTTCAGACTGTTGATCTCCATATAGCGTTTTAAAGTATATTATAGTGTGCAATATGTGCTGACCTAGCTAAAACTGTGCCAACATTTCCATAATAAAATCTTATTTCCAAAGGCTCAAACTTCACATTCAGCTGTAAAAATGTGCACTAGACTAAAACTGGATGTTCAGGACTTTCAGTACGAAAATAATTAAAATAAATAAATAAATAAATAAATAAATAAATAAAGTCCACTTGACCATTTTTGACTTATAACTTTTTAAAAAAGTAGTAGTTTAAGCCCTCCTCCTCCCCAACCTCTTGTAATTCAAAAAGGAATTTTACTTCTTCAAAGGAATTTTGCAGATGATGAGCCAGATCCCACTTTCATGGAAGTTTTGTTATTGCCCTCAGTTGAGGAGGAATCCCCTTACCTATAGAGTATGTTTGTTTTTTTAATTTATAAAAGGAAATTTCAAATAAAAAAAATCACATAACCATTACTCAGCACATGACCTGATGGTCTCTGCTCAGCACAGTCCTAGAACTGCAGAAGGAGAGTTGTTGAAAGTGGAAATGCGTTGGTCTACTTTTAGCAAAACTTGCAGTGCACTACACCTTCTCATTTTGAAGCCCCTTGCTGTCGCTTAGTTCTCTTTGCTTTGCACAGCTCATTCATGTTCTAGAATAAACCTGGAAATGTCGTTTACCGCAGATATCTTCTGTGGGTAGATTGTGACATGCCTCCACACTTTCCCCCAGTGTGCACATGTGACTGTGCAAGGGCCGCTTTCGAGTGCAAGCACTGCTCCCTTGACGATGAGCCCCAAAGAAGACCAAGGAGGAAGTAGCAGAGTCAGTCTCCATGATCACCCATGGGTGGATTGACTTTATGTAACCCTCATGCCTAAAAGGGAGTTCTCTTTAAGATTTGGGGGGGAGGGAGTTGGATAGGAATGAGTAGCGTCTGGGACAGGTCATTATTGTAGGCTCTCAATTAGGCTCAGGATTAGCTCTTCATACTCAGAAGTTTCTGGAATTGGGTGATGAAGGTTTTGGGTATACTCAATAGTTCCCTGTTGCCGGATTCAGTGTCCGACTCCATGAGGGGAAATAGTAAGGCCATGTGCACTGCCTGGGTTGGGCAAAGCTGAACCCTGGAGCAGAAAGCAGGCTTCCCCTAAATCTGAAACATTTCGAAGCAGGTTAGTGATATTGTTAAACCCTCCAACAGGGAAGCCCTGGCAGTGTTGATTATAGAAAGGGGAAAATATTTTTTTAATTATAATTCTATACTTTGAATGCTTTTTGATTTTAGCCAAACTATTTTAGTTAAATTGTCTCAATGAGTGTGATTTATTAACTTTTATTTTATTTAAATGTGATAATGAGGAAAGAGTAGTTTATTTTGCTATTCTCAGTTTTGTATTTTTCTTGTAATAGGGTTTTTTTTTAAATCTATATACTTAACTGCGTGGTTGGCTAATTGGGTAGCTGACTAGCTAACTGAATGATTTCAGCAGTGAAGGAGCAATAGTCTGCACAGATTCCAGCTAAAGATTTCTACAAGCTAGGGAGGGAAAATGTGGCTTTTGATTCAGCAGACTGTATAGATCTGGTGATCAAAGACTCTAACTAAGAGAAAACCTAAGCTTTTTGGAACACTTAGTTTCTTCTCACTGTGTTTCTGTGGAGACTGACCTGTTTACATTTAATTTGTTTCCTTTATGTTATGTAAAACTGTGAAGATAATGTATGTGGATTATAAAGTAGCCATTTTATGCTGTAGAAATACAATTGTAGTTATTATTTATTATATTTCTTTATCATAAGATTTTATAAAGGTGGTATGTAAGAATTTAGTCCTCTTGTTCTTTTGGGGACTTGAACGTGGGGAGGTTGACCCTGTACAATCCTTGCTGAAAACCTTAGAAACTGAATTCTGGGTATCCAGGTACTTTTTTGTGGGAGTTGAGGTTTTTTTAAGGCACTGGAGAAGGGCAATGAAGTCAACTCCAGTCCACCCAAAGGTTACAGATTGAACTTCCTAGTTGATATCTCAGACAAACTCCAACTTGTAACACTGAAAGACCCTGGTCATCATGGGTTGGGATCAAATCTGGGGCCTCAGTGCATGAGCCTTTTCTGCATGTGCTAAAAGACATCTCTCTCTTAGCCACAGCTGAAATAGGTCATCAATCTGTATTCTGCAGCTGATCTAAGTGCCACTAGAGGGGGACAGAGTGCTACAGGAAGCAGGCATAGATTACATACTTCCCCTAACTGAGAAAGTATATCCCAAGCTTCATTCACCAGGGGAAAGTGAAGTCACATTCCTGGAACTGACAGGGCCTCAGGCCAGTCAGAGCGCTCCAGAAGAAGGCCAATGGGAAGTAGTCAGAACCACAAGTCAGTCTGACTGACCTGGCTGGGAAAGGCTTCAGAACAGCCCCAGGCTGGGTAAGTAATTAGGGACAGAACAGCATAAGGAGCCAGAGAGAGTTGCCTGAAGACACAGCGACACATATGAAGAGCTGGCCTGTGGGGCAAGGGTCGATGCAGAGAGCGAGAACCCCCCATGCAGGGGTGACAGACCCAGCCAGGTAGGGCCCCATGGAAGGGTGTTGACATAAGATAATGTGAAACAGCTGCAGAGACTCAGCAAAGGAGAGTGAGTGAATCAGCGGGAAGAGGTTAAGCTGCAGGAGCTCAATAACACTCCCCCTCAAAACTGTGCTGAGGCTATGCAAGGAGTCATGACTTGCACTCTCCGGGAGAGCTCCTGGCATCCCCTAAGACCAGGGAGGAGGTAGTGAGTCCCATGTGATAGCTGCAGCTGGTTCTGTGGAGGCTTGTCCAGTCCCATTTGATGTGTGCATGGTCTCAGGCAACGGCAGTCCCACTCAAAGCAGGCACAGGAGTCTGCAGCTAAGAGGAGGTTTTGTTCTTTTCCCCTTCTCTTCTTTTCAGTTGACCCTTGACTACAGTGGGATGAGTGGACAGCTCCCCCACTGAGCACTTGGCTGGAGTTTTCACCTACTTGGGTCTTCTTTATTCACTAAAGCCTACTGTGGAACAGGATCTAATCTTAGAATCATAGACGATTAGGGTTGGCAGGGACCTCAGGAGATCATCTACTCTAACCCCCTGCTCAAAGCAGGACCAACCCTGACTAAATAATCCCCAGACAGGGCTTTGTCAAGCCGCACCTTAAAAACCTCTAAGGATGGCAATTCCACCACCTCCCTAGGTAACCCATTCCAGAGCTTCTCCACACTCCTACTGAAAAAGGTTTTCCTAATATCCAACCTAGACCTCCCTCACTGCAACCTGAGAACAATGCTTCTTGTTCTGTCATCTATTACCAATGATCTTTCGAATGTAGGGGAAGATTTTGGGCTTGCATAAAAGAAGAAAAAAGGAGGGGTGGGTCTGGACACTGCTGTGATAATTGGTGTGGAGGAGTTTCACCATAATCTGGTGGGCGGGACATTATCCTCATCCTACACCCCTTCTATAACTATCAAAACTTCACTGCCCCACAGAAGAGACTGTTAGTGTTTAGAGTATTTTTATATGTGTTAATATAAGCACCAAAGAAATTAATGGACAAAAGACATTCTTTATGTAATCCTAAAAGTTTGCTCTTTTATACAAAGTGTCTGACATAAGAATTTAGTAAAACTTATAAACCAACAAAACGGCAAAACGTTGGATCCTTAACACCTGCTCTTTTATTTATTGTGCAGTATGAAATGGAATGGAAAGCTAATGTGAAGTTTGTAACATTAAAGAAACAGGCTACAATTTTGAATGTTTGTAAGATTCCTGCTTATATCATTTTCCACAAACTGAAACATTACTATTTTGGCTGGTAGTCCATGAAACGGTGAGTTATCCTAATGAACTCTAAAATTTAAAATTTACAAATAGAAAAAGCTACTAATGCCACGTCAATCAGAGACAACAGATGCCAAAGGTCATGTCAGGGTGATTATTGTGCTGTATAAATTATATACAACATCAAGAAAGTGCTAGGTGATTTGCAAACAAGCATAGAATCATAGGACTGGAAGGGATCTTGAGAGGTCTTCTAGTCCAGTCCCCAGTACTCAAGGCAGGACCAAGCATTATCTAACTCATCCCTGACAGGAGTCTGTCCAACCTCCTCTTAAAAATCTCCAGTGATATATTCCACAACCTTCCTAGGCGATTTATTCCAGTGCTTAACTACCCTGACAGTTAGTAATTTTTCCCAGTGTCCAACTTAATCTTCCCTTGCTGCAGTTTAGGCCCATTGCCTGTTTTCCTGTCCTCAAAGGTTAACAAGAATGTTTTTTCTCCCTCATCCTTGTAACAATCTTTTGTATTTGAAAACTGTTATGTCCCCCCCCTCAGTGTTCTCTGTTCCAGACTAACCAAACCCAGTTTTTTCAATTGCCTCTCACAGGTCATGTTTTCTAGACCTTTGATCATTTTTGTTGGTCTTCTCTGGACTGTCACTAATTTAGTCATATCCTTCCTAGAATGTGGTGCCCAGAACTGGCCGAGTAGACAAGAAGAATTACTTCTCATGTCTTCTTACAAAACTCCTGCCAATACATCCCAGAATAATGTTTGCTTGTTTTTGCAACAGTGTTACACTGCTGACTTATATTTAGCTTGTGAGCCACTATGACCCAAAGATCCCTTTCCACAGTATAGTACTCCTTCCTAGGCAGTCATTTCCCATTTTATGTGTGTGCAGCTGATTGTTCCTTTCTAAGTAGAGTACTTTGCATTTGTGACTAGTAAATTTCATCCTATTTACTTCAGATCATTTCTCCAGTTTGAATTTTAATCCTATCTTCCGAAGCCTTTGCAACCCCTCTCAACTTGGTATCATCCACAAACTTTATAAGTGTACTCTCTGCCATTATCTAATTCATTGATGAAGATATTGAACAGAACTGAACCCAGAACTGATCCCTATGATCCCCACTTGATATGCTCTTCCATCTTAACAATGAACCATTGAGAACCACTCTCTGGGACTCATTTTCCAGCCAGCTATGCATCCACCTTATAAGAGCTCCATCCAGGTTGTATTTCCCTAGTTTGTTTATGAGAGGGTCATGCAAGACAGTATCAAAAGCCTTACTAAAGTCAAGATATACATCTACCAATTCCCCTCCCCCCAACCCACCACAGGACTTGTTACCGTGTCAAAGAAAGCTATTAGGATGGTTTGACATTATTTGTTCTTGACAAATCCATGCTGACTGTTACTTGCCACCTTATTATCTTTTAGGTGTTTCCAAATTTATTGCTTAATTATTTGCTGCATTATCTTTCCAGGTACTGAAGTTAAGCTGACTGGTCTGTAATTCCCCAGCTTGTTCTTATTTCCCTCTTTATAGTTTGGCACTATACTTGTCCTTTTCCAGTCCTCTGGAATCTCTCCTGTCTTCCATGACTTTTCAAAGGTAATCACTAGTGGCTCAGATATCTCCTCAGTCAGCTTCTTGAGTATTCTAGGATGCATTTCATAAGGCCTTGATGACATCAGACTTCTCTAAGTGTTCTTTCCCTATTTTAGCCTCTGATCCTACCTCATGAGGAGAGGTCCCTTGCCCTAAAAGGGCTCTCAGTCTATGCGCCTGTGCCTGTGCCTGTGCCTGTGCCTGTGCCTGTGCCTGTGCCTGTGCCTGTGCCTGTGCCTGTGCCTGTGCCTCGCTCGCTCACTCCCTCCTTCCCTCACTCGAGCTGCCCTGTCTGAGGTGCTACCCTGCTGTAGCCTTCTAGGAAACCAGTCCTCTTCCTTGGGCTCCCTGCAGCAACTGACCACCTCTGGCCCTGCAGCTCTTTTTTATATGGGTCTGCTGGACCCTGATTGGCTATTCCTACCAGCCCCCCTATTGGCTGCTTCCCACGCAGCCTCCCCAGGGTTCTTTTAACCCCTTCACTGTCAATGTGAGGCAGATACCCCACTGAACAAAGGCATTTTAGCAACCAGCCAGGTGTCCAAGCCATGGCTAATTATTGGGATGGACTACAAGTTATTCTGCTTCCTGCCTTTAGCCATTTTCAGGCCTTTGCAGGAACTTAGCATAACTAAGCAAATTGGGGGGGGGAAGGGGTTAGACAGTGAGCACATGAAGTGAATATGACTCTGTGCATTCTCTTTCTCTGAATATGCTGGGTGGAATGTCTGTGAAAAACAGGAAGTCGGAATATATTTTAGAATAGGTGGTATGGGGAAATTTAGCTATCAGATTAACAATTTAAGACTGCTTGCTTAACACATATATATGTGACATGCCTCTGTAACTCCTGCTTCTGCCCAGTGATTTATTTGTTTGGTCAACTATGCAACATTCTTTTGATTGACATGTCTCTGTAACTTTTGGGGTATAAGAGGGAGGTAGTAAGTCTGAATCAGGCAGATCACTTTGTGGACACATTTGGAAAGAACTCCAGGCACAAACGGAAGAACTGGCCATCTGGAAATATTTGACTGATTTACCCGAAGAGTGCCTCAGACTTGCTGGGTAACTATCAAGTTCTGGGGTACTCTAACCATCTATTATATTTATATGTGCTTAAGACTAATAAGTGGAGGCTTCTGGTAAAAGTGATTCTGATAGGAATTTCTGGTGACCAATAAAGTAAAGCTTTAAGTTGAAAGCACTTGGTTTTGACTTGTCTGTGTCAGCCATAGTAGGTGCATTTCCTTTGGTTTATTTCCTGATACTGACTCACAGATACTAAAAGTTACTGGGTTGAGGAACTCTGGGTAACACCATCACACCCTCCTCCTCCTTTTCTATTTTCTCCCTCTTTTGCTTTGAAAAGAGAAGAGGGGAGGAAAAAAAGAAGAGAAGGAAGAAAAAACAAAACCCAAACCTGTTTTGTGTTTTTTTTTAATCCCAAAATTTCAGCATTTTTCATAGAAATTAAAAACAATTCTAAAAATTCATAAAATATTTGCTTAACACCTTTCAACCAGCTCTAATAATAAATTAGATATATTCATGATATACCAATGATACTAATACATTTACTGTCCTTTTTGTTGTTGTTGTTAAATTCTGTTAGTATCATCACATGATGAAGCCCTATTGATAACCTTCTAAGTACAATTGGATTTGCCTTAGGATTCCTCATAAAACATATTCAACATTGTTCCAAGTGTAAACCTTATAGCTATATATTTCATGTTGACAATCTCTAGAATGTAAAATCAGGAAGAGGAAACCTTTTATTTTCTGCTGAGGTAAGGGATCAATGACATGTACTGCAATAAATCATTTAAAAACAAATCTTGAACTATTTTAGCGGGGGATGATTACAGTCCAGTGCACTTCATTTAATGCACTTGCTGTGAGGATTTATTCTTACTAAGAGGTTAAGGAAAGCAGTTTTGGGGGAGCTGATTTTACCTGTTGAGTTAACTGTCAAAAACATATCTTTAAAACAAAAATACAAGCATCCATGAAGAATGTACACTCACCAGCTAGCTTCAGGTAGCTCATTCTGGCTAGTTGGTTTTCCCATGACTGGAGCCCTTGGCGGCACACTTGATCTGTGGTATTAGACCTTTCATAGGTCACTTGAAGCTATTCATTCACAGCAGTTCTCAGCAAATACTCCCTGAGTTAGCAGTTGCTTTTGCCTCACTTTCCTGATTGCCTGCATATCTGGAGCCTTTGATGTGCCCCTGCAAAGGATAATGTTGAACTTCTGCAATGTTGGACATAGCAGCCTTCAGTCTGGGGAGAACAATAAAAAGTTACTTTCAAAATCTAGCAAGGCAACATCAGCTTCATCTGTATGCCTCTCCACCATATGGTCACTTGAGCCAAGATCCTGAAACATATTTAGGCACCTAACTCACACTGAATCAACGAAAGTTAGGTGCATGAATGCCTTTGAAGATCTAGGCCATGGTGTTTTTTGTTTTCTAGTAGTGTACTTGTAAGGCTATAAACTCATTGGGGCAGTAACTATATCATATGATGTACAATATCAAATTCTATCAGCACTGAGATTATTATTTCTGTTATGTTATTGTGTAGAGGCTCCATCCCTATTGTACTACTTGCTGTATACACACACACAACAAAGTGTCAATCCTCAAAGAGCTCACATTCTAGCTAAACATATAATGAAGGAGCCTCATCTTATTGCTCATGGATGAAAGTCCAGAAAAGGAATTCCGAAATATAAATGTCAGGGTGATGCAGTCGTGTCAGTGTAGGAGTAGGTGTTGTTTAAAGGCTTTCTGGTTTCATTGTAAAACAACGTCCCTTTCTTGAAATTCATGGAAAAATTAATCTTATTAATAGATCCTCAGCTATAGACTTGTTTTTGGAGCTTCTGTAGTAACAGGTATAAGTGACCTTCCACTTTCTTGTCTAAAAATTTTTCATTTTGAAATTTTATTTAAAAAAATTAAAAATGATAAACATTTAAAATTGAAGTGATTTATTGTATGACTTTATGATTCAGCAAAAATGTCAAAGCTCTAATAAAGAATAAACCTTCTTTTGATTCTGTCAACCACATTTCGGATTAAAGCATGACTCCATGCTGTTCTATTCCATCATTAAAACTCACTGTGATGCAAACAGTTTAGGTGACCATGTGTCTTAAGGCCACCAGATAATAAAGATTATGTTGTCAAATTACATTGGATAAGAATATCAGAAATGAAAGACAAATTTAGCAGGTTTATGTTACAGACACCCAGGACGAAAGGAGAATCAGAGTAAAAAAATATATGGACCAATTTATAGTACAGGTAAAAATTATATTAAATCCATGAGGTACTTTAGACATATGTTGATTAATAAATACTATACAGAGAAACATAGATCAGCAAAGAGATTTTTAAGATACATTTAAGACAACTTCATGGTCCACAGATATCCCACATCTCAGTGAAGGTCTTTGCACCAGTCTCTGGCCCCAGAGACAGCCAATGCCCAACTCCGAGGCATGAGGCTCCGACCATGTACCACCAATCTAAGTTTTCCCAGTAACAGTCCTGGTCATCCAGACATCGATCACAACAGAGTGGCACCGATCATTAGGCCTTTGGCACCAATCCCCAGCACCTCATTCCCCAATGCCACACCACTCACCACTGTCTCTCCATTCCTCCCACACACAATGCTCTTGGGAAGCCCGGCATTGATCACCTTCGCCTTGGCACCGTTCCCTAGTGATGCATTGTAGCTGACATGTGGAAGCGCCATGTGCTCCACCCTGGTCCCTGAGGGAAGAGCCATCCTCCTTGGAATCAGAAGGAGAATCCATCCACCAACTCAAAACACAGGGTGTGCAAGCTTTGGGTGAGGGGTCTCACAGTGGGAAGCTTGTCCCAGGGGCAATGGCCGGTCCAGTGGCCATACTGGAATCCATGATGGTTCTCCAGGATGCCAGGTCCCTACTCTTAATAGTCATCCACAGCCATTTCAAAAAGGAGGTCCACTGTACTGACTGGCTCAGTGCAAGAACAGGATTCAGGTTCTGAAGGCAGTACTGAACAGCTCCATGAAAGAGGAGTAAATGCCACTCCCCTCACTGGTGATCCCATCATCCTCATCATCCCCAGATAAGGTGTCCACTGGCCTAGCCCCTACAATCCCTCCAAGATGACTTTCAGGCCCACCAGACACACCTCAAGAGGACTGTGTCCAACCTGGGTTTAGAGGCAGAAGAATTCACCGAGCCTGTGGATAGCCTCTTCGATATTCTGGCAGCTGCAGCACTGATTAAAGTTGCACTGCCAGTGCACAAAGAGGTGCTTAAGGTGGTCAAGGCCTTATGGCACACCCCATCCTCTCTGCCATCATCATCAGGAGGGCCAAAGAGAAATGTTATGTTCCAGCCAATGGATATGAATATCTTTTCTCACACCCATCACCAGGATCCCTGGTGGTGGCAGCGAGGAAAAAAAAGGGACAGGCAAGGACAGGCAATCTTGATCCCAAAAATAAAGAAGCAAAGAATCTGGATTTGTTTGGAAGAAATATTTATTCCACAACCAGTCTTCAGCTTAGAATCTCCAATCAGCAAGCCTTACTGGGGAGATATAATTATAAAGCCTTCCTTAAAAAAATGTGTGAAATGTGGCAGATTCAGCAGCCAGGTCGATAGACTCTGCGGTGTCTATATATAGATGCTCCTGGCTGCAGTCATCAGGGTTAGTCCAGGAGGTGCATCAGTCCATAGAGGACCTCCCTTTTGAAGGCAATGTCCTTTTTTCAAAACAGCCTTCTGCTAGGCTCCACAGCCTCAAAGATTCTAGGAATCTTCTATGCTTCCTTGAACTTTACACCCCAGCAGGCCTCTCCAAAATTTACAGCACAACAACCTAGATTCTTGGGCCCACCACAGTATGGATCCTATAAGAGAAAAGAGAAACAGAGGCTTTAAATGTCATTGCCCTGTGTCAGCCTCCTCTATGGCTCAGCCAGCCCATACATGCCACCCGAGAGGCTCATATCCATCAATTTGAGCATGTGCCTGAGGACGGCATTCCAGTCTCCCTTCAGGATCCATGTCCCCATTTGTTTCTCAACCTCCTGTCTTCATTCCTTCCTGCACGGGCCCAAATTACATTGGACTGTTGGGTCCTTCACACCATATCAAATGGTTTCACCCTGCAGTTCTCTTCAGTTTCCCCCTCATACCCTCTTCCCTGTCCCTCTTTAGGGACCCTTCTCACGAGAAACTTCTTGTCCAAGAGTTGGAAACTCTCCTTCAGATGGGGTTCATAGAGAAGGTCCCTCACAGCATGAGGGGAAAGAGGTTTGATTCCCATTATTTTCTTATCCCAAAGGCCAGTGGAGATCTCAGAGCTATCCTGGACATGCGTCACCTCAACAGATATTTCAAAAGACTGAAGTTTTGCATGCTCTCCCTAGCTTCCGTCATCCCTTCATTGGATCCAGGGGAGTGCTATGCTGCCCTCAATTTAAGAGATATATATTTCTGTATCTCAATCTTCCCCAGTCACAGGAGATTGCTCCAGTTTGTGGTGGACCAGTGCCATTATCAGTTCATGGCATTACCTTTTGGTCTTTCATCCATTCCAGAGATCTTCACAAAATGCATGCTGGTGGCTGCTGCTTATTTGAGGTGTCCAGAGGTGCAGATTTACCCCTACCAGGATGACTGGCTCATCAGAGGCATATTGCAAGCTCAGGTGCAGTGTAGCCTCAATCTGGTATGCATTACCTGGCAGCATCTGGGTCTTTTAGTTAATGAGCAGAAGTCAACTCTGCTCCTGGTCCAGTGGCTAGAGTTTATAGGTGTGGTCCTCAATTCCACCCTGGCAAGAGCCTTCCTCCCAGAGCCCATGGGTCATAACAAACTTCATCTTACACATTTGAGCCCACTCTCTCATGAGTGCCAGGAAATACCTTAAGCTGCTGGACCATATGGGACTCTGCCCTTACGTTGCTCAGCATGTGTGTTTATGTCTCAGACCACTGCAGTTGTGGATAGCATCAGTCTATGTCCCCGGCAGACACAGCTTGGACTGTGTGGTCCTGGTCCCACTGCTTGTCCTATCATCCCTGACTTGGTGGACAGACCCTCAGTCAGTAGTGAGAGGAATAGCTTTCGAAGGACCATTCCCCTCAGTGACACTAGTTTCCAACACATCAGATTTCGTGAGGGAGAGCCCACCTCAACGATATCAGCACACAAAGACTCTGGAAACAGGAGGATTGCTTCCTCCATATAAATGTCAGGGAACTTAAGGCAATAGTTTTGGCTTCTCAGGTGTTCCTTCCCTACCTGGGAGACAGAACGGTCCAAGCTCTAACGGACATCACTGACACAATGCTTTACATCAGCAACAAAGGTGGAGCCCATTTGTTAGCCTTGGGCCAAGACGCCCTCTGCTTGTCTGACTTTTGTGTGCAGAACGACATTCATATCATGGCCTCATCTCCCAGGTTCCAGGAATGTCCAAGCGGATCTCTTCAGCAGGTCCTTCTCATCTTGTCATGAGTGGTCACTCCACTCAGAGGTTGTCAGCATGATATTCAATAGTCAATAGTCCCTGGCCCTCAAGTGAGCAGGGCAGGCAAAATAGTCTAAAGCCCTGGCCTTTTTGGCAGGCAGGACTGGTAAAGCTTAGATGCCTCTGGGCACTCAAAGGAATCCAAGCACTTCTGGGGGAGTTAGGGAAGGGGAATTCAGGACCACTCGACGGCACTGTGTCCCAGCCAGGGCTCTATCAGTGGCAAAGCATTTTGCCACTGAGTCAGCAGGGATCCAACTGCAACACGCTGACTGGTCTGGCCACACACTCAGCCACTCTCTAGTTGGCTGTCCCTGGGCTACTTCCTCCTACCCAGTCCTTGTGTACCTGCATCCAGGTATCTCACTCCAGGTCACTGGGATAGACAGTGAGCGGGTGTCCTGCAAGTCCCTCACCGTTGACAGGTGGCAGGTCTGGAAACTCCTCAAGGTCACCAGTGGAGGGTAGCTCCTCCAGGTCACAAGCACCCAGGAGTTCCTCTGGTTCACAAGGCTCAGTTCGCTCCTGTGGGTCGTCCACGTCAGGCAGCATCTCTAGGTTAGGGCCCGCCTCAGGGGGTTCTCCCACCCAGTGGGCTCAGATAGCTGCTCCTAGTCACTAGGGTCTGGCATTCCTCTCCAGTCACTCGGGCCTGGCAATCTGGGCAGGCTTTGGAGGCTCCAGTTGGTGGGGTGGTTGCTCTGCAGCCTCTAGGAAGACACATCTGCCTGAGGTGGCAGCTTCCTCCTGACTGAGCTGCTAGGCCAGCCTTTTATACTGGCCCTTCCTGTCCTGGGTCCACCCCTTTTCTCGCGGGTTGTTTGGCCTGCAGGGCCTTGTTCTGTCCAGCAGGGACGTTGCGACCCTTCCTCTGGCCCAGGCTCCAAGGAAGGCCACAGACCCTATCTCTCCAAGGGACCTGAACTAGTCTTATCGGGGCTCACAGGACTCCCATTCAAACGTTTAGCTACCTGTTCCCTGCTCCTCTCCTGGAAGGTCTCCTTGCTGGTGGCAATCACCTCATCACAATGGGTTTCTGAGATTAAGGCACTCACCTCAGAACTTCCTTACACTGTGTTTTATAAGGATAAGGTCCAATTGCAACCCCACCCAGCCTTCCTGTCAAAGATGGTGTCACAGTTCCACAATAACTGGGACATATTCCTTCCAGTGTTCTTTCCAAAGCCACGTGGGTCTGTGGAAGAGCATAGGTTACATACCCTGGATATTAGATGAACATTAGCCTTCTATGTTGAGAGGACTAAACCCTTCCAAAGACTGACACAGCTCTTAATTGTGGTAGCAGACAGGATGATAGATCTCTTGGTCTCCTCCCAGAGGATCTCCTTGTGGATAACTGCCTGCATCAAATCTGTTATGAGCAAGCAAAGATGCCTCCATCAGTGATTGTAACAGCCCACTCTACCAGGATGCAAGCCTCTTCAGCAGACTTCCTGGCACAGGTACTGATGCAGGATATCTACAGAGCTGTAACCTGATCTTCAGTCCATACTTTTGTATTCCATTATGCAATAACCCACCTGGCCTGGGATGATGCCAGATTCAACAGAGCAGTGTTGAAAGCAGCACATCCATGAACTGAGTCCACCTGCAGCAGCACTGCTTGTGAGTCACTTAGCATGGAATCACCTGAGCATGCACTCAGAGAAGTAAAAATGGCTACTAGCTTTTCGTAACTGTTGTTCTTCAAGATGTGTTGCTCATGTCCATTCCATGACCCACCCTTCATCCCCACCATTGGAGTTGACAGCAAGGAACTGAGAGGGCATAAGGCTGGCAGTGCCTCATATACTGCTGCATGAGCACAGGTCTCCAGAGGATTCCAGAGCCGGCCGTACAGATACCACTAAGGGAAAAAATCTCCAATAGCCATGAATGTGGGCATGCACACATCCCTAGCATGGAATGGGCATAAGCAACATCTCGAAAAACAGTTAAAAAAGTTTAGTAAACATTTTTTCTGGGCAGCTCAACACCAGAAACTTGTCAAGAAATTGGAGAAAATGATTAAGTGACCAGAAGGCTTAATTTATGAGTTGCAGTATAGCTAAACAGATATAAAGTGCATATACTGGTATGAATATCTTATAACTACCTCAAAACATCCATAAATCTTATTACACTGATATGAAGGAATAAAGATTGGTAACTGCCTGAAGACTGTAACCACTGTAGTCCAGATTCTGTGACCCTTACTTGTATAGTTTACTGCCTTATCCCATGATGCTATTAAAGTCAACAGGACTACTCTCTGCATGAGATACTACTCAGTGTGAGTAAATAGGAACAGATTCTGTCATTAAAATGAGAAAGAAATTCTTTAAAATTATCCAGTAAGGTATAGTTGGGAGTAACACAAAAACATGAACAAAGCTGGGTACCAACAAAAATTCCTAACAGTCAGGCATATCAATCTATGGGGCAGTTCTTAAGTGATATAGTGTGAACACAGTAACATGAGTTCTTTAAAACTAGATTGGAAGTAAACACTCCCCCTCCTCTCAGCTCACTTTCTTTTCCTCACCTACAACTCTTTGCTTCTGTCACAGATACAGACGTTTTTCATTTAATTTCCTTGTCTAACGCCTCCACTTGACCCACTGACCCCAGGCAAATCCACCTCGTGATCCTCCTCATGCCCACTTTCATCCCTTCTCTTACTCTCCTTAAGCTTTCACTGTCCTCTGGCTCTTTCCCCTCAAATTACAAAGATGTTTTAGTTTTTCCTACGTTAAAAAAGAAACATCCTTGATTCTACTTCCCTCTCCAACTATCACACTATCTCCCTTTCATCTCTAAGTTCATTAAGAGTGCTGTTTACAGAGTTGGAGTTCCTCTCCCCCATTTCCAGCCGATACTCTCTCCAATCCTGCTTCAACCCTTGCATTCTTCTGAAATGAATCCCACTAAAGTCTCTAATGACCACTTTCTAGCCAGATCTCAGAACCAGTATTCCATCTTCATCCTCATTGATCTGTAAGCCTCCTTCAACACAAGTAATCTTCTTCTTGAAAACTTGTCCTGACCTCATTTCTGTGACTCAGTCCTCTCCTAGGTCTCCTCCCGTCCCTTTAATTTCTCTTTCATTGTCTCTTTTGGAGCATCCTCCTCCAACTGTCAGAAGATCTTCCACACTATAACTTTCTGTGGGGTTTCACATGACTCTATGCTTGGTTCCCTTCGCTTCTAGCACTACACATTATCTCTGGGTAATCTCATTTATTGCCTGATTTATTGTACAGGTATTATAGAGACTATCCAATTTAAGTGACATGGTTTGGCCCGGTTCCACTGCCTTGAGATTGTCCACAATCTTATTATTAGTTTAGAAATGAAGACCCCAGAGTATGCAGGAGAGACACTTACACTGACATAACACCCTTTTGAATTTGTAATAGTTTTATTAGCACAGTCAAAAATATCACAAGCACTGCAACACAGCAAATTAGTTATAAATAATACAAGCATTCAGAACTTGCATACTCAAACCATCTTTTGCAGGGATACCCGTAGTAGGTAAAATGACCCAATGCATGGTCTTTAGCCTGGCAGGTTCCAGGAAATCTCCCAGGAGTGCATGGGCCAATTGTTGCCTTTTATAATGGATTACACTAATGCCTACTATGTTTAATGCATATTCAGGGGGGCTTTCAGCCCCTTTTCCTTGTCTGTATTTCCACAACCTACTAAAATTGGAGTGGCCTTCTCCCATAGTTTATTAGGCATATTACCTCAAGCTTATCTATAAAAAGGAAAAGAAGGAAAACCTGTGAAATTATAGACTATATAATTATAGATAATGGAGCAAATAATTAAGCAATCAATTGCAAACACCTAGAAGAAGATAAGATGATAAGTGACAGTCAGCATAGATTTGTCAAGAACAAATCCTGCCAAACCATCCTAATAGCTTTCTCTGACAGGGTAATAGGCCTTGTGAATAGGGGGAAAGGACAGATGTGGTATATCTTGATTTTAGCTAAGGCTTTTGATATGTCTCGCATGTCCTTCTCATAAACAAACTAGGGAAATACAACCTAGATGGAGCTACTATATGGTGGGTGCATAACTGGTTGTAAAATCATTCCCGAAGAGTAGTTATCAGTGTTTCACAGTCAAGCTAGAAAAGCATATCAAATGGGGTCCCACAGGGATTGGCTCTGGGTCCGTTTTTTTCAATATCTTCATCAATGTTTTAGATATCAGCATAGAGAGTACACTTTACTTATAAAGTTTGTGGATGATAACAAGCTTGGAGGGGTTGCAAGTGCTTTGCAGTATAGGATTAAAATTCAAAATGATCTGGATAAATTGGAGAAGTGGTCTGAAGTAAATAGGATGAAATTTAATCAGGATAAATGCAAAGTGCTCCACTTAGGAAGGAACAATGAGTTGCACGCATACAAAATGGGAAATGACTGTCTAGGAAGGAATACTGTGGAAAGGGATCTGGGGATTATAGCGGATCACAATCTAAATGAGTCAACAGTGTAACACTGTTGCAAAAAAAGCAAGCATCATTCTGGGATGCATAGCAGGAGTATTGTTACATAAACGGTTGTTACAAGGAGGAGGGAGAAAAGTTGTTCCTGTTAACCTTTGAGGATAGGATAAGAAGCAATGAGCTTAAATTGCAACAAGGGCAGTTTAGACTCAACATTAGGAAAAACTTCCTAACAGAGTAGTTAAGCACTGAAATAAATAGCTTAGGGAGGTTGCGGAGTCTCCATTGCTAGAGGTTTTTAAGAACAGGTTCTACAATCATCTGTCAGGTATGGTCTAGAAGATAATAATTATTCCTGCCTAGAGTGCAGGGAACTGGACTAGAAGACCTTTTGAGGGCTCTTCCAGTTCTATAATTCTATATATGTCAACTATTTGCAACGGCGTTCTTGTGAACAAACATCAGTTGATGTTCCTAATTTAAAATGTCTAAAACAGGTATGAACTGACATTTTATTGTTCCCTGTCAGCAGTTTAGTATCAGTTGCTTATAGCCGCACTCTATCTTGTGACATCTTGTACTATAGGGTCACTTAGTAATTAGTTGCTTATGTCTTCAGGCCTAGTTAGTTTGGCTAAGCTATTATCTTTCAGGCTTGAGACCTGTAGGCTTTCGCATTATTGCCTTAATCTAAACCTATGCCTTATTTAGCATAATAGATGGCTACACAGACAATGATGTTCTCCCTGAACATCTCTCTCTCTTGTCCTTGCTTGACTTCTGTGACTCCATTCTCTCCTGCTTCTCCTCCTCTGTAATTGGTCCTTCAATGTTTCTTTTGGAGGATCCCCCTCCAACTCTCAGAGGACCTTTCTCTCAGAGGACTCTGACTTTCTATGGGGGTTCCACAGAGCTCTGTTCTTCGTCTCCTTCTCTTCTAGATCTATACCTTATCTCTGGGTAATATCATCTGCAAACACAAATTCAACTACCATCTCACTGAAGACAGCTTACAGGTCAACATCTCTACTCCAGACTTGTCTCCTGCTGTCTAAACTAAAACATTGGCTTGTCTCTTGAAATCTCCTTGTAGTTGTCTAGCGTGGCTAAAGCAGAGTTATTAATTGCCACCTCCCCTGCTCTTCCCCCTACTTCCTTTCTCAATCACTGTGGAGAACACCTCTATCCTGCCTGTCACTCAGAATCTTTACCTGGATATCATCTTCAACTCTAGGTCCTCGCATCCAGACTATGCCTAAATATTGCAGATTCTTTCTGCATAACATCTCTAAGATCCATTCCTATACATCCACAAAGATAAAACCCTCATCCAGGCTCTCATCATACCACATCTTAATTATTGCAATAACCTTTTCTCTGACCTTGACAAATGCAATCTTGCCCTAATCATATCCATTTAGAAAGCTGCTGCAAAGATCATTTTCCTAGCCCATCACTCTGACCATGTCATCCCTGTCTTTGTTTCCCTGCAAGGGATCCCTGTTTTTTAATCACATGAAACATAACACCAGTAGTATTCACTTTCAAAACCCTTCCCAACCTATCCCCACCCTGCCTATCATCTTTTATTTGCTAATGAAAAAATGACCCTTAATTCTGATTGGCCAATGGATAATGCCAGCCTCCATTGCCCACTTGTTAAATTTTCAGATGAACACCTTCATGCCTTCTCTAATGCTTGTCTTCACTGGTGGGAGGAGGTCCCTCTAAACAACTGCAACATGACCTCATTATTCTTCTTCAAAACGCACCTGAAAATAATATTGACAATATTGTCTTTCATTGTTTCTTTGTATTTCACTGTCTGTCTGTCTTATATTGAGATTGTAAGTTCTTTGGGGTGTTACCTTCCCTTTTGGTCAGCAGATCAGAGTCGCTCCCCTGAGAGCTCACTGCCTGCAATTCAAATCCACCCCCTCAAGGGCTCATTGAATAGACCCATCAAATTCCTTCCCCAGAAGGCTCACTGAATAAAGGCTCAGGTGGTTTTCCTCAGTTTCCCCAATGCTGGAGGCTCCTTGAGGGAAAACTTTCCCAATCTGGAGAGCTCTCTGAGGACAATTGTCAGTTCCTTCCCCTGGGAACTCACTGACTTAAGTTTACAAGGTTCAGATAGGAGTTAACAGGTTTCAACAGACTTCAGAAGCCTCTCTTTTTTTTTTCCTCACAACCAGACTGGCCAAATATTTATACACTATCTTTTCATTAACACTTGCAGTAGCAGTAGCAGCCTATTTCCTTATTGCAAGAGGTCATTGGAAAGGGAGGGGGGAGAAAGATGGCACCACACCATGACCACATCCCATGCACCCGCTATCTTGACAATTAGCTGTTCTTAAAAGTCACCTACAACTTGTTACCATGATACCTATCATATTCATATTTTGTGGTTAAGCTATTTTTCAGGCATCTGGAACATCTTGTGGTTAAGGTTCTTTAGATATTTTTACTATTTTTGGACATCCCCCTAAAGGTCACTTTCCAGGTCCCAAAAGTTCATGACATGTGTCATGTCTGTTTATCATTTTCTTATGCTCTCTGCTTGGTTGCTGCGGAAGTTGTTAATATCTTCTACAAGGGAAGAGACATTTTGTTCTATGCTTGCACAGTACCTATCACAATGGTGCCCTGCTTCTTGAGTAAAGCACCTCTGCACTATAATTACACAAATAATTGTAACAACAGCAAGAATAACACCTGAAAATATAGTATAGAGGGAAATGTGCACCGGTACAAAGATGGACAAGATGACCTAACAAGTATATTCCACCTATACATTTATATTTTTATGTGAAAACACACAGGGATATTAAAATGTTCCTTTTTTATGCTTATTTTGGCTATCACAGGCAACTTCATTTTATTCACAGATAAATACTGCCTGTAATGAAGGTGGTTTTAATGTGTCATCAGACTAGTCAATATGTTTCATCTGAAGTAATAGGCAGAAATGAAAAAGCATATACAGAATTAATGAGCTCACTCCTGCACACTCATTACTTTCAGTAAGAAAAAAATGAGGCACAAAAAATCAAATGTAATGAGACCATTACAGAAGAAGAAATAGGGTAATCAATTTCTAATATATAACATCACTACAATGAAATTATCTATAATTTAAACAAAGTAAATCTGCTTCTGTTCGGCATGCAAAATGCAAATGAGACATTTTTATTAGCACTCGCATCTCTCTCAGAAGTCACAAGAGTGATGTTAATTAGGCAACTAAAAGGTTAATAAACATTTTATTTTATTATACTATTAATTTCTAAATATATAAAATTTTGTTTTGACAACTCCCTTTGCAAAATTGAAAATACCATTTGAGATACTTTATGACAAACGAAGACTTTTTAAAAAAAAGTCACCTTGATACACTGTTCATAGTGACATTCCTGTGATAATCTGACTTTTCATGGGAAAGGCTATGAAATATCATCATAACACAACCAATTATTCAGTCACCACTAGTGATATGTTTTGCCTGATGTTTTTGCCAATGATGGGACGCTGGATGGAGAGGGCTCTGAGTTACAACAGAGAATTCTTGTCTGGGTAGTGGGTCTTACGGAGATGCTTAGGGGCCAATGATTGATATATTTGGGGTTGGGAAGGAATTTTTCCCAGGGTCAGCTTGGCAGAGACCCTGGGAGTTTTTCACCTTCTTCTGCAGCCTGGGGCATGGATCATTTGCAACTTTAAACTAGTGTAAATGGTAAGATGAAGTCTTTGTAAGATGAAGTCTTTGAACCATATTTTGAGGAGTTCAGTAACTCAGTTATAGGTCGATTTCAGGACTGAATGGGCAAGGTTCTGTGGCCTGCAACATTCAGAAGGTCAGACTCGATAATCATGATGGTACCTCTGGCCTTAAAGTCTATGAGTCCAGGTAATGTGCCTTAAACATTTAGCAGCCATTAAATGGATATGCATTAAATGGATTTTTATAATGGATGTGCAGAAGCAAATTCCCAAAAGTGATATTCATATTGCTATGTAGGATTCAACAAATCTTTAAGTACCTTCTGTTAGAATAAGGAAGAGTTTCCCCCACCCCAAAGAATAAGGAATACCCTAACGTTTTTATTTACAATTAGATCCTAATGGCAAAAATTGGAAAATCAAAGCTTTGAGGGAACGTAAGGAATAACATGGGAGGTAAAATACCCAGACTACCATATCAAACATATAGGGCCATAATATAGCTGAGGGAGGGTATATAAGTGAGCCTTTCTGCCTAGTCTCCTTTTGCACCTTCACAGAAGGCAACTGTAATCCCAAGGCTTTTGTTCCCTGACCAAAGTTCATCATTGTTATAATTTGTTATGTTCAAGCCTATAATTTTGGGATTTTTAAAAGTTTTGCTAGGTTTGTAAAAGCCTTGCTGAGCTAAAGCAAGTAAAACGTGACAGTAGGGTCACCTTGATCTGTAAACACTTCTTGATGAGAACAAGCACAAAATATAGTCTAAAGAATTGCATGAACAGAATGTGTTCAGGCTGAAATGGTTGTTTTTATGGTATTTTGAGCTTGACTGGGAACAAGAAGTCAGTGAAGTTTTACAATAGACCCTGCTCATGTGCTATAGATAGCCGAATATTGTAGATCACATGTGTTCAAATAGTCTAAATAGGTTTTGGATAAATAAATGCTTACAGATTTGGGTAACATTTTTCAGATGAATTTTGTTAACTGAAAAATGCAGATTTGGATTGACTGAAACAATACACTGGATTCTTTCAATTAAAAAAAAATCCAAAATAGCTGAAATGTTTCATTTTGACATTTTCAATATGAAACATTTTGACGTTTTGATTCATTTCAAATTTGACTCCAGTTTTTTTACTATGTGTGACTCAAGAGCATCTTAATGCCAACTGGCAAAAGGATGCAGATGGGTTACATGAATCTCCTGACTCTTGTGTATACATCGTAGCTCACTGAAGAATGTCACGTGAAGTCTCAGATAAAAGTTGGTGTCACACTGGTCATCAACATCATTGCAAAACACATGAAAGAATGTTGTGTAAAGAGTTATGTAAAAATATATTCTTAAAGTCTGTGCTGGGGGGGTGGGGGGGGCTGATCACCAACTAAAGTGAAAAACAGGTTTCCTGTCAAACAAGAAAGATTTCTTTCTCTGTTTACATGTAAATTGAGCATTGTCTCATACACAATGGGTGTCTTATCAGTCTGAAACTGTCACAGTTGCACAGGTCTGGTCTATGCCCTGAGCCTGTAGTCCCTTGGGAGTGACCTCTTTAATGTGCTGGGCTCCAAGAATCCACACAGTTCCAATAGAAGCAGGCCCTCCATTTCTAGGACTCTGAAAATGGGCTTTCAATTCCAGAAATCCCTGTTTCTTTCCATGCTCCCTGCAGAGACTCCACCCAAACCAGACTCCTGAGGGAGGTTCGTAATTGTACCCCTTCAGGTGCAAAGTTCTTAGTATTTGCAACAAAGACTGCCTGTTCAAAGTAAGGTAACAATTTTTTAGTCACTTGGCAATCTGAAAGCCCTTAGGTTAGCAGAGAGAGAAAGAAGTTAGGCCATCATATCACCGTCCATCCTGGCCAAGACAGTGTTAACCCCTTCACACCCACTGATAGCAAAACACTTTCCAGAGGGAAACTGAGGCATGCCTAGGATTCATACAAATATTATACAATGTTCCTGCTCCATCACACATGTAAATTGACTATCATCTCATTCAGAATGGGTCTCCAGTCTGAACTGAATGCAAATGAAGGATTGTGAGGACTTCAGGAAGAGAAGTGAGGAGTGTGTATTGGGCTGGGGAGACAGGACCCTATCTGGAGGTATACATCAAAGGTTTGTTTGAGTATATTTGGGGAGACAGTGAAGAAACCCAGGCACCTTTCAATGAGGAAGTAAAAAGACAGTGCTTCTGCTTCATGAAAGTGGGATCTCAACCTGGCTTTGCTGAAAATGCTGGAGAGAACTTTGAGTGAGAAACTCCTTCAGAGATTAACAGGAGATTGCCCTGTTAAATTTAGTCTCTAGAACGTGTGCTATGATTTTGTTTTTTATGTTGGCATTTGTTTCTAGTATTCTTATTAACTAATACTTCAATTTCTATTCTTTGATAATAAACTTATTCCTGTTTTCACTATCAATATATTCGAAGTGCTGCGGTGACAAGAAAGTGATGGTTCTGAGCTGAATCTTACAAACTGGTGTGTACTGTTTCCTTGGGAATAAAAGTCCTGGTAACTCAGCAAGGGTTCAGTCCATCAAGAACTGAACACTGCAGGGAATGCTCCAAGTATTTGAGGATTGATCTGTACCTATCACTACCTGGACAGAGAGAGCAAGGTCTGGAAGGTAGGTTTTGTGTTATCAGAGGCTGATGGTACCAGGGAGATCATCCACAGCAAGCAAGACTGCTTCATGCCAAGGGCATGTGGTGGTGAAGTATCACACAGCCCTGGTTTCGCCCTAGGGAGTGTCACATTATTATTTTATTTTAAAGTAAACAATTTTGAAAGCTAAATGAAATTTGTTGGGTGAACAAAATACATGCTTTGATCTGCAAAACTTTTGTTTAACTTATCCAGTTCAACATAATTTTTTTTTAAATCATAAGTTGGTGCGTCACACAGCTCTACATATTTGCTATACCAGTTCAGAAACCACACACAGCTACAAGCTGCACAAAACAGCAGTTCCTCTAAAATTGCTGCAGACCATTAAGACTACAGTAACAGGTGGTACAAAATATATTTGAAAACTAATTTTAATTGCAAATAAGCATTTATCAGTCTATGGCTGGTGATAACCATCTGGTGGGATATCATTTGTGAGACTAAAGCAAGACAGCCCATGTCACAGACTGTAAGAAAAAGTCTACCTTATGCTTTAATTCTGGTTTAATAATCATAGAAGCAGTTCAGTATTTAATTCAAGTATTAAAACTTTTCTTTAGGTTGTTAAGGAAGTTTTAGGCATGTTTGAAACCAGTTTGTGTCCCTTTCTATAAGGCTTGCCCTCTTACTATCACATGTCAACGGTATAACCAACCACCTCAGCAAACAAGTTTAATGTAAAAAGGGGATTTCATATGGATTTTACGGTTAATTCTTGATAATGTATGCTTCATTAAATTCAGTTTTTAGGTTGCTGGGCTAAACAAATGGATCGGGTTTCCCTTTAAATTCACACCTTTTATTTGTTGAAGTCCTTTCTGCCTTTCAACCACCAATAGCAATCTTATTGTTTTTAACCACATGGACCACTGCGTTGTTATTTTACCTTTAATTTAGGTCTGCCACTGAAACTTCATTTTTTCATCTGCATGAGAATTCATCTAACAGAACACAGCTAGGGCTTTCAGATTGATGCTGATATATATTCTGTGTTGTTGGCTTTTTGTTTTGTTTTTTAACCTTCAGGTTAGACTACTGAAAAGCTTTATTTTATAGTTTCTCTCATAAAATGCAGCCTGAGTTCCAACTTGTGCAAAGGGCTGTTAATAGAATTTTAAGCCATACTTTTATCATATTAGTCTTTTGAAAGTTACATTGATACTTCTCAAACATTTTTTACATTTTAAAATTGCCTTTATAACTTACAAGGCTGTAATTACATGATTTGTAATGTGTGTGAAAAAGAGAGTTGCTGTCCCTACATTAACCTTGTCCCAGGTTGAGACTTTCTACAGTTTTCCATAATATAAATTGAAGTGTTATTGGGCACTTTTAATTTGCATATCTCTTCCACAGTAGTTTGAAATTCACTCAGAGGCAACATTCATGACAGATCATTTTGTGATAATCTAGTCAGGCCTCCTGTATAACATGGGTCATAGGTCTTCTCCAAAATAATTCCTAGAGCATCTCTTTGAAACCCATCCAATCTTGATTTAAAAATTCCCAGTGATGGAGAATTCACCACAACCCCTGGTAGACATACCCATGCTAGATTTACCTTGCATGGGCTAGCAATGTGTGTGAGTATTTAACCATGTCCCTAGCATGCTTGTGCAGCCTGTGCTGAAGACTGCGCTGCTGCATCTACACTATTAAATTTAGCCATATTAGCATGGGTAATGTTAGAGTGAGCATATCTACCGAAGCCGCAATCACATCTTAGATTGTGGTGTAGATGTACTCTTAAAAGAATACAGTTCAGTGAGCTAGCTAATCTATTTTAGTAGATCTAGTAAGCAAATAGCATTTTTGTCCCATGGAAAATTTAATTTTTGAAATTAATTTCCATTCCAAATCAGTCAGAAAGTTGAAATATTGAAAAATTCTGAAAAGTTTGAAATTGGAAATATTGGCTTATAATAATAAGACTTGTTTTTAATCAAAACAATTATTTTATATGCTGAAATTATATTTTAAAGAAACACTTTGAAACAGGATATATTTTAAAATGTCAACTTGAGACATTTTCCATTTCCATCCTGCTGGTTGAAAAATCATAAAATGTCATTGAAATCAACATTTTTCTGGTGCAAATTTCAATTTTGATTAAACCACATTTTCTGAGGCAGAAAGTAGCTGTGCACCTCCGTCAGCAGATGTCAGGGTGATTGAAGTCCCCCATGAGAATGAGGTCCTGTGAACTGCAAACTTTCCCTAGTTGACTGAAGAAAGCCTCATCTACCTCATCCTCCTGGTCTGGTGGTCTGTAACAGACACCACATCACCCTTATTGTTCTTGCTTCTAAGCTTAACTCAGAGACACTCAACTGGCATATCTCCAGTTTCACACTGGAGCTTAGAGCAATCATAGTGCTCTCTTACATACAGTGCAACTCCTCCACCCTTTTGCCCCTGCCTGTCCTTCCTGAATAGCTTATACCCATCCATGACAGTGCTCCAGTCATGTGAGTTATTCCACCAAGTCTCAGTTATTCCAGTTATGTCACAGTTTCTTAACTGTGCCAGGACTTCCAATTCCTCCTGCTTGTTTCCCAGGCTTCTTGCGTTTGTGTCCAGGCACTTGAGATAACTAGCGGATTGCCCTACTTTCTTAGTATGAATCAGGTGGTCTCCCCTGTTGCACCCTCCTCTTTTCGCTTTCTCATGGCGTCCCACTTCCACACTTACCTTCGGGCTTAGGTCTCAGTCCCCCATCAAACCTAGTTTAAAGCCTTCCTCACTAGGTTAGCCAGCCTATCTGTGAAGATACTCTTCCCTCTCTTCATTAGGTGAATCCCGTCTCTTCCTAGTAATCCTTCTTTCTGGAACAACCCATGATTGAAGAATCCAAAGCCCTCTCTGACACCACCCGCGTAACCACACATTTAATTCCACAATGCGACAGTCCCTGCCTGGGCCTTTTCCTTCAGCCAGAGGATGGACAAGAACACCACTTGTGCCTCAAACTCCTTTATCCTTCTTCCCAGAACCACACAGTCCGCAGTGATCCCCTCAAGGTCATTCTTTGCAGTGTCATTGGTGCCCACATGGAGAAGTGGGAAGGGTGTGATGAGTCTTGGCAGTCTCTCTGTCACATCCTGAATCCTAGCTCCAGGCAAGCAGCACACGTCCCTAGTTTCCCTGTCTGGACAGCATGTAAGATATTTTTGGTGAAAGGATTTTTTCAGCATATTACATGTGTCTGTTGTTCCATTCTTCAAATATTCCCCCCCGCCCCCATTACAATCAAGGCCATTCGCATTTTTCCATTTGTTATCTTCTCCTTATTGCAGTTTTTATTATGATTTCATGTCCATTTCCCTGCAATTAGGTTTCTAGTTATTTATGCTTTTATTTTTTTTATTTGTAGGGAATATTGTTTGTAAGCAATTATTTTGTTATCTTTGTTTTTCCAAATCATTTTAACTGCTCTCTTCTTTTCATATTAATATTAGTGATAGACTGAACAGTGTAAAACCTGCTTGAAACGGAGACCCCAAATAAATCATGCATTGTTAGTGACTCTGGACTAAGGGAAGTTGCCATGTTTTTACACCATAACAGGAAATAACACCTCCAGAGGAATGTATATTTGTAAGTTACAATGTCAAGCTCTGCTTACAAAAAACCTTTCAGCCCAAATGCTTCTTTCATGTTTAGAAACTGTATCACTCCATTCTATATAGAATTACCTTTCACACTTAGATCCTGACACTGCTAAGATTCCACCCTAAATGTGGGTGTATGAATTCATAATCCATTTAGGAATGACTGTGAAAAAAGTAATCAGAAGGATAGAAAGAAAAAAATTTAATGTAAAAATAAAAATGTAAAGCAGAATATATGCCATATATAGGCCGATAAACTTGTTCAAGTCTAGCTTTTAGTTATTTTTCTATTACTCATGCATAGACTTCCTTTAATCTATAAAAAGTATTTTAAAATTTAGTGTTACTTGGAGAGAAAAAACCTTCCCTGAATTTAAGTGATAGAAAGAAACATTTGTGAAATGAACAAGAATACATTGAGAGGTTCACAAAACTTCAAATTTCACCCAGCTCTCCTATAGGACAAGAAGTGGGAATAATAAATGAAAATGTAAGCAGAATTTGGTCAGAATTCTAGGATTAATACATCCTTTCATGTAAAAAGTGCTTTGAGATCCTTAAGACTGCACATGGTCAAGACCTTGATTTTATGTGTTATCTGAAAGCCATCTTCAACAACTGCTACTAATGTGTTGGAGCATTAGTTTACTTACTATTGAAAAAGAAGAGTGCTAGATTCTGAATCACCAGTATAATGTAGTATTTCCTTGTCTGTTTTCCAGCCAACTGCTGCCTATGCCCATGATAAAATTGCAGACTCAGCTGATTATGGCTGCAGGTTCATGGCCATAATTGTGGTGTTACAGGTCTAACCCTGAGCTTCTCCAGAACCTTTTCTACAACTGACAGTGATGATTCTAGGTCAAAAGTAGGCCAGAATTGACAACATGCCTCAAACCAGCACAATGATGTTCCCCAGGAGCCACCCTCCAATAGAGAATTTAAGCACATACTTAGGCTGGGTCTATACTGACGGCGGCAAATTTGCCGCCGTCAGATCGATTGCTCTTGATCGACTGAGCGGTCTGTGTAGATCCGCTCAGTTGATCCAGCAAGCAAGGCAGGAAAACCACCCCGGTAAGTGAAATAGTGCTTTGTTGAAGGGAACGCTGTTCCCTTTGATGCAGCACAGTGTGGACGGCGCAAGGAAGAGACGCTGCAAAGTCAACAGGAGATACGCAAGTGATTTACATCACTTGCGTGTCTCCCATCAACTGCCGCCGAATCGCAAAGGTAAGTGTAGACCGAACCTTAAACACACAAGTAGTTAGCAAGTTGTCTTCAGTGGGATTAATGGGTTAAGCATGTGTTTAATTGCAGGACCATTTGGCTTCCAAACTGTTTTGTGTTTAGACAGGACTCAGGGCAGAACTGATCAACCTACAGAACAATACAATCTAAAAGTTAATATTTGCCCTATTTTAAATTCCATCTTGTATTCTTTACACATCTGTTTTCTTCTATATTTTGTGCATTTCTTTCAAATGTTAGAACAGCTTTTCCTATTGGCTCTATGAGGACATTTAGTTAAATGGATATTGTTTTAAAGTTGTCATTAACTGTTAATGTACCCTTAGTAAAATAATTTGGCTACTTTGAAACATCAGTAGTTTGCAGAAGTAAGGAGTAACAATCAATCACGAAAAATCATTTGATTTAGAGACAATTTTGCATGTACATGTGCATGAGCGCATGCATCACACACACACACACACACGCGCGCGCACTTCTTTACCTTCTTCATTATTGCTATGGACATTTACTTGAAGATTGGATTTTTTTGGTTTAGATTTCATCTACTCTTGTTCTTTTTTTCTGACCTGTAAGCATAATCTGTTTGTGGCAACACATTAATAGCAGTAGAGGTAATAAAGGCACTGGGGGGAGTGGGGTGGACAGGGGAGGATAAAGTTCTTTAGGTGGGGAATAAACAGACTAAGCAGAAAAAGGAGATGAACTCATAAGAAACAGATATATGGTTTTCCATACTGGCCTCCATGAACAGCCAGTAGGCCTTTAAGGATATCCTCCCTTGCCCTATATCCCTGTGCAAGGGGAAAGGGATGCAAAAGGTGCCCATTTAAGTTCCTGAATGAGGTATGTACCTGTCAAGACTTCACCCATTCCTTGCTCCTGCCCAGGAGAGGGAGTAACAGTGCCATATAGACCATTGGGACAGAGGAGTCTATATGGCACTGTCACTCCCTCTCCTGAGCAGGAGCAGGGAATGGGTGAAGTCTTGACTTCTCTTCCCTGTTTCAAATCATTGACCAGCTGAGCTGGTGTGGAGAGGAGTAACCTGTTTCTGGTGTAGACCAGCAGCAAATTACTTTTTGCCCTTAAGCAAAAGGAAAGTGTAGGCAGGAATTATGACGCTGGGAGTCACAGTTCTCTCCCTGGTCTGCTCTGAGGCAGCACAGTTACATGCTACCCTTAAATCAACATTCAATCTGTCCCTGTACTAATAACTGAAAACAAAAATGAACAAAAACCAAAATGCTTAAATTTTAAAAGTTTCTAGAAGAGAAGCTTGTTGAAATCCAGTAAATTCTAAACATGTGGTGTTAATTTTTCAAATCCCATTTGAAAGTAGATTCCACATCTACACAATTCAGACATCCGGTATTTTGACCAGAGACTAGTTGAAGAGGTAATGTTCAGTTCTGGATCAGACTAGGATTAGAGATTCAAATTTAAATAAAAAAATCAGGGTTTGGGTTCAGATTCAGTCTCACAATCTGTTTTCATGAGAGTTTGGCCAAAAGTTACACAGAAGGGGACAATATACCACTTCTACTTCTAAATCCAACTCATATCCTCCCAACTTCAATGGTCTTTGGATTAGGAGTTATTGTTTTGGTACCTTTTTAATTTAGAGCCTTTTTTGTGTCTCCAGGAGTATTTTAAAGTGTATGTATCGAAAAGTTTCAATCCTTGATGATTTATTAAAGAAAGTGTTTTCACATCCCCTAATATAGAGTAAACTTTCAATTCAAGTCTTAAAAAGCTGTTTTCTTTCCCATGTATATATTGTGAATCTATCAACTTAACTGAATACCACAAACTCTGATGGTTTGATCTTTTTGTGGCTGATAAGAAATTAAACCATATAAGCAAGCATCATTTTCTAAACAATGGATGGTGTGAAGAATTTTGAAAATGTGAAAAATTGAAGGATGTGCAGAATGATGCATTTACTCCTAGTAAACAGCTCTCTCCTGATTTAGAAAAAGCTGGATTGGGGGGGAAATGTTTTTATGTCCTATATCTGTGATTGATGTTTATGCAGTACTAAGCCACTTCACTGTAAACGATGTGCCTCGTGGAATTTGAGAGATTTTCTGATTTTCCACTCAAGTTCTGGATGCATGGAGTATAGGATGACTCTTTTGGCCTTATGCATGGAGTTCTCTCAAAGGATTGCACAAATCAGACAGTAAATTGGTATAAAAGAAGAACATGATATTCACTAGGTATTGATGAAGGTGAGTGAAATGGAGAAGTTCTCAAAAATATTCTAAAACTGACAGCCCTGGGCTTCATGGAATATTCTATAAATTGGGTTTTACAGAAAGGAATTGTATTTCTAAACTATATTTACAATAGTAAGGAAAGGTGCAGAAGCATTTATGTGATGATTCTATTTGAAGGTACATCTTAAATTAAGCTAATTTAATATGTATGCAGCCCCACCATTAGCACCAATAACACCTATATTAAGAATTGGCAGTAGCAATCAGGTTTGCACAGATTTTTTTGAATAGCTTTTTACTGAAAGCATTTGATAAATGAATTGATCCATTTCTCCAAGTCTTACGTTAGCACTGTAGCCTTTGGAGAAGTATCACCTCTAAGTTTCATAACAAACATCTCACCTCCCCAAGTTAAAAAAGAAATCCAGTAAACAAAAACCACCGCTAAAAACAGATATACGACACAAGCTCAATTATTTTTCTTGGTTAGAAGAACCCCCACCATCATAAAAGCTATGCTAAATTACCGTAAGTCTTGCATTTGAAACACCAGTGTAGGCCTAAATAGCCATCCCCTATTTCTTTCCATTTCCTTCACCCTTAGCCTGTAGGCCCTCTGACGTGATTAGGGATGAGATTAAGGAGCTGGTTTACATATTTGTCTGTACAGCACCTTACCCAAAGGCAGTATAAGACAAATCGTCATCCTCTATTTTTAGTAATAGCTCCAATGGGCTAAATCAGGAACTGCAGGAAATGTCATTCTATATTGCACGTGTAAACAACTAAGTCAAGAACTCAAGCATTAGAAAATGTCGAGAGTAAGATTGCATGTACAACCTTCATTTGGCCCCTATAATTTTATACCATATATCATGTAATTAACCAGTCTCCTCATCAGATCACACTCCTATGCTCCCGCTCCCACACCCACAGCCAAGTTTTCCTCTCTTCTCTTTCCTTTTCTAGATGGTAGTCCCACTCTCCCCAAGGCTCTTTGCCCCAATCTTTATTTCACCCACCCACCTTCAGGTCTAAGTCTATCATCTCTAAATTCAAGTTTGACAGCTTCCTCTTTAATGCTGCCTGCTGTCACCAGGGGGTTCTCATTTATGTGGCCAAGCCCCCTTCTGGCCCATAGCAGTTCAGAGCTGCAACTGCAGGGAGAATCCTGTTTGGCCCCAAACTGGAGCATGCCCAGTGCAGACAGAATCTTTGAGGAATTTAGCTGCAGAGGTCTAGGAAGTGTCTACTGACCATGTGCAAACTGTTAGTTTTCAGAGACTTATAATTTAGCCATATATGGGTGGATTTTCAAAGGTACATCTCTGACACAAAAGCCACCCCCTTGTGAAATGTAAAGTACCTTCTCCAAAACATGGGAGCTCTAGAGCTTCTTAGAGAAGAGATTGCCAGAATTTAACATGGGTAAAACAATACATTTTTCTTTAGTCTCATTCTTGAGAATGTCTGTAGTCTTTTGGGTGAAATATGAATCAAATCAACCTGAAGTAGACACTTGGCAGGGAAAATTTCACACCAAATTGTTAAAGTTTGGCAAGTCATAAGCACCTAAAACTAGGATGTAATAGAGAATGTCAGGCAACATTAATAATAGGCAGTGATACCTGCCTGGCTTTTTATCTCTCTGTCTCTCTGTCTCTCTCTCTCACACACACACACACACGCTGCTGAAAGCCACTTACGCTTTATAGCGGTCTCCTCTTCCCATGACTAAACCCTCTGGCCAGGTGACTTATCTCACCAACAGTAATCCCATAGCCTTACATCACATTTTGAACCCTCAACTCTGGGCCCCCTTGTCTCAAGGTTTTAGAAGTTCTTATCCCTTATATCAAGGGAGTACACACACCACCTTCCCCAGTGGTTTGTACAGGAACTCAAGCTCTTCTCTCCTCTGGCTCCCAGCCCAGGGAGCTCAACCTACCAACAGGCCCTTTTCAGGCCCACTGTCTACCTTAATTCCTTCAGGCTCCCAAAGGTCGCAGACTTCACTTTTCTTTCAGGGCTATGGCTCACAGAATCCTTCCCTGGAATTCACCAACAAATTCCCCAGATCAAAATGATAAACTGTTTAAACCTTTCCTGGGTTTGAAATTCAGTTCTTCACTAGTCTACCCTGATGCTGTGATCCTCACCTAAACACAAACACAACAACCCTAAGCTTCCCTGGAGTCTCAGCCCTATCTTGAGACTCACCATACGAGCCAACTGTGCTTCTGTAGCTTCTCTGAATTCTCCTCTCTTCTAAGTCTCTAACTAAGCTTTCTCAATCCTTTTAAGGAAGCCTGATTAATTTCCAAAAGGACCTGCTAATCAACCTATTTAAAATCCCTCCAGATACCAGCAGGTGGATTAATTGAGTCCTTGGGTTCCTGTTAACCCTTTGAGTGCCAGTGTGGGATTTACAGCCCTTCACAATATATTACACATACATACGTATACACTCACATATGTGGCAGCAAATGACTAGAATCTGCAACAAATGACTCTGTATTCACTAGCTACATCAAAAATGACTTCTCAGTTAAGAAAGAAAGATGGGGAGCAGTCTAGGTTGAGACGTGGAGGCCATACTTTAGAACTGGCCCTGAGAATTTTTGCTGATACCACCAAAACAATACTATTTTCATTCATAGTCCCTAAGACCAGAAGAGACCATTGTGATCATCTAGTCTGATTTCCATTGTAATACAGGCATGCAACACAGAACAACAAGAGACACCAACAACAGAATTCTCACTTTTGTTAGCGAAGGTTAGGGTTTGATGACTGTTTGAGGATGTCAAAGTGCCTGAACACCAAAACAAAAAATATTTTCAATCCACAGTCTTCAGCTGTCAGATAGGGTACCCATGCTAAAACACAGCTCCAGAGTAGGACTAGTCAGTGAGAGAAAAATGTTGAATAAAATCTTCAGTGTCTATTTTATGCTATTCAGGCTTTTATAAATCCCTGTAGCAAATGAGCACCTCCATTAATGGCGCAATGACAATTAATACCAGCTGAGACGCTGCCCGCCCCCCCTCGATTTCTTTTTAGTCTAAATGAGGGGTGTTAATGGACTGCTTCACCTTGAATGGTCCCTTTAAATGTGTTAACTACTTATGCTGAGCACTCTGAGTACATTTCCCAGGTTTGAAGGAGAGCTCTGTATAAACCTGAAATCTTGTCTCGCTCACCAACAGAAGATGGTCCAGTAAAAGATATGACCTCACCCACCTTGTATCTCTAGCAGGCAAATTTCAGGCAAGAAATGCAGCGATCAACAATGCAGATGGGACTGAGGATGGCACTGAGTGCCAGATTGCTCAAGAAGAAGAGGTGGTTTAAAAAAAATCACCTTTCAGAAAATAGTAACAGAGTGTACTTCCAACACAAATTAGAAGTAATTTTATTTTAAAAAAGAAACTTTTTAAAAACTTTTTTTGAAATGTTGGAAAACTAAACAGGAGGGTACAGTCTAGGAGCCTGAGAATACTAGGGATAGCAACAGGAAAATATTTGATTTTGTAGTTATGTGCCCGAATTCCCACACTAGGTAGAGAAGGATCAGATACTTCATCTGAGACTTAGCTAATTTCCCTATCTAACATCAGAGATAAAGTGCAAATGTTTCATGCTTCAAGAAAAAAAGAAAACTGAGTAATGTGAAGTCAAGAAGATTTTCATCTTTCCTGTCTTGTGCCCTATCCTCCAGGCAGAGAGAGAGACTTTATGCTAATTAAGCCTGAATTTATGGAGGAAGGAGCTGTGCAGTCACTCTGCCTCCTGCCAGATTTAGAGTTAAATAACAAGATAAAAGACAGATCTTCCAGAATGTAAAATATGCAAATTACCATTTTGGAAAAAAAAAACGTTAAAGAAGATGATGCAAAACTCGTTGAAAATGTGCACATAGACACCTAAGTTCTATATGGAATTGTATAAGAGGTCTGCACGTGGGCTGAACTATGGTCTGAGCTATAGATCATCAGCAAGGGCATAAGGTGGGGCAGAGCGCCCCTTTGTACTCTTGTGTTGGCTACCTGCTGACATGGAATGGACACAGACTCTGTTGCCCCCCTCCCCTCCTCAGATGGGCAGGAGGGAGCGGAGAGCTGGTGGAACTTTTGGCTCCTGCCTCAGCATAGCCAGTGGCACAGCTATACAGCTGCCTCGAGAAGTGTATGCTGTATTAGGCACATAATGAGTGGCAAGAAAGAAAGAAACCAGTCATGGGCTCACTTCGGAACAAGCCTTTAAGAGTGAATTTTATTAAAGTGCAGGAATAATCTTCCAAGGGAAACATTGGCAGTCCCATCACTTGAGACATTTAGCATGAGAGTGGATAACACCCTAGAAAATGTACCCTAGGGATTAATTCTGAATTTTCAGAGTGATGGACATGGACTGGAATACTTAATATGACTTTTCTATTTCTATATTCCAAGATTCTATACTTTAATACTCTGTGGAGTATTAGAAAGGGTAGTGTTTTATGCTTGTTAAAGGGTTACTCTAAAAGATGCATACCTAGAACACTTTAGAAAGCATTAAGAGTGCTTCAGTTTGTTTGGCAGAACAGTCATAACGCTTTCATTTTGAAACAATGTAGTAAGGAGCATGTGTAATTCATATATGTGGGAGTGGGCCATTTTTTAATGGCTATGCATATGTTTGCATTGCTATATATGAAAGGGATGACTTGCATGCTATTTCATGAGTCATACTTATATAAAGCATATGTTATTTCTGACATTCATGTGGTATATACTGATATATATCTTACACATTTTTGCTGGCTGTGAGAATAGATGGTCTCTTGCACAATTAATAGATTCGCAGGATAGAGGAAAGGACTGATTTTATTTTAAATTATTTTTAAACTATTCTGGATGGCTAAAAGATAAATTCTTAAGGAAGCTCACTTCTGTATGACTAAGACCTTGTGTACACTAGCACCTAGGTCTGAAAAACTTTTGCTGCTGAGGGGTGTGAAACCCTTCGCCCCCTTTGAGTGACACAAGTTTTGCTGGCATAAGTGCTTGTGTGGACAGTGCTATGTTGGCGGGAGACGCTCTGCTGCCTACATAGCTACCGCCACTAGCTTAGGTGGTTTTATTATGTCAGCAGGAGAGCGCTCTCCCATCAACATAATGCAGCTACACACGTGCTTATGCCGGCAAAACTTATGTCACTCGGCAGTGTGTTTTTTCACATCCCTGAGTGACAAAAGTTTTGCTGGCATAAGTACCAGTGTAGACAAGGTCTAAGAGGGTATTTCATTCAATGTTTAGACATCAAAAGCCTGCTTTGATTGAAATCAGCAACAAAACTCCCGTTGACTTCTGCAAAAAGGCCAAAATAGAATTGTTTAGCTTTCCTGCCTATGTCTATATTTCTTGATAACCGTACTACTCACACAACCTACTGATTTAAATCAAGGTGAACGTCTGAGTGATTTATAGAGGTCTATCAAATATTTAGCTCATAAGAACAAGGTTGGAGTCATGGGCTGTAGTTTCTTTTCCTGCTCCCTTTTACAATCATGATTATTAATATGGGTTAAAGGTTGCTCGCTTTTCAAACAACTCTGAATAACAGATATTTTCATTTGTGAAATCACAGGAGACCTTCTGAAAGTTCAAATCCATTATTTGTCATGAAACTATTTTTCTGTGAGCAGCATACACCTGTTCTATGAGAATCAAATTCACCCTGTGCAGATAGCCTACACAAGGCTCAGTCACCATTTCAGCTCTCAGACCAAGGCTTATTAGTCACAAGGAGCCTTTGTCCTGGCCCAGATGTGAAATTTACCCTATATAATGTTAAATTCAGTGCTGTATGAATGTATTCTCATCAGTGGCCAGCAGATCATAATTTTACTAGGTCGACTCATGTAGAACAGAAGGGGCTAACGACATCATGCTTCTAGTGCAGAGAATGTCTGTACCGAAAGATCCTCTGTACTAGAAAACAAATGTTTCTTTCAGATGGCCTGTGATGGCTTAAGCCTATGATCCTGGCTTGATAAAGCAGACAGACATATGCTCTAACATTGGCTATAAAGTAGCTCAGAAAAAACAACTCTGGGTAGAGCAAAGAGGTAAGCCTTTGTCAGATAAGCCAAAGAACCAGGTCCATCAACATGGATATAGTAGCAGATTTATAAATCACTGTACTTGGGCTAACTGCTAGAATTGGACAAAGAGGCACGTAGTGTTAGCAGACAGTTACACAAGTACATAATTTGCTCTGTCTTCTGAAAGGCATAAGATGAAATGTCTAAAACAAGGATCAGCTCGAAGTTCTGCAATCTCTCAGTTATTATGTATGTAAAATGGGTGAATGATAACTGTCTTCCAAAGGGGATGATCAATAATGGTTAGGAAGTGCACAGAATTAATAGCAGTTGAGTGGACGACCTGATGGTTTCTGAGTTTATAGCTCATTGGCTGCTTCATAGGCCACAATGTTTTGTATGGAAGATGGTTGTTCTCTCTCATGTATTTGTGTCGTGGGCTGTTTTGCCCGTGTATGGGCCAAGAACCAGGGGAAGTATAAAGGTGTGTCCCCCCCACTGAGCTTTATTGAACATAAACATGGCACACCTCAGGATTGAGCTCCAAGTGAGCAAAATAAGTTTCTAACAGCTAATTTTAAACCTGAATGAGTAAAAAGACTTTTCACTAGCACACTTGCTTGCTGCTGCCACTGGATCTGCTTCCCAGCTGTCTAAAGTACTCAGGTTCTATGGTGATGGGTATGTTATACAAACCTACATGGACAGAATGCCGCCACAAACTAAGATTTTCAAAAGCTCCTATTTTTGGATCGTTTTTGGCATTTCTCTCTAATTAAGCAATTAACCCCAGCCAGAACCTGCCACATTCTTAAATGGTTTGGCTCCTTGGCAATCCCTTTCATAAAGGCAGGTATCTGTTGAAGCTTCTCTGCTCAGTGACAGGTTTTTAGTCCCTCTCACTCACACTATAGGGACTGAGTCTATACAGCCTGTAAAATAATTAGGGCTATACAATTTGCACAATGCTTATTCAGACATTTCTGTTCCTTCCATATCCTAATTTGATGCCACACAGACTCTAGATTCAGAAGACTTTTTTAGGGACTGTCCCTTGCCCCTTCCCATCTGTTAGTAAGGATAAATAGGGGATTACAAATTAGGCAGCTTATTAAGTCTGTATTTGTCTCACAGTAATCCAGTGGGTTTTCAAAAAGCTTGGAGGTTAGCTATAATTGGGTTCACATTGAACTTGACCACCACATTAAACCTGAGCTGCTGTTTTTTTCTAGCCAATTTGAGAAGACTTGCTTGCACCAGCCATCTCTACTTAAAAAAACAATTTTCCCTTGTTTGCTAAATACAAGTCAAATGCATGCCTGGGAAATCCACCTTCTTCAACAGTTACACCAGGGATGAATTTGGCCCAGTATCTTTAATAGGGAAAGGAAATTCCTGCACAGTGCCTTTTATGCTAGTCATTCTTCTAGCATATACTTCTAATGTGAAATACAATTCAAAAGCCAGGAAAAGAATAGCTACCATAAAGCTCCTGGGGGGAGGAAGAGGAAGGGGAATTATTTATTTCTTCTTCATGCGGTGATTTAATTCCATTTGGAGGCAAACCATTCTTCCTGCATAAAATAAACTCCTTAGTTAAATAGGAATCCTAATTTTAGACATTTAGAAGCCACATCGTTCAGTAACATATCCCACTCAATCCCATATCATCACAATTGTCATCAGACCCATTAATGGCACATTTGGTTTGCGTTAAAAGTTGATGTTTAAATATTAAAAGACATTCTCAAAGTTGTCAGAACCTTTATTAAACAAGTTATAGAATAATCCCAGTGTTTGGGGGCCACATGCTAATCCTTTTGAAGAGAATTTGGCCCTTGAATCAGAACTTAATGGCCAGTTTTTTCTTTTTATCATGGTGTGTGAGACAGAATAGAGTATGGATTTATCGACTATGCAGCACAGGGAGTATTAAACCTTGTTTTTTGTTGGTAAATCAAACAGAAATTGATCTGAAGGCAGAGTGGGAGCGGATATGCGATATGTGCTCCATTTCTCATAGTTACTTTTCAAACCATAATGGAATTCCTTCCCAAGAAATACGTCTGACTAAGTAGGATGGAGGAATGTAACTGATTTCAATAAAATGGAATAATACTTTTAATTTAACCTTTTTCTATTTAGTTTGTTTTATTTAGACCAATATAATACACAGTGTACTGGGGAAAAAGTATTGCAAAGAACATATGACTGAAGTGGTTTGCAATTCTGAACATGCAGGAGAATCCTGTAGGATTTGACACTGGTAAGGAGGAAGACCTAAGTGGCAGTGGAGGGCAATGGGCTCAAGAAGAAATATAAAGGAGGATCTAAAGGACGAGCCTAGATCTGGCTGAAATTTTTCAAGCCAAAATTTTTTAAAACTGAAATTTTAGCAAAAAATGTAGGTTTTTTTAAAAAAAATTCTTGTTGACAAAACCCACAACTTAACATATTAAACGTTTTTCCCCGCTTTCCCTCATCCTCCCACCCCCTTTTATTGGCAAAATGGAAAAAATGGTAGGGAGAGGATCAAAAATTTGTGCGGGCCAAGATTTGATAAGGCCTTTCAAGTAAAGTGTTTGAATTTGACGCTGCGATAGGATCCAAGGAGAGAAGTGACACATAGAATTATAGAAATGAGAAGATAGCTTTAGTAGTAAACTTTTCAATAGATTGCTGCAAAATGATTCTTCAGCCTCATCATCAATGGAGCTCAAGAAAACGGCTGTGTGATTGGGTCCAACCCTAGTAGAGAGATTTTCATAATCACAACTTTATTTTTCCATATATGTGATTTAAATTGGAGTAAACTGTCCTAGCAATGAATAAATAATAGAATTAAAGCCTAAATAAGAAAGTTGACTGTGCATTCAGTCATAACCAGATAGTGCTTTCCATGACATACGCTCTTTAGTATGAGTGAGCATAATGCCCATAAAACCTTACCAAGGCCTGTTAGACAGTAGCAGCCCTTGTGGACATAATTAGTTTTCTCTCATTCCTGCAAACAAATTAATAAAAGTTCACAGATACAAAAAAGTTTACTATTCAATACCCAGTCAGTTGCAAAAATTACTGTTTTAAGTACTATCCAAATATCCTGCAGTACTTAATACCTTCTTTCCCCAAAATAAGGATAAAAAGTACTTTGAGGCAGGGTGGGGGGGAAGAGATCAGCAAGTGAACACCTGAGGGCTGGAAGATGTAGATAGTGCACTATCTAGAGGACACTTTACATAAATGTGTGTTTCTCCAATATAGTCAGTCTCATAGGGACCATTAAATATCTGCAGACTCAAGTGACCATGAAGGGCATGTGTGAACTCAGAACAGTTTGATGCTGTTATGATATTTAAGTCCAATTTACTTAATTTGCATTATGATGGAGAAAATACCAAAGAGCCAGGGTAGGTTTTAAATTATTTAAACACCTTAGGAGATTTAAATTTAGTTCCAGCTAACTAAATTATGAGAGAATATTTTTAGCAAACAACTGATACCAAAAACTCATATCTGCTTTAATAACAAATTATACATGGTCAAGGACTGTAAAAAGCTGCCTGTGTTTACAATGATACGCCTGAAATTTGACACAAACTACATGACAACTTTCAAACAGGCTTTAATCATTATTAAGTTGACCAACGATAACCCTTAGAAATTGTTTGGCCTTCAAAAGTTAGAATCATTTATGCAAATGGAACTCATCAGTGACAAATTAGGACAGGTTTGTCTGTGGCTATGCATAACTTAGTATAGTTTAATGCACTGTCTTTGTAATTCTTTGATGTACTCCTTACCATAGCAAGCAGACTGTAGCTGTCAGATTACTGTGTTAAAATGACTAACGCTATCATGTAGCCATAGTCTAGTTGTACATCTTTGAAGTCTCCTTTTTTATTTAAGATGATAGCAGAATCGCCAAATGACTTATTTACTAAGCTTCTTAACATTCCATTGACTTTATCACTCTGAAGACTGTAATGCAGGCAAAATTAATTTTCTTCAACTGTTTTGTTCATGAGAGAAGAAAATGCATCCCAGTGTTTGACTGCTGGAGCTGGTTTTATACAAAAAATAATGTTGATATAAACTGTTGGCCCAGGCTCATAACCTCATCCAGTTGGCATCCAGAGGCTATAAATGTCAAGGTGCCACTCAAAGCGATGAACTTAATAAGTACATACCAGGGATGATATTAACTCTAATAATATTACCAATGAATGCAGACCTGTTATAAAACTTTGTGGCCTTGCGTTCCTTGGCAAAACTAGAAGCACTTACCACAGTCCATAAAGCTGTGTAAATGATAGCTAGTGACCCGAGAAGATTTCTGTATATTAACCTCATTAAGTTGTTATAGCACTTATAACTGCATGATTAAAGGGAGTTGATAGATCTCCTTACTTTCTCTATAGAGCTTATAACAAAAAATAAGTATTTGTTGTTCGCTCAAACTCCTATTTAGAACTGCAAAAGAGCTGCACAGCTATGTAAGAATTATATTACTATGGAGAAATGTTTTTCAAACTATTAATGTTCTCATTGAAACTAAACTTACCATTCTACTGAACAAACTAATTTAAGATGATGCAAAATAAAAATATATCAGAAGGACATTATGTTAAGCTGTAAATATGCTTGGTTGCAATTATTTCTTGGCTGAAAACGCCCCCTATAATTTTAGAAGCATTTAATTCATAAAAGTATTTAGAGACTCAATCATCATTAACTACCAGGTGATATTCTTAGCACTGGTTTATAGTAAAGTTAGGTCTGAAACTGGTTACTTGAATATATAAGATAGTTTTAATTAGCATGACTGTATACTGACATTTCTCATAAAAACAACAGATGCAGATACCTTTTCTAAAGCTCTTTTATTTTTGAGATTTTTTAAACTTGAAGATATATTTAATATATATATAAGCTATATTTATATATAGTGTATAGCTATATTTCTATCAATAAGACAGTTTATATCATTTAGGTAAACATAGCACAAGTGCTAGCATTTCTGGAGTTTTTTGAAAAGCTGCCAGACTCATTATCCATGTGTCATTTCTTTCATATGTCAGTTTTTCAAAATGAAAGATGATCACAGTGTTTATTAATATGAATCCTTATAAAATTCATTTAAAATCATTAACATATTTTACATTATTTAGGGAGAAGGACATAACCTGGAGAAATGAATTTAAACTTTTGCTGGATGGCATCACCTGATGCCTGCGATATTCACACTAAGGACTTGCCTACGGGGATAAAGCTCATTAGAGGGGTTATATTTCTAAAGTGCTCCAGTGCGTTGTGTTCTAGCTGCCCGACGTAACCTCTGCTGGCCCAAACTTAAGGGTACCTAATTCATGTTAACATAGGTACTATGAGGGCATTAGCATGGACTACTTTAAGTGAAACTAAGTACCCTGTAGTTCATGCTTGCAGGGCCTAAATGGCTCAGTTAGCATGCAGAACAGAATTTAGACAATAGAGGTTCTACAAACCACAGCCCTCTAGTGTGCTTTACCATGCTACATAGACAAGCCCCTAGTCCAACATACAATTAAACGCCTTGACTGCAACTTTACTAAACAAACAATTCAGATTACATGAAAATCATCCTTAGGCAGTGGGGCAACATACCTATTCTGAGAACTCAAGTGGGACGGGTACATAAGTCTTGGACTTGCCTTCTGCACAGAGGTGATTTTCACCTCTATAAATAAGAAATGTTTACAATGTCAACCCATATTGTTACCTAGTGGACTCTATTTGAGACATTTCTGCTATTGATATGCCCACTTTTTTGCTGCCACATTTAATTCCAATTCCAAATTCACACCCAGTCTGTGTCTATCATCATCCCTATGTCTCCTTCAGCTTTATTCCAAGCATATCCCTCCGACTAAGCTCTCACTTCAGATTTTATTTCTTATGCACATTGCTGAAGTGCTGTGTAGTTTAGTAATTTAGCATGCATCATAGCCTCAGTTGATCTCCTCTCTCTGCTTTCTTCCTTGGTCTCTTTTTCCTCTCCCTTTTTCTTGTTACCTCTTACTGTCTCCACTGAATGTTTGGAATAACTCCATGTATTTCTCTCATTCTTACAGGGAGAATGCTTACAGGGAATGAGGTACCCCATCCACTGGGGGTATATCTACTCTACAATCAGAGATGTGACTGTAGCACGTGTAGACATACAGAGCTAGCTTTGATCTAGCCAGCTCAAATAATAGACGTGACTGCGGTAACCTCACTGCTATGACTGAAGTGCAGACATACCCTGGGAGTGTGCCATGTCAGACTCAGAGAAACCCATCCAATCCACGCCCTTTGGCAAGAATCAGTCGCTCTGGTATAGGGTGGGATTTCTACCCATATCCAGTGTTAAGGTCCTCCCCCGCTAGTAACGTCACAAACATTGATCCAGTTTACCCAATCAGAGCTCGGAATTGAATTGCTAGATTATCCCAGGCATAACAGTGTCTAGCATTATTGTAGCCACCCTACTGAGCAGATAAGGGCTCACAAAGATTCACAAGGGGACTTTAGGTGTTGCAATGCCTAACTCCTACATACTCTCCCACCTAGTGGAATTCACAGCCCCAATTTGGGCACCCAAGTTCTCATGCAATGCTGAGGAGAGTTAGGTGCCTAGGAAAGGGATTCTGAAAAGCCAGCAAGCTGAACAGGGAGAAGCCTAAGCCAGTTGGAAGTGAAATGCAGAGGAAAGGGAAAGAGCTTAGTGCCCAAATCCTCAAAGATGCCTAAATCCCACTGATTCGAGCCTTAGGCACCTGACTGACAGGCCAGAGGGAGCCACTGACCTCTGCTTGGGATTCTCAGCCATGGACCCTGTCTTGGAGTTAGAAACCAAAGCCAGGTCAGCCTATTATACTCAATGACTCAGCATCATCAGACTCTATGATCTGGAAAAACTCTTGTTCTACCTCGTTTAGAGCAGGAACTTGAACACATCTCCTACAACTTAAATGAGTGCCTTAATTACTAGGCTAGGGACATTCTGAGGTGGGATGTGTCTCTCTTAATCTCTCCTGTTTAAGACGTTCCACAATGTATCAATAATTATGTATTGGGCAAGAGAGTGAATGACTCTACAGCTTGGAGGTTAGGACATTTACATGGGACTTGAGATAGTCAGAGTCAAATCCATGCTCTGAGGAGCTTTGCACATGTTCACAGATGGAAAATTTGTGTCTACAAGGTTGGGGAACATTGATTTTGAGAATGTCAGTGGCACCTAAATACAGAACTTTGGTGCCTCAAGAGGCAGCGGGGCTAAAGTCTCTCTGAATCTGGCTCAAAAAAACTTACACAAATTCACTTCCATATCTTTAATCAGCCCCAAGGTCAGATAGGTGGATGCTGTCCTCTCTAACCAGGGCTTGGTCCTTGCACACTGTCATTGCTATTGGATTATCACCCCCACTCCCACAAGGCACTGATAAAGGCACTGATTTTTTTGTTTCTTATCTTCCTGCATACACCACAAACTCCTCAGACACACTCAGCTAAGGGTGGGATGAGGGAAGCACCAAAATCAAATGGTTTACACATGGAAAGAGGCTTATCTTCACAATGATGTAGCAAATTTAGGTCTATACTGAAGGCAGCAAATTTGCCGCCATCAGATCGATCCAGAAATCAACCTACGAAAACCACCTCCGAAAATGGCATGGCGCAGTATGGATGCTGCGCAGAAAAGAAGCAGAGGCATCAACGTGACTTAGGCAAGATTTTATGTTGCTTGCATATCTCCTGTTGACAGCTGCTGAATCTCGGCGGTAAGTATAGACCAGCCCTTAACAATATATGTCCCTGGTTTCTTTCCATAGCATGAAATAATGATACGGTCTCAAATTCCATGTTTTCAGTATTTTAGCAATAATCTCATTATCATTTAATACATAAATACATCATACTTTGTATATATTACCCCTGTCATATGTAATAAATGTTTATTTTCATGTAAACATGTAAGTTGGAAAGTATGTGTTTAATTATGTGACAGAGGGGCCTGTTCCTTTTAAGATGCTGTCTGGAATTTTCCCCCCTTAATGATTCACCATAGTACTCTGGACTTCATAGGCAAATATATATCTACTTGTTGGTTACCATTGGCTACTAATATCTGGGACTTGGACTCATAGACTCATAGACTCATAGGTCAGAAGGGACCAATATGATCATCTAGTCTGACCTCCTGCACAAGGCAGGCCACAAAACCCTACCCATACACATTTATAACAACCCCGAACCCATGACTGAGTTATTGAAATCCTCAAAAGTGAGATTTGAAGACCTCAAACTGCAGGGAATCCATCAGCAAGCGACCCATGCCCCACGCTGCGGAGGAAGGCGAAAAACCTCCGGGGCCTCTGCCAATCCGCCCCAGAGGAAAATTCCCTCCCGACCCCAAATATGGCGATCAGCTAAACCCCGAGCATGCCTGTCAGATGCATCAGATTAACCTGAGAGGTTAACTGGAAACTATATAAAGAGGAGGACAAACATCCCACTAGGGGATAACCAGAGAGTATTTCCTTAGAACTAGCAGTCAAGGGTCTCAGAACAAATACATTACCATTGGTGATAACCTGGTGATCTGTTTTGTTTTTTAGTACTTTCCCTTTTCCCCACAAGTTTGTGTGATTTCAAGATTTTATCACCTTTGCTCACTATACACCTATAGGACAAAATTCCATGTCCTATGTACAGTGTGTAGCTGGTTCATCCCATCTTTTAGAGTTACCCATGACTGATACGAGTTTAAGTGAAAGAAAAAGCTATTGCCACTCTGTTAGCTAACAAGATAATGTTACTCGTGATCCCTTCAGTATCTATGCTAGCCAAACGTATTCTACAACAGCTAACATTCCACATAATATATAGGGAGCAAAATCTATTCTACTTTAGAAAACTAGTAAAAGTTTTCATAATTAAAATTATATTGATAATTCTAATGAAATACATATTAAAAAATTCATTTCAATGAAGAAGGTATAAGAAACCCCCCTAACAAATGTAATACCATTTGTAATGCAAAGTATCTTTAAGAGTTTCAGAACTTCATAAACCTTACCATTTCCCCAGAAATGTTAATGTAGAGCACATTATAATACCTTTTAAAAAAACATTGCCTTTATCTGTTTATAGTGTGGATAGTACAGAATTACAACTGGCTCACTCGAGATTATCTGTATAATTGAATAATATTGTACCAGAAGAATTTTATGAAAGTTAATGTGTGCTTGCTATAACTTAACGAAACTGAAAGTTATTTGTCCTCCTCTAACTGATTTAATGCTTAGAGTTAAGGATAAATATATACAAAATACTAAGTTGTGTTTTTAATCACTTTTTCATTCTTTTGAGAATTCTTTCAGAAGAGTTTATTAAATGGCCAAAGAGTCATGATTCCACATTCAAGAAATGGGACAACTTTGGTTAAAAGCCCTTTCTGGTTCAAGATGATGTGCCAGACTTTAGAAATAATGAAAATTATGTATAATTAATGCAAAAAAGGAAAAGAGAAGGTAATCAATATAAACTAGAAGTTATGAAGTGTAGACAAATGAAAAGGAAAGCTAAAGACATCAGGAGAAAATATATATCTGACAGGGATAAGGACAGTAAGAAGGAGTTTAAGTATTTTAGGAACAAAAGGAAGCCTTGAAATGGTATAGAACTATTACTTGATGTGAGTGATGATGCAAAAAAGGCAGAAGTGTTCAATAAATATTTCTGTTCAACATTTGGAAAGAAGCAGTATTATGTATCACATGAGAATGATAAAGTACTTTCCAGTCTATTTGACTTGCTATCACAAGGTCCTTATGGAATAGCAATAAATAAATGTTGAAAGGATTAAGAACTGGATAACTGACAGATCTCAAAACAGTAATTGTCCAATGGGGAATTATCATTTAATTGTGAGGTTCTGATGGGGTTCTGCATGGACCAGTACTAGACCTATTGCTTTCAAACCTTCTCAAAATGATTAGGTAGAAAATATAAAATTATCGCTGCTAAAAATTTGTGGACAACAAAGATGGGGGGCATGATAAATAATGACGACAGGGTAGTAATACAAAACAATCAGAATCACTTGTTAAAGATTGGGCCCTTTTGAACAGTGTTTTAACACAGCCAAATGTGAAAGTATACCTTTAGGAATAAGGAAAACAGGTCATATCTACGGAGTGGGAGACTGTATCATGGAAAGCAGGGATTCTAAGAAGGATTTAGGGCTCATACTGGACAAGCAGCTCTTCCTAAGATCCCAGTTTAATGCTGTGGCAAAAAAAGGCTAATGTTATTGTTGGATGAATAAACAGGGTATCTGGGAGTAAGAAAGTGATTTTTACTTCTGCATTCAGCATTGGTGAGACTGATACTGCATTTTGAAAAGATGATTGAAAGTGATTTGAGGACTAGAGAAGATGGTTTACACTTAGCTCCTTCTGTTTATCTCATCAAAAAGATTGATAGGTGACTTGATTAGTGTATAAGTATCTTCAGGGGAAGAAAATACTGGCTACTTATCAACTCTAGTCTAGTAGAGAAAGACAAAGCAAAAACCAATGGTTGGAAGCTAATGCCAGACAAATTTAAACTAAAAATAAGGTGCAATTTCTGAATTGAGTCATTAATAGAGATGGGCAAAAAACATTTTTCATCATGTGAGAATTTGAGATTCCAAAATGTTTCCCATCCTAAACTGAGATGAAAAGGTTCAAGAGAGACTTTTCATGAACTAATAATCTGAAAAAATTGGATTGGGCCATCAAAATATTTTGCTTTGATGAATTTGAAATGTTTTGTTTCTATTTTGACCTGTTGAAAAAGATACTTTAGTATAAATTAAATACATTTTTAAAACAAAATGTGGTTTCAAACCAAAAAATGAAGCTTTTCATTTTGAAAATGGCAATGCTGGACACAGACAACTTTGAAACATTTCGGGTCGTGCTGAAGGGTGAACTGTCAGGCTGGAAGGAGGTTACTAGTGGAGTCCCTCAAGGATCGGTTCTTGGACTGACCTTATTTAACCTTTTTATAACTGACCTTGGCACAAAGAGCGGGAATGTGTTAATAAAATTTGCGGATGACACGAAGCTGGGGGGTATTGCTAACACGGAGAAGGACCGGGATACTATTCAGGAAGATCTCGATCACCTTGTACATTGGAGCAATAGTAATAAGATGAAATATAATAGTGAAAAGTGCAAGGTCATGCACTTAGGGATTAATAATAAGAATTTTACATATACGTTGGGGACACATCAGTTGGAAACGTCGGAGGAGGAGAAGGACCTTGGGGTATTGGTTGATAGTAAGATGACTATGAGCCGCCAATGTGATATGGCTGTTAAAAAAGCAAATGCGGTTTTAGGATGCATCAGGCGTGGTATTTCCAGCAAGGAGAAGGAGGTGTTAGTGCCGTTATATACGGCGCTGGTGAGACTCCACCTGGAATATTGTGTGCAGTTCTGGTGTCCCATGTTTAAGAAGGATGTATTCAAACTGGAACCGGTTCAGAGACGGGCTACTAGGATGATCCGAGGAATGGAAAATCTGCCTTATGAAAGGAGACTCAAAGAGCTTGGCTTGTTTAGCCTGGCCAATAGAAGGCTCCGGGGGGATATGCTTGCTCTATATAAATATATCAGGGGGATTAACGTTAGGGAGGGAGAGGAATTATTTAAGTTTAGTACTAATATAGGCACGAGGACGAATGGGTACAAACTGGATATTAGGAAATTCAGACTTGAAATTAGACGAAGGTTTCTAACCATTAGGGGAGTGAAGTTCTGGAACAGCCTTCCGACGGAAGTAGTGGGGGCAAATGACTTATCTGGCTTTAAGACTAAGCTTGATAAGTATATGGAGGGGATGTTATGATGGGATAGTTTAATTTGAGCAATTGATTTTGGATTATTAGCAGATAAGTCTGCTCAATGGTCTGTGGGAATGTTAGATGGGATGGGAACTGAGTTACTGCAATAATTCTCTTTTGGGTGCTGGCTGGTGAGTCTTGCCCACATGCTCAGGGTTTAGCTGATCGCCATATTTGGGGTCGGGAAGGAATTTTCCTCCGGGGCAGATTGGCAGGGGCCCCGGAGGTTTTTCGCCTTCCTCTGCAGCGTGGGGCATGCGTCGCTTGCTGGTGTATTCCCTGCAGCTTGAGGTCTTCAAATCTCACTCTTGAGGATTTCAATAACTCAGTCATGGGTTCGGGGTTGTTATAAATGTGTATGGGTAGGTTTTTGTGTCCTGCCTTGTGTAGGAGGTCAGACTAGATGATCATATTGGTCCCTTCTGACCTATGAGTCTATGTTTCTATGTTTCTATTTCATCAAGTCTGATCCTTTCCTATGGACAGTTTCAGTTTTGGCAAATTGGTATTTTCCAATGAAAACACATTTTATCAGAAAACTTCTGACTTGCTCTGGTGATTAACCATTGGAACAAGCTACCAAGCTACCATGGAATCTTGTCTGGAGGTGTTCAGATCAAGACTGGATCCCTTTCTAGAAGATATGCTTTATAGTCAAACAGAAACACGTGTGATAATTTCAAGAATCTATATACAATTTACGAATTCAGATTGATGTTATAAAATTATTGTATCATTGAATGCCTCAGTGCCTGTAGAATCCACTGCTTGTTGTCAGGAGTTTGTCTCCCAGACTAGGATATCTCCCAGACTTGGAAAAAAATTGAGGGTTATTAAACATGGTTGGCTCTTATTCAAGGAGAAGCATGTTAGTATGTTTGAAGCCTAGGAAAACCAGTATGACCAAGTTTGTCTGAAGGGTCTGAGGTTTGGAGAGTGAAATATCCCCATACAGGAGAACAAAAAAATCAGGTATATAATAACCACTGGGTATTAAAGGCCACAGAGTTTAAGAGGCTCAGGAGAATTCAGAGACTCACAGAGACAGGAAGCTTGGGCAGGAAAGAGGGACATGTTTTTTGTAGCAGACTACAGGACCAGCTGTGGAATAAGGAAACTGGCTTTGCAGGAGAGAAAGAGATTCCATGACTTGTAGGAGAAGCCATGTGAAGAAGTGGGGTTCCTGATCTCCTTAGATGACTTGGCCCTAAGCCCCAGAAAGTTATTGAGTGGTGAGGAAACTGAGACAGGGAAACACATGCAGTTGTATCAACATTTCTCTAGATGGGTATATTTCCTGTGATAGCTAAAGCAAAGAGTGTAAAATATTCCAAAATCCAATCAAAGACTGTACATCTGTTTGTTCTCACTATCACAGGTCCCTGAGGAGATGAACTGAAAATCTAGAGAACATACAAGTCTGGGGCTCTGGGAAGGGATGTGCTTAAGCTACTTGAGAGTCTTGGGTGTTCAACATTGGTCCTGGGGGCCTAGGGAAGCTGGGCTGCAGGGTCCTTTTTTCATGTGGAGGTGGCAGAGAGCTTGTGCCCAGGGATTGTGCTAGAGAGGCCAAGGAATGACACAATGGCTGCTGCAGCCTACTCAAAACAAGGGAAGCTTAAGAGCACGCAGATCCAGTTTGTTGAAACCCAAACACAGCAGCTTGATAAGTATACAGCTGAACAACTCTACCAGAGCTGTGAGATAGGTTACTACCCCCAACACATGGGTAACTGGGTGATATTTAATGGCCTGTGATATATACGAGGTCAGACTATATGATCTAATAATCCCTTTTGGCCTTAAACTCTCAATCTATTTATCCTTTTTAGCTCAAGGCTAGTACAAATGCAGCTGTTTCATTGAGATTTATTTACAACATATCACCAGGGAAATAAAAGTTTATTCGTAATGACCTTTCAGTTCTGAAGTTTAATCTGTTTCTGTTCACAAGGCCATGTCTTTAACCTAACAGAATGTCCTTCCAATCCTAAAGAGGGATCTCAGGAGGGAGAAGAAGTCAAAGAAGACAAATACTGGTGTTCATGCTTGCAAATGCTTACATTCCCCCCCAGCGATCTCAAAGAGCTTGACAAACCAGTAACAATTTAGAGTCCAGCTCTTGATATTGCACCCTAATCGTCATTTATTTGCTAATAAAATTTAATAATAGAGAATCATCAGTGAATACCACACACATTCAAAATACGCAATGTTGTATTCACTATTTACTCTAAGTTAATTATGGAAGTAGACAGATACCAAATACTCTGATGTGTGTGGGGGAAGTGGAGGGGAGAGAACCATCTCTCAAGTCTAAATTAACCTGACTTGCTTTATAAAAAGTTTCTGCCAGCCAAACACACTTAAGCCAGAAATCTCTTATTTGAATTTAGATGGGATCATCTTACTCATAAGGAAGATAACCTGTAATAGATCCATAAGTAACTTGCAGTATATGGTATGAGGAGGTGCAGTATTAACTTATGGTGCCAAATGTATTCATTCTAAAATGCTTGTCAGAAGAGGAATTATGAAATGTCAGTGTGAGGAGAAGTGACATATTGAAATTATTTATGATTATACTGGTTCAATATTTGCGTTTGGGACTCACCATCTCATGAAGCAGGGAGATTTTGCAAAACACTAGTTGAATGATTGAGGGTTTTCTATACCAAGTGTGATATTTGTGGAAGGGTGACCTTAGACACAAACTAGTAGTGAAAGGTGAACATTGGCAGCACATTCACAAGTACATGATACTCTAACAGTAATAGTATTCCATTTTATTGTGGATTTTTACTTTACCCACCAAATCTTAACTATATTCCTTCTTTTTCATTACAACAGCTGAGGGCCCATCTGGGAAAACACATCCAACTTGTCACATTGCTGGAAAGGCACTGCAATGGGCACTGTGGGGATGGGCATGGACAAGTAATGTAGAGATTACCTCATTTTGTACATCCAATAGGTAGCGCCTTTAGTCACCTGTTATAGCTGTTTGTGTGAAGTAGTCTCTACAGTGTAGCTCCACAGCCCCTCCACAACTTCAGGGGGAATGGGAGGATTGGCATCAAGGACTAGCCTAGCTACAAACCTAACTTTAGGCATCCAGTTTGAAAACATTGTCCGATGAAGGGCTGCAGTGTCAGAGTGAGGAATGGTTAATTGTTGCCTCCCACACTACTAAGGTGCTGCTTAACAGTTGGCAATTTGGAGAAGTTTAAGGAAAAAAAATCAGGGACAAACTCACCTTTCCAAGGCCAACTTCACAAGTCAGAGGGTTTTTAAACAAAGGTTGAGATTTTCCTCTACCAGTCTTAGTCCCCTTAAATAAGTCTATTGTCTCCAGCTTTGCTGGTGGCATCAAAGGAGAAACAGTTGTGCTACCAAGTAGGTTAGAAGACCCACAGGGAGAGCAGAATATAGTATGATGCATACAAGCAACCCAGAGCTTCTGATCATCACACCATCAATGAAAACGCTCATGTAAAACTTGGATTGGGTCAAAACACTTGCAATGAATCCAGTAATATATCTGTACTGTGTATGAGTATTCATCACTTATCTCTTTTTGTTTGTTTCTGATGGCATCCCTAACGTGCCAGGAGACTTATAACACAAAGGAAAGCACGGAACCTACTATGATGAGCCAGACTATATTCTTCCATGTCAAATGACTCGCTTCCAAGTATGTAGACATCTGAAAAGTGCCTGTACTTGTTCTGACAGGAACAGAACAGTAGTGTTTCCTAGCTTTCAAAGTCTCTTTCCACTTGTTCAAGTGAGAAATCCTGAAAAGTCGCAGTGGATGGCTTAAACCTGCATTGTCAGATTTGATTTAGTGGGTAAGAGTTGGTGAATCAATTTAAAATAAAATTCACAAAAGGAAAACATTACTTCTGGTTTATGGCCAGCTTATGGAGCCCTTTCTCACCCAGGTGATTTACCCACAAAGTAATTCCATTTTCCTCTCTGATCCCTCCAGTGCATCTACAGCAGGACATTAATTTTATTATTCAAGTAGTGCAGGAGACAAAGTGACAGGAAAGAAAGATAATTTCCCCTCTTCTATATTAAATTCAAGGGACTATTCCTCCCCTTTAATGTTCTTTATCGCTTGACCCCTGCGCACATCTCTTCCATCATTTCCTCCTACACCTTTCCCGCTCACTACAATCTACATTTTATAATTTCTTCTGTCTACTCCCATTTCCATTCTACATCTGTAGAAAGGTAGAAACTCCAAACTCTAACCGTCCATCAGAATAGTCCAAAATCCCACCTATACCTTGAAGCATTATGTCTAAATGCATTTCTATGAGTGCTGGCTTGTTTTTTATTAGCCACTCTGTGTTGCTTGGGGCAGGCCTCTTCTCTATGTTTGGCATAGTCTCTACTCACAATGTTCGCAGAATAATAGGTCAGGGACACACACATGAGGGCAGAATTTGGCCATAAAACATATTTCCTATTCAAATTTTTCATGAAGCATTAAAGTCAAATTAAATTGTGTCTATCCCATCCTGCATTTAAACTTTTTGTCTATTGTATATATAACATATTGTTCACATCTGAGTAGAATTTATGAAGATAAAAAAATCTCTTTTCCAGGAACTGTCTCATTTTAGAAAAGCAATAGGCTGAACAATTTTGCTATCAGCACATTTTCTTCTGTCACCTGGTGGGTGACACTGAAGTCAGCCTTCTCAGCCAGCCACAAACAGTGCTTCTGATTACCCACACTGATTATCAAGAAGCTAAAACAAAATATACAAAGCCCTCTTTACTGCATTTCAGTCTCTGGCTCCCAAATCAACCACGAGATCCAGTAAAGAGGTAAGTTATTTAAAACTCCACGCTCTTTACCAAAAAGGTTCTCCTGACCCCAAAGGGTCAGCCACATTACCAGATCAATATAAGTTTGGATCTTACTCAAAATGCCACCTTGCCAGCCAATCCTTTAGTAACTAAAGCTAAAGGTTTATTAAAAAAAGGAAAGAAACAAACTATAAGAGAAATGTTAAATGATTAAAGCAATCACATACATACAAATGATTGGAAAGTCCATATATATCAGGTTTCCAGTAGAATTATGGAGTTTGCAGGCTTGTATAGTCCCTCTGGTACACATCCAGTACCTAGATGGTTCTCAGTCCTTTCATTCACAGCTTCAGTTGCAAATGAGTTGACTCAGAGGTAGGTGAAGACTGAAGACGGACTGAAGAAAGACTGAAGACAAAATGGATGTGGTGCAGCTGCCTTTTACGTCCCTTGGCCTTTGCCTGCTGCTTGTGGAAATTTACAGAAAGAAGATGGAATCCAGGGTCACATGAATAAGTCCTGGTGACTCATTGGGTATATCCCTAGCTTCTCCCCCCTGGTCCCACTGTACCTGTGAGTTTCCTTAATGGGCCATTAAGCAGACTAGTGCTGCAGCGTCCTGTCTGGGGTGTCACCAAGAAACACAACACAAGTTGAAATACATCAAACATACCCATAACTTTCAATACAAATATGACACATGCACATAAACAATATCATCATACTTAGCAAATTATAACCTTTCTAATGGTGCCTGACATGCAGATCTCATATGAATTAGTGTAATTTTGAAATATTGATGTTAAATAATATGATAAAATGTCCCCCTAATCCAGCCAGTGTCACACTATCCTCCTCAGACTCAGAAAGGGAACCTAGCCTCCAACCCCATCAGCATCAACCTTTTGGGGTCAAAAGGTTTTGGTGCAGGTCCTGTGATGGCAGGTTGTCCCCATTGTCAATGGCTGGTTCAGTGGCCATAATGGAACCCGTGAGGGATCCCCATGGCACTAAGTCCCTACTCATACCAGTTGTCTGAGAAGTGGTTCATGGCACTGACAGCCCCTGTGGAGTGTCAAGATTCAGCTTCTGACCACAGCACCAAATCACAGGAACTGGCAGCAGAAAGAGTCCAAGAAGAGGAAATGACACCACCTCCCTTGACACTACTGTCATCCTCATCATCCCCAAAAGAGGTGTTTGCCATCAGAGTCTCCCCAATCCTGTCAGATGACATTCAGGCCCAACAGGAACTCCTCAGAAGAGTTGCCTCCAATTTAGGCCTAGAGGATGAGGACCTCAATGAGCCCATGGATTATTAATTATAATACTTAGGACTCACTGACAAGTCCCTGACAAGTTAACGTCCTGTTAAGCAGGAGGTCATACGTTCCTTCTTGCTTTAGATTCTATTAATCCAATTTAAGCCCCTTTTTGCTTCATCGATGACTTTAACTTAGAGACCTCCATAGTGGTTGCATCCACTTTCGTGATGGTGAATGTGGTTCCAAGTATTGAAAGGAAAGGATTTTGAGTTAAGTGCTACTCCTGCAGGATGGTATGATGACATGGATATGAGTTCACTGGTGTCTCTGATAACAAAATTTGTCCCATAGTGCTAACTACAGAAGCAGACTGTTTGACTATAGATATGTGGACTGGGGATAGCCACCATGATGACTAGTAGGCAGGTATCCTATGTTGGAGACACATATCTCACTATCAGTTTTGTCTTTTATTAAAACGACACCTGCAGATAAGGCAAAACTTGCATTAATTTCAAAGAGTTCTTAACAGTTTGGGCTGTCACCTAATGAACTTTATTTGCAACATTTGAAAAGTACATTACAGTGTTCTCTTATCACTTTGTGTAATTATAACTATATTCATTTTTTGTGCAGGAGAAAAATAACAGATAATGAGCTTGCTATTACAAGCCGGAGCGTTAGAATGTCTGGGATCATTTGCTATCAGTGCCAATATTCCTCCTGATAAGGAGGGACAAGATTCAGACTAATGAAATGAAAGCCTTATGCACTCCCAGTGTTTTCCAGAATTGTCGTTTTGCTATCAATACTAATAAGCGTTACAGTCTCAGTATCTCAGGTAACACTTGGGTCTAATTCTGCTTAGACAAGCATAATGAACACACCGATATTGTACCCCCAAACATACCACTATATTGATGAGGTGCAACATGTGGCCTAAGCACCCACAAAAGAGAGAATTTTGAATACCACGGTGGTATGTGCCTGAAAAGACTCATAGGTTCGTTTAGATAACTAGAAGTTATACCTCCTACAAAAATGCAAAGTGAAGTTAAAATATAAACACATATTATTTCAGTAAAGTGTTTAAATACATTAGAAATCTAGCCTTGGTGCTAGGCTCTGCATAAGTTGATCCTGTCAAGCTATCCTAAACCATTAGATATAAAAAGGGAGATGATGTAGGTTAGAGTCAGAGTCATAAAGTTCTGGGGCAAAAGGGGCCACCAGCTCACCTAGTCTGACCTTCTGTATACCAGAGACCACCACCACCCAACACCCACACACTAAACCGAACAACTGAAATTAGACCAAAGTATTAGATCCCTCAGGAGACTAAACTATTATGTGCCACAAGTAGAGAATAGGAGGGGCTGAGGTGCTCCAATGCCCAAGGCCCTGCAATGACAGGGAAATGATTAAGTGAGATATACCCAGATAATCTTGGCAAGCCACTTGCACCCCATGCTGCAGCTCAGGTCACCGCTCAGGTGGATTTTCCCCCTTATATAGTGATCAGTGAGCATGTGAGCAAGAACCAGACAGCCAAGCACCACAGTATGAAAGTATGCAGTGTCACCGCTGAGGACTGGCCTGCCCAATCTGGTGTCCCATCTCCAGCTATGGCCATCTCTAATGCTTCAGAGAAAGGAGACAGACAAATACCACAGAATACATGGGGAGGAATCCCTTTCTGACTCCTGCACATAACAGCACAAGACCTGAAGCATAAGATGGTAAGGACCATCAGACATTAACCAGAATAGAGGGACACTCAGGGCTTCCAAGCCATGCCCCCACCATCACAAGCAGCCAGGTCATACAACTGCATTCATAAATTTGTCCACATCACTTTTAAAATTAATAAAGTTGTTTGCCCCCTCCCCCCCAACTCCTATGGGGAGGCTGTTCCAGAACCTCACTCTTTGGGTGGTTAGAAAGTAGTCCTATTGTGGTGGAGGGAAGGGGATACCTGCATCCTATATAGGGATATCATGGAGTCTCTCCCGCACTTCACTTTCTAATCATTCCATTGCCAAATACCTCAGTCTGGTGTGGGGATGCAGTCTGGGACTCCACCTCTAGGAAGGGGAAGAGATGGGCAGAGGATGTGTGTGGTATCTCCTTTCTAAAATTCTTTTGCATCAGTGGCGCAATTATGGTGTAGGATATGACCTCATCGTACCTGAGGTTCATGGTGAGGGATTTGAATAGATGGGTTCATTCAGGGGCATAGTCAGATTCTCAAAACATTATCAGGGACATTGAAGATTTCTGTACATGAATGCACCATGAAAATATTTCACATCATGTGAAGAAAGCATGATGCTTAATGCATTAATGAGGCAGTCTCTTGCATAGGATCTATGCCAGTGTGGTTGTAGAAATAACCAGATGCAGTGCTTCTGAAAACAGCCATTCAGTGCAGGGAATGCTGACGCATTGATGTAAAAATGATATTTCAATCTAGTAATTTAAAGCGTGATGTTCATGAGTAGAGGACATGTCCTTATCTTCTCTTTTCAATAGCCCTCCTTCCAATGAAGAAAATGAGTTGCTATCGAGCACTGAATTCAAGTCTAATTGGCATTAATTAGGGACGAGTTGGATAAGTGAAAAATTGAACTTGTTGTGTGACTAGAGTTCTATCTCAATTGCTTTCTGGTTAAGATCTCCTTCTTCAACCTTTAAACGATACTTCTCTGCCTATCGTAATTATACCAGTGAGTGACAATCAATCTTGGTCTTCTATATAGCCTTGGAGGATCCCATGGAGACAGCACTGCTTTCAAATCAGTCATCCTTTGTGATTCTCCCCACCCCACTAATGTGTGTCTCACTTTGGAAACTGTCCTTCAGAAAAATCCTCATTCCTTTCATAGTTCAAATTCTTCTATGGGATGTTTTCCTTAATATAAATTGCAATCATTGTCTTGCTATCTCAGCATCTGAAAATTAAAATTTTACCTTAGGAGATTTATTTTTTCACCAACATGTTTCTTTGTGCATGTAGGGCAAGTGCATTCTTATTTACCTTTGAAAAATGAGTATGAGCTTAGGAGAGATTAAATTCAAACACAAAAATACTAATTGCCAAGGATGAACAACAATAATTATGCATAGAATTACCTTGGTTTAGACTAAGGATGCATATTACTAAATGAAAAGATACAGTGACAGAGGGAGCAAAAACCTGGAACCACAGGGCCAAATCTCCCACTGTGAACTTTAGAGATAAAATGAAGCTTACAGTTAAACCTCTCAGGTTTCGGTTCTGTAAAACCAAAATGTGATTGATGATCTCCTCCACTTTAGCCCATCTCAACATTTATGTATTAATAGCTTAGATACAATTACACTTAAATTTTAATATTTATGACTTTATAAATAGACAGTGATAAATTTACACCTTTCATTATTAGTATCATACACTTTATATACCTTAAATTTCTATGAACAGCTTTTAATTTCAGCTTCATTACATAAGTATTCTTAAAATAGTTCTTATGATATAATCCATTGGTTCCCAATCTTTTCATTTCGAGGGCCACAGGTATCATTTTTACAAGGGCCACCAGTCTCCACCATCAGGCCCCTCTCCACTGAAGGCAGATGGAAGGAGTTCAGCGAGCAGAGAGGCTGCCTCCTCACTGATCTCCTGTCTCCCTGGTTGCAGCAGGGAAACTGCATGATTTCTGTAGCCTCATGTGCTCCACCTGGGTCCCTAGGCAGTGGCTCCCTTCTGCAGCCAGGGGGATGGAAGATCAGTGCTCCCCTCCCTCTGCCTTCAGCAGGTACCCCAGCGCCTATGGACCTTGCCATGCTCCCTGCTACAGAAAGGGGGAGGGCAGCGTTGATCTCCCATCTCCTTGGCTATAGGAAGGAGCCTGCACTGGTCTTTTAGCCCTATGGAAACGTGATCCATCCAGGTCCTTAGGCAGTGGCTCCCTTCTGCAGCCAGCAGGAGGGGAGTAACAGGCCACAGATTGGGAAGCACTAATGTAATCAAACCTGCTTATAGGAATCTCTGACATGTCACGTGGTGCTTCACAGGGCAGGGCATACATGTGTAAAACTAAAAAGGGTGAGAAGGGCAGGAAGTAAATGAGAATCTGACTTTGCATTAAGGAGAATGCAGCTGTGTGGCAGCCAAGATACACCAGCCAAGTAGCAAAAGAGTGGCTAACTAAACAACTTGTCTGTTTGCCATGGTGTTCATAAATACCATGTCTTTTCAAACATGCCCATTCTCTACCCACCTAATGCTCTCTTTTTTAACATTACACTCTAAAATATAAAGGAGTGGGCAGTCAAAGGACCGGAAACATCCACTTAGTGTTGAGAACTACACCCAGGGTTTAGCCTCACTTAGGCCTGATCTGCACTACAAAATTAGGCTGGCTTAACTATGTCAGTCAGGGGTGTGAAAAATCCACACTCTGGAGCAGTTTAGTTAAGCCACCCTAATTCTCCATGTAGACAGTGCTAAATTAACAAAAGAATTCATTCTTCGACTGAGGTACCGCCTTTCTGGGAGGTGGATTACCTACGCCAACAGGAGAACTCCTCCCACCAGCATAGGTAGTATCTACACTGTGATACAGATGTGCCGTTGTAGCATTTTCAGCGTAGACAAGGTCTTACTCCCCTACTTAGGCTCCACTCCGACTAGAATCAGAGTTCACCCTTGTGCTCTTTTCTGAGTGCCTAATAAGGATTTGCAGGATCAAAACCATAATGACATTTAATAAAATAAAATGAGGTCCCAAGTCTGAGTATGGAGTGTAGGATCAAATCCCCTATCTGTTGTCCTTATACTTCCTTAGGAGCAGCTTTTGTCTGAATCTGATGTAGGTGCAGTGTGTATGTGTTTGTGCATGCACACACTCCAATTCCCATAACAGCTTCCATAGGGACAGACAAAACTGGAGCTACTGTGATCTAGAGTCACAGCCAGTTCTAGGATCCCATTATCGGAGGGAGCGGGGGGGAAGAAAGGATGGGTGGAAAGTAGGTATTTTGGATCCCTTAGATGTGGCTAGTTTACAAAAAAAATTCCCCACTACCATCCAGGAACCCACAAGTTAGTTAGACCCCTGCAAAGTCTTGGATTTTAAAGTTTTAAAAAGTAAAATTTGGTTACTCTGTCAATATTCTTCTGTGATTTATAATTTATAGAAAACATGAAAACTCTCTAATCTGCTGCTTTATAAGTATAATTTTCACTTTCAGACTTGCAAAAAAAAAAAAAAAAACCCAACAAAAAAACCCCACAACCCTACCAAAAACCCAAAATGAAAATAGAATTAAATGAAATAATGACAATGCTGCAATACTGCTTTCTTATTATATCTATCACCCTAAAAGGCAAAGAACATACAGTTTATACATTGTGCCTAGTTAATTATTTCTGTTGATAACCCCAAATGCAAATGCATGGTTTAACGTATGTTAACAAGTTCTGTTCAATTATACTGTCTTTACTGTGAAGATCCTCCAAATGGAATCTGTTTACATATCAAACAGAACACCAATATTTTAATTTTCTTCCAGTGCTATAGAAACATTTGAAATTGTAAACTTCTACTAAGAACCTCTCAGCAATGAGGAAGACACATTCACAAAATATCTCTAATCAGTAAATCAACATACTTCAAAAACAACTGTGGACTGACAAGATACAAAGTTTCCTACATTTTTCACTTTTTGACTGGCATCACCATAAATAGACATGATGATTCTAATAAGTACAAGGAATCAGTGTGTAAATCTAAGCCCCTCCCAATAAAATACTGATAAAAAGAGTGAAACAACTGGTTGGCTTATCAATTACCCTATGTTCTTTAAATCCTGACTGCGGATGGTAGCATCTGAAACTATATGTCTGTGGAAGAATAACACTGAATTAGGTATTTTAGACTCCATTGCAAGTTACCGGTTACTGATGAGTTAAACCAGAAATCAGTCCCTGGTGTGGAACAAGCAAAATGAACAATTCTTCTTGAAATTAAAAGGAAGATCACCCAGTATTCAGGTAGAATCGCAACACCACAATCTTTCTTGCCTTTGTGGCTCCAACAGTAATGACCACTTCTGTGAAGTTCAACTGCTTTCCAAATTGATTTTTCAATAAACAATATGGCTAAAGCAGTCACTTATCCTTTGACATTTGAGATGGTAAATATCTTTACAATCTTGGAGAAAGAGCATTCATTCAGCTGAAGTTACAGTAATTGTTAAATGCATGTGATATGCATTGTAAGCATTGGGAAATCCTAAGTGCAGTTTGTTCTCAGTGATAAAGTTCAGCACCTCACTTCACCTGTGTTTAGAGTGTTTTAATGTAACAATTTCATCCAGTAGGTCAGCTGATAAGTCTTCAGTTGTTTTTTTACCCATTTCACTGTCAGTTGCTCCATATGCAGCTAACATCTTCTGTCTATTTGAGCAAATAACTGGAAATACTGGTTCCACATCAAACGCATGAGCCATTTTTGGGCTCTCTCAAGTCCTGTATCAAAACCCGTCTCATTATAATATTGGAAGGTTGCTGCGGCTGTTTCTTTTAATCTGCATGCCATCCTGAGGTCCCTATCATTTTGCCGAAACGGCCTGCTGATGACAGTGATTTCTTTCAGCACCATGTACCACGCAGTGAGGGCTAGCATGAAAGGATAAGTAGATAGTTTCTCTTCCAATGATTTTGCCTCTGAGCAAATAATACCGACTGAGGTAGAGTCACATAGCTCCTGGAGTGCATCACAAATCTGGAGGAGTTGTTGAACAGCTTTTAAAGTATCTATTTGTGCCTCCCATCTAGTTACTGATAAAGAGTTTCAGAGAAATATCCACATGCTTTTTAAAAAATATCCTGCTTTTTATCAGATCCACCAGTTTTTGCAGTAGACCAAATAAATTTTTGGCCTCAAGGGAAGAAGCAGTAGCCCGGAAATTAACATGTTCCAGTTTTGATTACACCAAGTCACGTACATGGCACAAGGGTTAACTTTCCTCATTTGTGCCTGCAAACCTTTGTGCTTGCCCTTGTGATTGAGCCATTATCATAACACTGGGCTCTGAAGGTGGGTTTAAGTCTCAGGGCTTCTAGCTGCTTGAAAACAGTTTCAGCAAGTAATGCTTCAATAGTGGAAGTGACAGTCAGGAATGTAAGAAAAGGGCTCTTTAATAGATGCCTCTTTATCCACTTTCACCTACCAAAGAATTAAACATTAATTTCATATAAGAATGATCTCATGTACGGTCAAGCAACAATACATAATATTTTGCAATTTTTACTTCCATCAGAATTTGTTTAATTTCTTTGACCCAACAGTTAAATTAACTTGTTCTGGGTACCTTTACTAAGGGACCACACATTTGCACCTCCCTTCACTTTATCCAAATGATCTGCCAAAACATGATCATACTTAGGCAGTAACTCAGTCTCTCCCGAGATGTTTCCACTGTCTGTCTGTCTCCCAAACATTTGACATCATTTTGAAATGGCAGATTCTCCAATCAAGAAATAGTGACATGTAGAAGTTGCTGCAGTCTTAAACACCAGCTGTGTTTCCCACCTTCAATTTCCTGCTGCATCTTTTCATCAAGAATCATGGAATTCTTGAGAGGGTTGTGCAGTTCTCGCAAGGCTAAGTGACATATCACATGGACCCTCAGATGCCTCATGCTTCCAGAAGTGTAATTACTGCTCCTTCCCAAATATCCAGGATCACACATTGTGCCAAAGGGGTTTTGGAGGGGTCAGGAGGAGGCAGTACTCTGCTTCACCCTCCCTCAACTCATCAGCAAGATGAGCTGGCTGGCTTGGATGAAGCAGCTGAGCTGCACCCTTCACAAATGTACAGTTGTGGGGATATTGCTGCTGCCTGCTCAGATCCTTCAGGAGGAATTTTGCCCCATTTTGGCAAAGTCCCTCCTGCTGTTCCCCTTGGGTGGGGGTAGGGTTAGCGTGGCTTCATCTTGCCCCAGTGCACGGCTGTTCCGATATGTTGCAATATTGGCCTTCATGCGTAAGCTGTGCTTGCTATCACGTTACATCATTGCTGCTCTGATGTTAGTTTTACATCCTCTACCAGTTTTTATTTTTGTGAAAGAATTATAATATAAAATAATTCCAAAGCTTTATTTTTTAAAGATAAAGAGACAAATGTTTTTGCAAACCATTCCCCTGGCAAAAATTTCCGGTAAAATCTACACTGCATTTCTTTGTACTATTTATCCATGCAAAAGTATTAGAGTTCCTCTGAAAATTACACCTGTGGTCCTCTGACAGTCATTCTGGAGTTAAAGTTAAAATTAGGTTTGGAGGAACATACAAAGGCTAATTGAAGAACTTAGAAGACTTTTAAATAATATTTTACATCTAAAGCATGTATTTTGTTCACATTGTGCACATTAATAACAACAATATTAGAGCTGAGATCTGTCTTCTATGTCTAAAGCATCAACCTTCCTGAAACTTAAATTTGATCTCATTACATCTGGGAAAATTTAACCAGAGCTTCAGTTCTGATGAGCATCTCATAGGGTTCCTGTATAAAATAAATCTATAAAATAGCAATAATTACTTGTCTCCCTGTAATGGAAAATTTTGAATTTAATGGCATTTCTCCAATACATACGTAATGTTTAATCACTCAATCACACTTGACAGTAGAGAAGCTTAGACTGCTTTTTTATAGCTGCTAGTGCTGATTGCAATGATTTTTTAAAATACCATTGTTGGTTTATTTTGGATGGTGGTCAAACTTGCTTCCCCCCATGTATTGATTATTTTTTCTTAACCACATCTCCAGCTCTTTCATAGATAACTGAGCTTTAGATTTTTAAATTGACCGGTAGCTGAATACAAAACTTCATTGCATGAGTTATGAAAAATCAATTAGTGAACCACATCTGTTGAACTGACAGCTCAAATTGCTCACCCTCATGGTAGTGTGACCTCCGCAAAGGGCGATGCTGATTTTTCATCAAAACAAGCTTGGAAGTTCTATTTTCTTTCTTAAACAACCATATTTTTTCACCTGTTAGACTAGACTACAGAAAAAGATCCCATTTAAAACATATACAAAAAGCATAGCAGAAAAAAACCTTTGACATGTTTAACATAAACATCCTAGAAAGCAAGCTGAAAAGCCAAGCAGATGAAATTTGTCCAATATTTTGAATATTTTCAGATTTAAGGATTTCTTTATATTCTAACCAAGTTTTAAAAGATAGCACAAGGTTTATTCCGACATATTTTGTATTTACGTAGTTCACTTTTCTTAGAGGATACAAAAGCGTTTAACAAACATTGCTGAATTTAACTTTGCAATAATCAGTGTGATGTAGATTGTTATTCCTATTTTACTGTTGGGAAAGTTAGCCAGGAACTGCTTAGCACGTGACTTACTCAAGGTCACGCAGAAAGTTTATGCTACGGATGGGCACTGACCCCATATTTCCTTACTCCTAAGCCTCTTCTTAATCATCATTTCCACTAAGCCATCTTTACACTGTGTGATCCTGGAGTCATTCTGCACCAGTCCAGGTCTCAAGCACTGTGTGCCAGATAGCACTAGTTTTAGGGCCCATTGAAGTAGTGAGGGATTGCCAAAGAAGAGCTGTTCTGACCACATCCCCTTTCTAGCAGTGATACTTCTTGCTTTAGTCACAAGGAGGGGACTAGTGTAGGAGCATGCAAGAATCTCCTTACACATGACTTCTCCTGTGCACAAGTAAGCAAGTTTTAGGGCAGTTTTGCACAGGAAGGCAGCACTAATCTTCCCTGATAAAGGAAATAACCTGCTCCATTTTCTCTGATCCATTCTAGATCAATCAAGTGCTGACTGCATGTTCAGAGTTAAAACAAAAACAAGAGTTGATTCAGGAGTATTAGATTATTTGTGAGGATTGCCAAACCTGGAAGCAAAGCGACGCTTCATCACACCAGATTGTCACTAGTGATTGTTTCCATATTGCATACCTGCTTTCGCAACATACAACTTCCAGAATAAATAGGTGGCTCGCGAAGAACTCACTGGTTGTCTGCACAGAGCTCACTGGTCACACTGATTTCAATGGGAATTAGGCTTTCTACTCTTAGGTCTCTGAAAATCCCAGTAGGTGTTTTTATGACTTCTCAGACATCTAAACACATTTCTAGATCTGACCTTAGTGCTAGTTCCTCCTCTGTTTCTAGCTATTAAATTAAATTTTTTTTATTGTTAGAAAAGGAACATTAGGAAAGTAAATACCAACTATGGAAGCAACTGATGTAACTGCCACAGATATGTTATTATGTTATAGGATTGTAAATGGGACTGGAGAGCTCCATGAGACAGTCTCTTTATTAAAGTGAAGTGCACATTAAAACATTCTGAGAATCTCATTGCTAAACTCTGAAATCATTTAAGTGCCATCAAACCTGACAATAACATAAAAGACGGATGTGGCAACCGACTTCTGGAAATCTCCCTGAAGCAGTCAATTAATATATAGTAGAAGGTAGAAATTAATATTTTATCACATGGCTTTAATTTTCTTAACCCATTTGTAGATGTCCTATGAATGACAAATGAGAAAGCATTTAAAGTCAGTTTAAGAAAAACTAATCACCCCATAAATTATAAACACTTGTGCCTGAAATACAAACTGAATAACAGTCATACATAAATTTTACCAGGGAAATGGTTTCTAAAAACATTTGGCTCTTTATCTTTTAAAAAAATTAAGTTTTATTTTATATTAAAATTCTTTCATATAATTAAAAACTGATAGAGGATGCATACACAAAAGACTTAAATTCTCCCCTCCCTATGAATATCACTTTAGTGTGATCTGGACTGAGTTTTAGCCAGCTGCATCTCATTCATTAAAGTTGGTTGGATAGTACTGTGACCCATACCACTGTCTGTTGTCCCAGGAATAAATCCCAGCATCACATCATAGGGGACAACCAGAGTTGAAAATGATCAATACCCAGGGCTCATCTCCATGAATGAACATAACCACTGAAGAGCATACATCCATTGTCACAATGGGTCACAACTTTGTCATCACACCTAGACTCAGACTCATAGACTCATAGACTCATAGGTCAGAAGGGACCAATATGATCATCTAGTCTGACCTCCTGCACAAGGCAGGCCACAAAACCCTACCCATACACATTTATAACAACCCCGAACCCATGACTGAGTTATTGAAATCCTCAAAAATGAGATTTGAAGACCTCAAGCTGCAGGGAATCCACCAGCAAGCGACCCATGCCCCACGCTGTAGAGGAAGGCGAAAAACCTCCGTGGCCCCTGCCAATCCGCCCCGGAGGAAAATTCCTTCCCGACCCCAAATATGGCGATCAGCTAAACCCTGAGCACGTGGGCAAGACTCACCAGCCAGCACTCAAAAAAGATTTCTCTGCAGT
>ML675624.1:38287419-38302798 GCA_007922155.1 Mesoclemmys tuberculata
CCGATTACTATTGCTCCAGTGTACAAGGTGGTCCAGATCTTCCTAAAGGGCAATAGTATCACGGGCACCTGATCAAAATTGTCAAGGGTATATCTTTATTGGCAATCACCACAGATGTTTCAGTGCCATGAGCTCCTGAAGCCTGAGTGAAGAAATGAGGAAAGCCATTGAGTGCATAAATATCCAACTGTGAAAGAAGGTTTTTGATTAATATGGAGTTAACCATGTTATGCAATTAAAGTTTTTATAGTTTTGTGACTTCAAGGAAAAGAAATATGAAAATCAGTTCTTAAATGTCCAGGTTAGTAAAAATATATTACCAAAATGTTACATCTAACAGTAATTCTTTAACAGACTGTGGAGATGGGCCCAAACCTTGAAGTTGGATCCAGATCTCAGCTGTTCCCTGCTTCAAGGCTCTTCATATCTGTGATACAGGTTCAGGTTCATCCTTCAACAATGCCAGTCAATTTTCAGATTTCCTCTTGATTCCCCCTTAAAGTCTGCCTCACACAGGCCCTTCGCCCCACCCACCAAACACCCCAACCCCCCAAAAATAGACAAGCAAGTTTTGTAAAACTGATGCAAAGGATCCCCCCACTTATGATTGCAAAGGAAGGGGCACAGTAGAGGACTTCATGGTTACTGTCAGAGAACTGTGTTTTTCATTTTAAATTGAAAACATTTTCATTCAGAACTTCAAACAGAAAAAATCAATATTCACATTTCATTGCAAGATTAACTAGTAACAGATATATATTGTTTATATATATATTTTCTGTGAGGTCAATAGGTTAATTACACAAGTAAAATTATAAATTGTCTAGGGACTATTGAACTGTATAAATAAACAAAGTATCCTGCAAAATGCATTACACATCCATGCAATTTATTCTTCTTCATTCTGTCATACTGCTGAAAGAGTAGTAGGGATTTTTACTGCAATTTCCCATGCTTTCTGCTTGGGGAAGTCTGCAGACTCGGTCATTTCTATTTGAAGTTGATTAGGATGAAGTCAGAGAGTTCATTTAAAAACAAAAAAGGCTTTTGAGAGTATTTTGCTCAAGGGCAGAGGGAAGGAAACAAATATTTCTTGCAAATATTTTGTCTTCAAAACATACCCTAAAATGTACAACTATTTGTGTGGTCAAATAGGAAAGACAAATTCACAGTTGTTTATACTTCACTAATGTAAACGTGGCATCAGATGCCAAACAACTAAAGTTAATTAATGAAATCTCTGACAAGCTTTGATCCCAACAAGTTACTTGTCTCCTCCTTTCTAAAAATGTGATCTATAGATGGTTCATCTAAATCTCTAGAACAACAGATGGAGAAACATTTTGTGGGGGAAAAGGGTTTTGTGCATGAAAAAGAAATATTCCGAGAAATAATGAGACTGATCTTTCTGCTGAGAGATACTATCAAATGTGCTAGTAACTGCTAACGTCAAAGTTTTACTTGTGTAATTAAGCAAGAATAACATCTAGAGTTACACCCAAAGAATAGATTGTTGTACCTGGCTGGTACCAGCAGTGATGCTCTGTATATACGAGCATGCACACTGATTGCATTTTCAGTTTGCCCCTAAGAGTTCCTTAACTAAACTCAAATCAGCTACATTCAGTGCTCTAACATTACTGCTAAACTTAGATCTGCATAAAATTTTGCTGTACAATGAGGCTCCAATTAAGCCAATGTAAACACATCTACTGAATGGCAGCACTAAATCCTTTCTCAAAGAGGTCTTGGATGTCAGCCCAAAATGCCATACAAGAGACAGACCTATGGTTAGTTTGCAGTGTTGTTTTAGATGCATTGATCTCTCTCAAGTCAGTTCACACACAAAACTGAAGAATGCTCCCCAAAAGAGAACAAGAACACCTAAACTGGTTTAAGCTCACTGAATTTACAGCAATTTACAGCTTGTCTCTGTCTCTTCCACCAACAAAAGTTGGTTCAGTAAAAGATATTACCTCACTCACCTTGTCTCTCGCATTTCCTGCAACTAACATGGCTACAAGAACACTGCAAACAAACATTTACGGCAAGTGATTTATCCCACTTATTGAGATGTTTTGTCCTGCTAAAATCAGGTTTTCCTCAAATTTATTTATATTCAAAAGTTATTCAAGTTTGCCTAAGAGGTTTAGGAGCATATTTCCACACTGGAAATCAATGAGATTTGTTCTCCTAAGCAGCTCAGATACTTCTGAAAATCCCCGACGCCCCCAAAATGTTTTTTGAATATACTGAGGGACCAGGTTGAAGCTGATGCTATTTTTATCTTGCCCTTGTAATTACTCTATGACAGGAGGAAACTGGTAGCCACCTCTATATTAACATTGCCTAAAACTTTCTATTTTAAAAGATTCTTCAAACGTTTTTTAAGAGACTCTAATACCTCCAGTGTTTGCAGCTAGCCTTTGAAATTCAAAAGAAGGAAGCCCTTGGGCTATGTAACTGTCTTTTCTTTGTTCCATGAACTTTTAGTCATGTTTGGCTGAAAGATAATGTGTTAAATGTTGTCTTTCCCTAGTGTCACATACATTCCTCAAGAAAATTTGGAAGCATACCAAAATCATTCTCTTTGAACATTCTAAGGCTTGTCCATGCTGCTCCGAAATATCACCATCACCATTGCAGTGGAAACTTTGTGAGCTTTGAAACAACTATAGCTGATGGAGGGGAAGCTAAGCCAGGCTTCATCTCTGAGCATCCCTCTCCTCCAAATCCAACAAACTGCCTCAGCAGCCCATCCCTTCCTCTTGTGGGACATGGAGCAGGAGATCCCCCTTCTGTCCAAACAGAAATGGACAGAGAGAGAGAGAGAGAGAGCACACCACAAGGAACTCACCTACATTTTAGACAAAACACATGGCCCAGTGGCCCATTCCCCACTCCTGGGCACCAAATGGGACATGGGCCCTCCCAGGCTAATGGGAAGAGAGATCTGGGCTGAACTTCCACGGGCCAGTTCCCAGGACTCAGCACATGATGCCAGCAGATCAGGCACTAGACTGGGAGTCAGGGAGCTGGGTTCTATTCTCAGTCTGTGTAAAGTTAGACAAACACACCACCTTTCTGCTACTATTTTTCCTCATATCCTTTGTTTCTCCTCTAATTACGCTGTGAACTCTGAGTCAGGTGCTCTCTCTTGCTGTGTGTTTGTATAGTGCCTAACACAGTGGGGATCATGTTAGCTGTCCAACTTCAACCCCGCAGGTGTAATTCAAGCAGTGTTCCCTCTGGCTCATATCACCACAATCAATAACACAGACGATGCAAGCTGAATTCTGCCCTGACACCTGTGTAACTCTATTGGCTTCAGCAGGGGAGGGCTGCAAAGGCGTTACTCATGACGAAATGTAACTCTGCCACTAGAATTTACTCAACTGTTTTGTGCCAAGGCACAAGCCAGCAAAGAATGCAGCTTACTGTCCCCTGTAGCTGTTTTGGTTGTATGGCTAAAATGGAATACAAATTTTAAAAAGTATAAATCTGAATACACAGACAATGTGATCATCTGTTGAAGAAAGCAGTCCCTTTTTAGAATACAATAGCACTTGAAGATCTATTAAAGCTTTACTTTTGTAGTTTAAACTTTTTTGTATTTATTACTCCATCAAAGGACTCTTGTTAATTACAGTGATGTTATGTGGATTGGCACCAACCATATATGCATATTACCCTGTTTCACATAGACATTCATTGCTAGATGGAAGCTAATTGCACAGCTGCCAGTCTCTTTTATGGTTTTAGGCATATTGTTTGTGTTATTTATAACAAGCAAGTATTTTCTGAATCAGTTATGTCCTCCTGTTCAAAGGAACTCTATCAAATCCTTTATGGCAAAATTTCACATATCTTCAAAGCCATATGTTTTCATAGAGAATATGGCCCATATCCAAAGAAGGCCTAGTCCTACAGTCATTACAGCCATGTGTTTCCCATTTAAGCCAATGGGGGATGTAGAAAATCATCACTTCTGAAAATCAGATCATTTTTACTTAGGGCTTTCTACACAGCACTACAGTTCAGGCTACGGGGAGCATGTATTGTAGAGCACTCTATTTGCCCAGAGTAGATCTTCCAGGTGCAAACTAGAAGGGTCCTAATTCATGTTAACGTAGTCCTGTTTGAAATAGGACTACATCAGCGTGAAGTAGGTCTCTTTTAGTTCACATCAGCAAAGTCTACCTGGGGTAGTTAGAAAGCAACAAATAGAGTGCTCCACAATATATCCCCATGTAGTCCAGACTGCAGCATTGTGTAGACAAGCCCTTAGGAACAGGGCTGGGCAAAATTATTTATACAAACTTCCGCCCACTTCCCCTAACCAAAAAAAACTGTAGATTCGGCCAACCAAAATATTTCCTGAATTTGCGTTGAATTGGCTGCATTTTTTGACAATTTTCTCCCCCCCCCATATCAAAACCTGTCAGCATTGTTGACACTAAGTATTTTCACTTTTCAATTAAAAATTACTTTTATTTTGAATTTTATTTTAATTTAATAAAAAGGGGCAAAAATCCCAAAAACTAACATTGTTTCACTGAAAATGAAGTTTTTTCTGACATTTTCAGTTCATCACAAATATTTTTTTTTTTAAATTTAGGTTGACCTGACACTCTTATTTTTCGATTTGGCCACAAGAAAACCCAAACAAAACAAAAAACAAAGAAAACCAAAAACCAGCACCACCACCAAAACAAATACCCCCCTCAAACACACACAGTTATTTATACAGCTTTACTTTGGAGAGTAAATATAGATTTCGGAGTCTAATTTGAGATGCTCAGGTTTGAAAAATATAGGCGAGTGTATTTTTCTTAAATACGATAACAAAAAGTCAGGCTATTGAGGTTCTTCACTTTATTTAGATCCAACAAAAGAAATACAAAAGTTTTAAGGTAAATTATCCTTTCAAATTATGCTATTTAGACATTTATAACATTGACCACCACAGCAGTATGGGAATGATTTATCTGATCTTACTAGGATTATGAAAAATATACCATGTACCTGTGATGTCTTCACCATCATTTTCAAAGGAGAAAGGGATGATAGAGATTTTTACAGCCTTACACGCATTTTAAATCTTTGCTCAGAGTATTTAGACTGCTTGCTGCAACTTAAACTGTGGTGTGACCCATCTGTAACTAACAGCACAGGTTCTCTTTTTACTGAAGAGATGATTATTTAGAACTCCTCGAGGTCTCATGTAGCTTCATAGTGCAAAAGGTCAGTTCATGCCTGTAATTGCTATTGTCAATTAACCAACCCATTAAATGGAGTCTATCTGGTTGGTCTCTAAAGAGGTGATGCAGGCCTATTAGCTTTCCTGGTAGACTGGTGGAAATCACATTAATGATGTGATTAATTCTGACTGGATTTTACCAACAAGGAAAGCAGAAATGGACTAAAAGGATCAGTTTTAGTCTCCCATACACCAGTTTTCAATTCCCCTCTCACTTCAGTGGAGATGCTATTGACTATGATCAGTGTAAAAGCAGAATCAGGCCTTAATTATACAATTGTTTAGAAATTGATTATTTCATTTTCTCAGTCACGTTTCATTCTCCGTTGCCTTTCAATAACACTGTACCGAGATATTTATAGGACTATGGGTAAGGCCCTACCAAATTCATGGTCCATTTTTGTAAATTTCATGGTCATAGTACAAAAGTAAGGGTGGCAATACCAGAATCCCTCTCAACAGCCTTGCAACCCCCTTTTTGGGCAGGAACCACAGTTTGAAGAATGTTGCGCACTTTTGTATGCTTTTACATTATAGTATAAGATAAAAGTACACAACCTCCCCAGATTTCACAGGGGAGACCAGATTTCACATGCATTTTTCATGAATTTGGTAGGGCCCTAACTGTGTGTAAAATCCTGGCCTCATTGAAATCAATATTTTTACATAAAGTGGATTAATATCAGCAATGAGGCAACCTGTAAGTCAGAACATAAAAGGTTCTATTGTACTAAGACTCTAAGAACAATAATTTAAAATAATTTAAAATATTTTCAGAAGTCATCCACAAAGAAACTACAGTTTTTGGGAAAAAGAAAGATTTAAGTTTCTTCTCAAGTGGCCTTCATGGCATAATAAAAGATTCATAATAAAAGATTCATAATAAAAGATTTTTGCTACCTAACCCAATTGATTGATGATATTTAACTTGGTGAAGAAAAACTTTCTCCACACAATCTTAAAATAATTAATAATAATAAAACTACCTTCATAATTCAAGAAAATCAGTCACTGAATAAAAACCTGTGTTATTTCTATAGTGATACAGGACTGATATGAAATCTCTGGAATAAGAACTATTTTATCATATCAGAAATTAGTTTCTATTTGATTAAACTACCCTGGAGTCATTCATTAAATCTGATTTCTGTTTTTGTTAGAAACGTTCTTTGTGCGTGCTAAAAATCTAACAGGAAAATATGTCAAACATTGTGAGATGGAAATAATATTTTAGTAGCGATATGTTTACATAGAAACAATATAATCCACTTCAGCTTCTTTGGGACTAGACAAAAGCTGAAATTTCTCTGCATTGTGAATGATCCATTCCTGGTGGCTTTTCACTTCTGCTGGCTCCAAGAGCCATACTTTAAATGGGTTTCACCTCAGACTTAGATTTCACTGCCCAAGGTAAGTGACACAAACTTTAAAAATGTATAGAGATTTTTTTTAGTTAAGCAATATTTGGTAACTTCAGTTTTCAGATACCATCCAAATAGAATATTCTAAAGGGCATTCTCATTATTAATATAATAAATTCACATAGACTAGAGTAGTCATAAGTCTCACAAACCTCACTGCTTTAAACACGCTGTGAGCAGGCAACCTCAGTAACCTTAGGTCACAACAAAACTCCTTGTTTACCTTTCCTCTCTTTTTCCTTGCTCTTCTTGACAGAGGTATGTCCTCTAAAATTACTGCTAAATCCAGAAAGAAATAAGGTATCATGTACCATCAGGGGAAAGGCCACTACTATTCATTACCTATACGCTGTTTGTGAGTCAGCAAGACCATGGCGTAGGGTGAGCAGTATTGTGTCTGGCCCTGCTATTAGAATTCCTTCCTCAAAAACATCTACTTACATATTTTCCTCTTCCCCATGGACATCTCCTCCTCCTCATAGAAACACCTTCTGAGCAAACAAGAAACACCTTACTTCCCTCATGAGACACTTGTTCACATGTCCTTCCTATACAGGACATAACGACTACTTTATGCCTGTCCTACCCCCTTTGAGAATCCTGTACAATCTGAATACATAAGCCCCATAAATGGCCTCCTGTTTCATAAATATTCTTTCTACTTCTACATTTCACATTAAATTCCAATGTTGCTTCACCCCATGTATGTTTCCACCATATTAAAACTACCTCCCCCACACCATGTGTGATCCACCTTGAGACACAGCCTTGACTCCACATCATCCCTTCTCCAACAGTGAAACACTTGTTTAGGTAAGCACCCCATGTAACACAAAGACCTATCTGTGCTCCATGCCCACAAGACACCTAATCCTCTACCATGCCTGCTCTTCTTGTCAAACTGCCCTCAGTTGCCCCCCCCCAGTAAGACAACCATAAATACTCCTCTCCCTACCAAGAAGCACCCTGAGCCCACATATTCATTTTCTCACCCTAAAATATTCTCACTATGATGCAACCTCTCGCTCTCTGTATGTGCCCCACAACCTATGCAATCTTCAGTGAGACAGAGTCTTTTCTGCCAGAATCAGAAAGGTTACAAGACAAATACTGTTTCATAAATTATCCTTGATCAAAACTGATAGATGTTGAGCTACTATGGTAGACAGGAATTCTATTTGTTAACACTCTTTCAATTAAATTGGAACTGGAAGGCAAGTGTAAATTTATAGGAGAGTGAACCTGCATACGAAATCTGTCACAAGATATTATTTTTATATTTGAATGCTAGAAAAAAAGTTTAAATATATAATTTTGTGAATGCACCTTTGTTTTCAAGCTTTATTCTTTGACACAATTTATATTTGGGCTGACTGGAAATCAAGAATTCCATTTCATGAAAATATGAGGTTTCAAAATTTGTTTTTATTCTGAATGAGAATGAAATGGATCTTTCAAAGTTTTTTATGAAAAAAATTGAGAGACAGAGCACATGTGTGCATGGATTCAAGAGAGAAACCATCTCACAATCTCCAAATAACTAGAAGTCTGGTGGTGCAGGCCCTCACCTGTGATGTGAGACAGACAGGTTCAAGTTTCTTCTATTTCTCTCACTGACCAAAAATTCCATTTTGTAGGTGGGAAATCTTCCTGATAAAAATAGTTGAAACAGGTGTTTCTATGAGAAAATTTTGTTCTTACAAATTAGTATTTTCTGTAAAAGTCTTTAATGGAAAAATTCCCAGCCAGCTCTCTCTGTCTCTATCTGTCACCCCCAAATAATAAGTATAAAATTTAATTTCAGGTGGTATTCCATGGGATTTTGCCAGAATAAGGATTGAGTAAAACCTGTGGGAGAACTTCAAGATCTGGTCCATTGATTTTAGATACTTCTTGCTTTACACTTAGGTGAACATTTTGCTTTGGATATTCATGTCAATTCAGACAAGCATCACCTTGTGCTTTGCTTTACTGACAAAATTAGAATTTCCTGTCCGCGAAAGAAATAAAACCTTGGGGCTTCCACAAAACATGAACACTCAAGATGATACACAACTGTGTAAGCAGGTGATTTGCATCACAGCAATCAAGTCTGAAAGTGAAACAGAAGTAGCAAGAAAGCTAACGAAAAAGAGCAAAGAAGCAGGTGAGTCATTTGTAGAACTGTATGAACAATTCACAAAAGAATTTTTTTAATGTGTACATCCCTCATTTTAGTGAGTTGTCCAGCTACAGGTTGAGTTTTATAAATTGGTTTACTATTCAAAGTTGTTCAAACAATTTTTTGTGCAAACCAAATGCAACCAGTGGATTGCTTGAAAACTGTTCACTGCAAATGTTCCTCCAATAATTTGATATCTGTGCTGTGAGATTGTCCATCTAAGTCACATAGACACTTTCCTTTTCCCTGGTTGTCAGAGCTAACTTTTATAAATTACTTCTACTTCTGTCTGAAATGAATTGCATTTAATGATAACTGAGAATTGGTTTCTGAGCCCAGAATTTGTCAAAGTAAATTTGCCAATCCTTAAATTTTGCAATTACTTATCCAAAGTTTTTGAAGTTTACATATATGTTGTTGTTGTTACACTTCATCTTTTTTAGATAAAATATTTATTGGTGAAAAGATTGATTTCAAAGAAAAATAGGCATAAATGGAGAGCAGCAGAACCTCATACAGCATTGCATGTCAGAACGGAAAATGCTCTCAACATTGACTGAAAAGGAAGAGAGCTTTCTACTGAATCAAACATCACTTCCCCTAGCGCTATGGATTTTGTTATACATCTCCCAGCAGGTTAGTGATCCAATGTGGCCTTGCCTAGTTTTGAGATTTGACAAATTATGTTACTGCAAACTGTAGGAATGCAAAACCTGGACTGCATTCTGACTCCTTATTCAAACTGAGTCCCGTGTGGTGGAGTCTGATACTAGACAATGTGAACTGATGTACTGCTGATTTTGCACATACTAAAATCGGAGCACAATTAGTTTTCTAACACTACAATATACTTCAAAATTAATGTTCTTGGTATAACCAAGACAAAAAATGAAGTATCTTTTCTAACAGCGCCTTTATGAGGTTCAGTGACTTTTGCATACACATTTTGCTGCATCTCCCTGTAACAAAACAATTAGCTGTTATATTATTATCCAAATTAATCTCTAGACACCATTCAAATATGATAAATAAGCATTTACTGCTGAGTAAAGAATATATAGCTGTAAATCTTCTGAAAAAAAAAAACAGAATCTGTTAGATTATATGACTAAGTGTGAAACTTCTTATTTAGAAAACTGCTTTTTAATGAATATTTAAATGAATCTGTTAAAACACTTTCATTTCACTGAAACATTTATTTGTAAGCAGGGTGTAAATGAGCTCTCCCTTGACATCTGGTGATGAGCTGGAGGGAAAAGATTTCAGCCCCCAACCATATTTATGTGAACTTGCTTACTCTACCAAGGTATTCAGCACACAGAGCTGTGTTGACAAAGTGATCAGTTTTGGCTGCTGTTGGGTTACAAATCACTTGTTAATATTGAATACAGCAGTAATGAAATGTTGTTTTCTTCGCTGTATGAGTAGAGGGCAGCAGAACTGGACCTAGCCTACTCTGATTAAGAGGGTCACCCGCAACTGAACTGCATTCAGGAAGCAGGGCTTTGGATGGCAAATCCTAGTGAGAAAGGGCGAGCGGGTGGGGATAGCTGTTCCTATCTGGAAGCGTGGGCTCTGCCTAAGAGTCCTAGACTCCATTTGACCCCACCCACGTTTAAAGACACTGCTAATTAGACTCAACTGAGAGTCTATTGTTTTGTTAAAAAATGTGAGTTCTGTAGCACTTTAAGACTAACAAGGTACAACAAGTGGGATAGGTAATAGCAAAGTCCATACAGTTAGAGCAGCTGAGGCCTATTTATAACCATTGATTAGAAGGTGAGAATGTGTGAACAGTGACAATTGCTTCTTGTAATGAGAAAACCATTCCAAGTCCCTGTTCAGACCCAGTCTGATTGTGTCAAGTTTGCAGATCAGTTCGAGCTTTGCAGTTTCTCTTTGAAGTCTGTTTCTGAAGTGTTCTTGTAGAAGTATGGCAACTTTCAAGTCAGCTACAGAGTGTCCTGGGAGACTGAAGTGCTCTCCAACTGGTTTATGGGTATTTTCATTTTTTATGTCTGATTTGTGTCCACTTAATCTTTTGTATAGTGACAGTCTGGTTTGGTCAATGTACATGGCAGAGGGGCATTGCTGGCACATGAAGGCAGATATTACATTAGTAGATGTGCAGGTGAATGAGCTCCTTATGGTGTGACTGATGTGGTTAGGACCTGTGAGGCGTAACTAGAGTTGATGTGCGGGAAGAGCTGGCAATGGGTTTGTTGCAGGGATAGGTTCTTGGCTTACTGTTCTTGTTATATGATGTATGGTTGCCGGTGAGTATTTGCTTCAGGTTGGGGGGCTGTCTGTAAGCAAGGATAGGTCTGCCTCCCACGGCTTCAGCCAATGAATGATCATCTGCTAGGATAGGTTGTAGATCCTTAATGATATGTTGGAGAGATTTATGCTGGGGGCAGTAGGTGTTCTGTTGTTTTCTTTGTTGGGTCTGCTCTGTAGTAGGTGACTTCTGGGCACTCATCTGGCTCTGTCAATTTGTTTCTTCACAATTAGTTTTGTTAAGGGATCCCTAGAGCTGAAATAACTGATAGCGAGGTCTAATTAATGAGCCTTAGACCTGCTTTGGGGCAGTGTTTCAGTGAAAGAGATTGCTAGCACTGAGGGCCCCCCAACTTCTGAAATCACTGAAAGCTGCGTTAAGTGGTGGGACCCCAAAACATCACAGAAGTTACAGTAGAGAAGCTGGTGGCAGAAGAGAAAGTAACAGCACAGTGGTCAACATTGGTGGAGCGAGCAACATCATGGTGGCAGCAGTGGGCAGCAACACAGTGTGAATAGCATGACAGCAGCAGCTGGGGCACTGCCTGACTCCTTTCCCTCTGCACTGGAAGGGGAAAGCATCTCTGAACTCTGGGTCTTTGCTGATTAAAGTCAGCAACTGAGAGTGGGTGTGGTGGAGGGCGAGGGGAGTTGCACATTAAAGGAAAATGTATTTGCCAGAGAAACTGAGGCATGTGAGACACTGAGGTAAAAGACATTGCCCAACGTACTCTGGGGTAAGTGTTTTGCTTGTGGCCATATGGTTTCAAATCATGGATGTGGTGTTTTCCCAAATTAATGCTGGGTTCCTTTCCTCCCATCCCCCTTTTAAAAGTGATGTTTAATTTTCCCAGGTGGATGCTCGAGCCCATTCTGTGTTGTATTGTTTAGTGGAAGCCCTAGATATTGAACCCAGCCTTTGTTGCTGCTAACCCTCCCTGACGGAAGGGTTACATGTTAATTCATTATTATTATTAGAGTAGTGCCTAGGGACAACCAACAATAGACCTCACTGTACTAGATGCGAATGACTGTTCCTGCCCCAAAGAATTTACCATCTAGACAAGAGAGATAGAAAGGGTAGGGTAAGAGGTCCAGCACACAAGCAGAGCAATAATGGCTGCAAACATCACATTAATTGTATAAACTACCAGCATGGTCTTTTGATTATGAATATGTATACACAGACACTGATAGGTTTTGTTCCTTCTTTCTAATCTGTGTAAAGGGAAGAGGTTATAACACGTAGGGCTTGATTCCCGATACAGCCTATAGAAAAGTCATTGGATAAAAAAAAAAAAAGTGGTTGTGGCCAACATCCCAAAGGCATCCAGGGTTCACAGGGTTCTGGGATTCTTCAGAAATGCTTGAGCAGTTTATACCTAGCTCCCATTGCAAGAAATAGAAAATCCCACTAAGTGCCCATCTGCACCCCCAGTTCCCTAAACACTCTTGAAGCTCTGGCACTTAGCCCCTCGTCTCCTTAGGACCAGATTTACAAAGGCATTTCTTCTCCTTTTGTCATTTCTGTGGCTGGACTTCTGTGGGTGCAACTATCTTCATAAAATCTGTACTGTAGGATTTGCAGAATGGATTAAAATTGCTCTGCATATCACCTAGAACAGATAGTGGCACACTAAGGGAATTGGGATAGCTCAGTAAAACAGCTTTTTCATAACAGATGAGGGAGATGTACATTCATTGTTTTTCTGTATTGCAGCTCTGAACACAATATGACCCTGATTCCTCAAGTTGTTCCACATGGATTGACCCCACCATATGTGCATGGCCCCCCAATGAAGTAAGCAGGATCCTGTGAAGCTGCAGGGTTCAAATATCAGAACTTCTTTAATATCCATTTCTACTCTCCATGCCAGAGCCGGATTATTTGTATAGCAAATGGACTAGGATGGATATAGAAGCACTCTGGTTATTACTCGGGTAATAAACCACTCTGCATTTCAAAAAGTAGATGAGGATCACATTGGTTACCAATATATTTTGGTGAGTGGAAAAACAACAAAGCAATTTGCTAAGGGTAACAAACCCACTACTGCTGCTGTCTCTGTTTTTGTTCTAAGTAGATGAAGAAAATAAACTTCACCAGTTGTTTCTGACTACTTACCATGATACCCTCTAATAAAAAGACTGAGCACTTACTCCTTTTAAAGATCTATTTTACTCAGATTTACCCCTCAAAATGGGATCAGAGGGCAGTATTGTTTATCGGGACCAACAGAACAGGTAGGAGAACACGTCAGAGACAGGACTACCTACAACTCTCCACATATACAGTTCAGCAACAGTCATAACTGTGCACCAGTGCAAGAAGAAGGTTCACAATAAGGGGCAAATCAATCAACCTTCCAAACTCACATGATTCCCCCTTTCTGTCTTGAGAAGGTAAAGCGGCAGAGCAGCCTTCAATGTTAAAAAAAAAAAAATTACTACACCATCATTTTGAAAGCAAAAATGTCTTGAAAAAATAAATAGAATGGATTTTAAATATAGAGGGTTTATAGCAAATAAACGTTCCCTGTGTTGGAATTGTGGGAATTGTTTTGGTTCTCTCTTCTTATCCCTGCAAGTTCCAGATATTGCTGAGCACTAATAAGATACCAAGAAGTAACTGTCAAAACAAGTCCACCCCACAAAATATCCTCAAAAATGTATTTTCTGTGCCATATTAGTACCTTATTAAAGCCTTATTGCTCAGATTTTCACCTGAAGGTGGGGAAAAAAAGTCTGCCAATGTGCTTGTTTTCCATAAAGCGGCTGATTTCCCAAAATATATGAAAACTTTGTAAAGGTTTAGTGAAGAATGCAGACATAAATCTGTGATTTGAATATTTATTTCCTGTAATAATGTTAAAGGCAGAACTTTCTTTTTGAAGTTAGAAATCCCAGAAATTCAGAGTTTAGGTTAAACTGCAAGGAATCCAAAACTTTCAAAAATAGAAGGAAACTCAGTTAGGACAACCAAATTACTTTAGTTCTGGCCCCATGGAGAATTCAGCTTTCATCTTCCTTCTTTGTGGGTGGGAGATAGGAAATGTGCTTCATAGACCATTGGTTTTATATTTGTTTTATACAAACATGTCTCTGATACAGCTGATTAAAATCCCAGCAGTACAGAAGAGTAGCTGAGTCATTCCTTCTTACTATCCCTTGCATTGTGTATTTTAAATTATTTCCATCTAGTTCATCCTTCTGCACTAATACCAACTTGAAAACAACAACGCACAGTGGAACTCTTTGCCAGAGGATGTTGTGAAGGCCAAGACTAATGGGGTTCAAAAAAGAACAAGATAGGTTCATGGAGGATAGGGCCATCATTGGCTATCTGCCAGGATAGGCGGGGATTGCTGTCTGCCAGAGGCTAGGAATGGCCAACAGGATGGATCACTTGATGATTACCTGTCTGTAAGGTTCTAAAAGAACCATCGGTCTGACACAGTATAGCCATTTTTATAGTCTTATGTAAAGAACACAAATATAGAATGCTAGAGGAAAAGGAGACAGTTCAGCTTTAATCCCATTCTGCTAATGACCTGCCATTAATGTTTTCAATACATTCTGTGAAAGAAACATGTTTTGTTTTGGTTTCTTTTTTTTTTAAACCACTATCTATTGCTGGATCTTATATCAGAGATGTGTTCTGATAAAATTTTCTCCAGAAATGGACTTTAAAATGCATCTCTCAAATAACATACCAAACACTTAAAAAACAAATAAACAAAAAATCGGATTGAAAGAAAAGGTTGAGAGTCCAGCATACCCAAAAATGAAAATCAAATAGTAGTAATTATGTTCAGGCATAGTACAAGAATTTTGCAATCTTTCAGGAAATATCTAGAATTTCAGTAGGAATGAAGTGTAGATATGTCTACATCAAACTTTGGACAAGTTACTAGAACTCTTAATTGCAATTTGATTTTCACTGAATAAGAAATTGCTCCTCCTGAAGCCCATAGCTTGGAATGTTTGTGCCATTAAATGGCGAGTTTAAGCCTATATATCTGCTAAATAGCAAATCCACTGGTCCCTCTCTTGACTTCGTAAGAGGCAATAAATAAAACCTCAAAGCCCACAGTATGAGCAGAGTCCCCATGCATACCCTTTATGAAACCTACAACCTTTAACCACTAGTACTGTGGTAATGGGATGAAGGTAGGAAGGCAGCATTTGATTCTACGAATGAAAACTATTAATAAGGTTTTAGGATGCATCAGGCGAGGTATTTCCAGCAAGGAGAAGGAG
>ML675624.1:38303198-38345104 GCA_007922155.1 Mesoclemmys tuberculata
CATATTGGTCCCTTCTGACCTATGAGTCTATGAGTCTATGAGTTGTCAGTTAATGTTTTCAGAGATCTTCACAGCAGTACTTTCCTTATCGCCTTCATGTTCAGAATAGATAGCCCTGCTTTACTTATTAATTTCTTTTCCTGCTTAGTTTGTTCCTTCTCATATTCCTGTCTTTGATAATCATTACTTTGTAACATGATTTGATGAATTTTTTCTTTGTAAAAATAACCCTTACAAAAATAATATTTCTTCTAAAAAAGAGCACAACCCCGCCAAACCTGAACATTCCCCAGCCTTTGGGAGAGCTCACTTCTGAATCTGTAGGCAAATCTGTACTTGTCAGCTTTGCGTTGGCTCTACATTGGGGGTAAAAAAAACACGCACACTTTGGATATTGTTCTGAACTTTGCCACCAGCACATAAAAACTGGACCAAACCAAAACCCAAACAAACCCCAACTTTGAGAAAGTTTGCAGCCATATTTGAATCCAAGTGTTGCTGATCAGATCCATCTCTAATAATATTACGTCCCAGCCTTACATAGTTACTGAAATAGTACCAAATCCTACAATACTGCGTTGGGTGAATAAAAGCTTATACATGAACAAAGGTACAAATTTGTTGCTTTTATGATACAGAATGTGTGACACATTATACTCATTTTTCCATGAAAATTCAAGTAAACAGAATTTTGTTTACAAGAAAAAAAAGAGGGGGGCTAAATTCAACTAACAAATTGTTTGTTCTGAATAGTGTGACCAAACACAATACTCAAGCTAAACTCACGTTGTTATGGTGCCAGTCCCACTGAAGTCAATTTGAATGTCTGATATGCACATTACATCTCAGTGAATAATTTAAGATTAGTTTAATCTTTCTCTGTTCACAAGTTTTCCACAAACAGATCAAGATTTTCAACTAAAGTCACCAATTAGGATATTTGCTCCCCCTTTGGGTTTGCTTTCGGCAAACAGGGACAAAGTGAACTCATTTACTAAGGTCTGAATATTGGCAGGCTATTTTTGTAGCATACAAAATCTTTAAAAAATATCATATTACAATTTGTAGATGTCAGGCATTGTATATGTGTTGTAAAAAGTATCTGACAAGCAAAAAATGGATGGAGGTGATTATGGCAATATTCTTTTAGTCTCAGGTAACTAGGAGATTAAGGAATTGTAATGTAACGTATAATGATTCAATTTACTCTTATTCAAGCTATTCTTATTCGGCAAGGCTGGCCTTACCTAGGACCTACTCCTGCAAAGCTGAGCTTCTCCTGGGAGGTGCTAGGCACCCTCCCCGCTTACTGAGGACATGGACACGGACACAGACATACACACACAGAGCAGGTTAGATCTGCTGTCATTAAGCAACACTTGGCACAGTCCTGATGCTTTCTAGCCACAGTGCTCATCCCAGAGATGTAGTCCAAGGTGCTGTTCACATTACTGGGAAATCAGACTCCTCAGCCCTGTGCTCTTTGTCTCATGTGGGGTGAAGAAGAAGCCGGCAGAGATTCTGTATACTATCTGAAGTGTCTCCTTGGTAGGAGGAATCCTTAAATGGACAGTTAACCTGGCATTATGGGCTGTTTTGTGCTACTGAAACAGGCCCAGCACATGAATGGATTCAACCCAACATCTTTCTGGATACATAGAAGACTATGTGTCAAATTCACAGCTGATAAAAATAGGTGCAGTTCTGTTTTCAGTCGTATATTGGAGGTTTATGCCAGCAGAAATCAGGCTGTCCACAGTCATTATACATCATTTCAGTCCTTGTAACAAGTCACAATACTAACTTAAAAAAGCAAACAATATTATTTTGAACTAAAAAAACTCAGCCAGAAAACCCAGACTTTTGAGTTGAAAACTGAAGAGGGTCACTATGATACTTCAAAATAGACTTTATTAGTATCTTAGTCTAGTTCAGTGCAGGGAATAATATTTTTAAATACCCAGCTAACACATACGAGCTACATAACTTTCTGTTGCAACCTAGACATGCAAGCATTCAGCTTATGGTGTTTGCAATAGGAGTAGATTTCAACCCAATAAAAAAGCCCCTGTTGTCTAAAAAGTGGAAATTTTGTTCATTTTAGATGCATTCAACATGGTGCAATTAGTATTAGAAAAATACCATTATGTGGAAATCTAAATCAAGTACAATGAAGGATTTACAGGTAGTTCAGCAGTTTGAATGTGTTTGAAAATTATATTTTTCCAGGTTTTTTTTCAAAAAACATTTTATTAACAGCAGTTTATTTACTTCTGCAAATGTACATGGCATTCTTATACAGCACATACCAACTGTAAATTTCATTTGGCCTCTTGGCTAAAAACTTACCATTCTGAGTTTTATGGACTTTTTAGAGGATGGGGAGTAGTGTCGCATAAAAAAGGACTCCATTCCCCAAATTATCAAAGTTAGCCATTTATGACTGTACAGATATAGAAATGTACCTCTTTTTCTTAAGTGGAGATATGTATCTGCTTAATAGTTCCACCTGAATTGTAGAACCTTCCATATTCAATTACCATACAACAGCAATTGAAACAGAAGGCGCTGTAATGGTGCATCATGTCAGTGCACAGCAGAAGTACTACGCAAAACCCTTTGAAAAATTTCTTAAAGAGACATTCAGGTCTAAATTCTGATCTCAGTCATATTGATAAAAAATTGGAGTAGCGCCTCTAAGTTCAGCAGAATTATACCAATTTTATACCTGTGTGAGTGAGATCAGACTTTTCCCCATAGTGCAAAGGAAAGAATCATAAATGAAGCCATTTATATAGTACTTGGCCTGAAGAGCCAACTTTTACTAATTGTTTATTAACCTTTAGGCCATTCCAAAGTACACTTGTAATGGCGATTCATGAAAAACATTGAGTTTATAAATCAAATGCTTTTTGGAATCTGAACAACTGGGATGAATAAAGTCCCTTTGGTGATAGGATTGTGCATAGTTTTTCATTTCATTATAATGCAGGCAAACGGAAAGCCACTCTCAAAGAGCAGTGGCCCAATTCTATGATTCATCATATTCTTTTGAGCAGATTTTTCTTCAACATATTTGAATTCCATTTATTTCCAGTGATTTCGGGTTATTCTATTTCAAAACAATAAGGGTGATTTATTTTATTCTGGCAATTAATTATGCAAGCTAGTTTCCATAAAAACAAAACAAGAAGAGTACAGGGCAAGGCTGCCACTTTGTCCTTACGTGAACCAGATGTCTCATTCCAGTAGATGCAATCACACTCTCTTCTAAGACTCCTGAAACATTTATGTACAAGAGGGTGAGTTAAGGATAGACACATTTTTTATATTCTCTGATATAAGGAGACTCCTTACTGTTATCAAAATGTAGCTTTTTGAATGGATTATACACAGAATGAGAGGGAGAGAGGCAATACTCTAGAAAGGGAGGAGAGAAAGAAATAATTTAGGTCATTATGATTAATGGTGTTCAAATACAGATGCATAGAGAAGTCAGAAGAGCCGGAGAAGAATGCGGAAGTAGAAACTGTAACAGGCAACAAAGTGGCAGCATTTGGACTGGGGTAGAGGAGGAGAAAAAAAAAAGATTTGGCATAAAGATAAAAGACAGTCCCTCCACCCTACTCCCATCTTCCCTTTAATGTTTCAGCAAGACATTTACGGGCTAAGAGGGTACTTTCAAATGGGACGTCATTTTCTCCAGACATAGATATTTCTACTTAGCCTCTTAATTTTCTTCTATTTTAATACCCACCACCTTCAACTTCTCCTTGATTCTCCCTTGCTTAAACCTAGTGCTGCAAAGTACTGCTCATCCACTACTGCAAAGCACATCACAGGAACCTCTCAGCAGCTCCCAGGATGAGGCCTTTACATTGTAATTACCCACTTAATCAGCCAACTGAACCATAAACACACAGGAACATATTTTTGCTGCTAGTTACACCCAAAATGCATGATTGTAGTATATTCCATCACTGATTGCACGGTGATATCTCATGTAATGAGGCAGCAGATTTATCCAAGAGCAGAGTGACAATCATTACTAAAGTCAATACACATGACTGACAGCTGAATTTGCCCCACAGGATCAGCAATGGTGTACCTTGTTTAATGTTTATATTAACATGGGTTATATTTTGCTTATGCACATTGTATTTTTATCCTTCCTATATGATGAGTGAATATTTGTTCATTTGCAATTGTCTTGTTACTGGACCAGTGCTTATTTTCTTATATTAATAGTATATTTATATAATATATTTTTTGATATTAATAGTAAAGTTTGAGAAATAAAAATAAAGAAAAGGACAGAGATATATAAAAATGAGGAGGAACGGCACAAAGAGATGGGCATGTCTTGCTTTTGATATCAACAGTCAGTTTGTGCGTAAGGATTTTTAGTAATTAAATTTGTCTATTCAATGACAGATTTTTTTCCATATTCTAAAAATGTGGCTGCTTTGATTTTTCCCAGTAGAGAAGGTTTGTAAAGTGCCCTTCAGTTTTGCACCTTGTAGATATACTAGCTCTAGTCTGGAATGAGAATTTGCATAGTGTGTCTCCATGGTAATGGAAATGTCAGCAAAACCATGTGTATGAAAAGAGTTGTGAAAAGCTGAGCTTGTCTGTATGTATTTACAAAAAAGATTTCTTACATACATTAAACATCAAGACTGGGATTTTTCAAAGAAGATTGAGAATTAGGTACTCACATTCCATTAACTTTCAAAATGGAAGATGCCTCTCTAAGACTCTTAGGCTCCTATAAAATCCCAACCTAAAAATCGTCTCCCTTACTCGCTGTATCAGGTAGAAACTTTTTTTTTTTTTGGTTTTTTGCAACATCCAGCTTGCAGCTGCTGCAGACTTGTGACACACACATGGCTGTTGCAACTGCTGTGAGTAGACCATGGACTGCTGCAGAGCAGAATCAGACCAATAGTATTTGCAATTAGTTGAAAAAAGATTTCCCCATCTACCCTAAGGCAGAAAGCATGCATAGGTCTCACTCATGATGAATGAGTTTCAGTGTGCAGACTGAGGAATGGGGAATATCTCTCACAGCCAGGCTTCAAAATGTTTCATAAATTATTTATAAAATACTTGAATGTGCTGCTGCAGTAGCGAGGGCTGGTGTCCAATATGGAGACACAAGCTCTTTAATCATACCCTTTTCCCTCAGCAGACAAAGATTAGCATTTAACATAATGCCATAAACTAAGAATAGAAATGCTGTTCTGACTGCGAAGGTGGGTTCTCCCTTAAGAATGCAATGTTTATCACTTACTGGCCTTGAGTCTAGGAAAGCTTCCACCTGGCTCAGAGGGCTGAACGTGCTAAATGCAACTATTTAGCTCTCCAGAGCTGATTACTACGTTCTATAATGTAATAGAATGGATCTTCCAAAACTGTTTTCTATTACAGTTCTGGGGTTATACAAGGATTCCCTCCCACCCACTCAACTCTGTCATTTCCTGGTCTTTTTATCTCAGGTAATGTCCTCTAGCCTGGCACTTCCTTTTCTTGCTTCAGTTTAGAACTATTTGATCACTTTATGAAGAAAGTTGTGGGAGATGCACGAGATAAATTGTGCTCTAAATAATGCTCCTTATGAAGCCTGCGAGATCACATCTAAAGCAATATGTGCATCAGTAGGAGATTTAAAGGTGATGCGGCTAGCTGGCTCTAGAGAAAAATTGCTTCTTATAAGTGGATTTGAGTTTGGAAAAGAATATTGCAACTGGAAAGTATTCTGATTTTTATAGACTAATTTGAACAGTTTTCCTAAGAAAAAGTAAGTATTGGTTGTTTCCTCAATCAGTGGGTCAGGAAAGATATTTCCCATGTCTGCATAGACTTATCCTGTAAATTACTTCCTTAAATGATTAATGGCTGGTTGGGCATTTGTCAAGCTGTTCTTTCATTAAATACTCCCATGTGTCATGCGGAATTGTCAGGATACCTTGATCCAGTAGAGATCATTAGATAGCATGTGTGATTCATTGTAAGATATCATTTGAGCATAGTGTATGTGATGCATCCTGTTGTATTACATTTCACACTGTGGCAATCTAACATACTATGCCAGAAAGCAGGCAGAGTTTAGCAAATTGTAAGATTAAAAATAAAACTGAGAAATACATTTGCTTACACCAAATACTTGCTGTAGATACGGAGAGTGATTGGCAGTAGGGTAAAGCTGAAGTAAGTTAATTGTGCTGTATTTATTTAACTTCATACAATGAAATATGCTGGCGAGGTGGCGGGGAGTGTTGATAAGTCTAGATATCAAAGCTAGTTTCCTAATATAATAATAAAGTGTTTAGCCTTCTTTTGCCTCCCTATATAAACTTTCAGCTATGAGCCATATTGCACGTGAGAAAAAAATAAAGCAATTTGGGATGCTGGATTTATGAGCCATGTACTATAAACAAGACGTTGGATTAGTAAAACAAAACTTGAAGAAATGTGCATATAATCCAATCAAATACTAAAGAATATGTAAATTTATGCCCGTGAATAGTTCCTATTGATTTCAACTTTAACGTGGCCTATATAGGTTTTACTGCAATTTAAATACTTTAGAAAAATAAATCAAGAATAACTGTAGATTTTTTAATCCCTGAAACAATTTTTACAGTCAAAATTTCTATTTTTTGCTGTCAGAAGGAATTAATCTCAATTCCATAAACACATTTTGTTGAAAGATGAATGGTTTAGTGTCAGAGCACTGGACTGGGAACCAAAATTTCCAGAGTTCAAATATTGGATCTGACAAACCCTCCGTGGACATGAGCAAGTGACATAGGGTAAGATTTTTCCAAAGCACTAGAGGTACTTATGAGTACAATTCTCACTGAAACCTAAAAGGGGGCCTGCGTTCCTAAATTCTTCAGATGCTTTTAGAAACCACTCCATTTCTTGGGGTACGTCTACACAGAAAAAAAAGACCAGCACTAGCGAGTGTCAGAGCATTTGTCAACGGACTCAGGCTCATGGGGCTCACTCTGTAGGGTCAAAAATAATAGCGTAGATGTTCAGGCTCAGGTTGGAGCATGGACTCTGAGACTTTCCCCACACCCTACGTTTCAGAGCCTTGACTCCAGCTTGAGATTCTACACTGCCATTTTTAGCCCTGCAGAGGCAGCCCCATGAGTGTGAGTCAGTTGATTCAGGCTCTAAGACTTGCTGCCACAAGGTTGGAGTTTTTTTGGTTTTGTTTTTTTTGCCATGTAGATGTACCCTTTGTCTCCAGTTCCCCATCTGTAACAGATCATATTTATTTATTCATCTAACTCATGTGTGTTGAAGATTAGTTAGCTAATGTTTGCAAAACACTTTAAACATGGAAAGTGCGATCCCAGGGCTAAGTATTGCTGCTGTTCTCTATTCTTGTGGTATGAAGTATGGTTACGTGTGCTTCAGACTCTAGTGTTTTGTTTCCCATAATTGTTCTAAGGTATTCTAGAACCTTTAGCCTTAATGCTCTCAAAAGTTGTACCAAACTTTACTCATACCAGCTGCATTGTCTAACATTACTGTCACTAATCCACACATTTTGCTTCTCTTCTCCTTTAACAGCAATGGATAAATCTTCCCTGGGCTTCAAGATTTATTAGCTTTGAAATTAGACTGGCTCTGAATTACCCAAGATCAGTAACTCACTCTCACTCAGACTCACACTGTCTCTATCAACTTAGTAAGAGTCTGTCCGCTCTTTAAATCTGAACTACAAGTGAAAACCTAATAATGTGTGTGGATTATTCCACTGATCATTCTGATTTCAAGTAAAGTGTTTGAGATATTATTTATGATCAGCATGCTCTGCAGCTCCATAGATTTTAAACAGGAGACTGTGCCTGCTATTGACAACTCCTAAATCAATGACTAAAGCCATAATGAATTCCAGATACTAACGGCTTCAGTTTCAATAAACTGTAAAATACATACATTTTAATCTATATCTAAGCTTCATGACTGCAAATGCCTTTATTTCCCCATAGTTCTTATTCTAGGACATCTGAGCAAGTCACTTCAACACAATGGGCCCAAATGCAGCAGTTTGCCACACATCGCAAATAAAAGTCATCTCATTTTATTGGTCTTGCAACAGAACAAGACCAAACTTTTGCTTTAAATACAAAATCAGACATTTTCATGTCACGCTTCTGATGAGTTTAACCCTTGTATTTACTTGACTTCTTCTTACACAGTAAGGTCAGCTGAGATGTTAGGTGCAGGAGACATGACATTTTTCTTAGCTAATTCTATTACTTCATTGTCTTCTTTCAACACAGCTTTTAAATGAATGTATTTCTTCTTTCAGAATGAACCAAAAGCATCTGGCAACCCTTAGGTAATATTTTGTTTATAATTATATCAACATCAGTCTTTGAAGCAACAAAGGTGTTTGAAAACTCCAGGCTATGTCTAAGTCATAATCACTTACGTCAGATATTTGCCATGTCATGTTTAAAAGGTGATGTTGGTTGCATATGGCTCATAAATTCACATTACACCTAACGTAAACTCTTACCTCAGAAATGATCAAGATCATATTTAAATGATTATGTTGGCTCAGAAATCAAAACTATATCTTGACCAAACACAAACATTTAATTCCCCTATGTCTGATGCAGAGAAGGGCTTTGAATGTAGCTCTCTCACATTAAAGAGACTGCCCAAGTCATCTTTCTGTTGAAGCAATTAAACTGGGTATAAGTAACTAGTCAGTGGTGAAGGAATATGAACTGGAACCACCCACTTTCCAGGTGACTGGCCTAACCACCAAGCTAATAGTTAATGGGCATAGAATAGAATTTATTTAATTATTTATACAAAGTATAACAGCTTCAACAAGAGCTACTGAGGCAACCCCAGGCTAAGCTATCCTATAGCCCAGGTGTTAGAGAACTCCCTACCTAAGTAGGAAACATAAATTCAAATCTTTTCTCCCCATCAGGTAGAGAAAGTAATTGAACCCAGGTCTCCCACATCTCAGATGATTGTCTTAACCACTGAACTAAAGCTTAGAAGGGTAGCAACACTGGATCGGATGACCTGAACAAGCCCATCTGTTTTGCTAAGCAGTCTGCCTCTCTACAGGAGCTCGGACCCACGTATACTTTTAAAATAAATCTGACAAGATTATCCTTACCCTACCATAGTGACATAACATTTACCATATGTATAGGTAGAGAAATCCCTTAATGTCTATTTCACCTATTTACATAACTGGCAATTTGTTAAGATCTCATACAGACTATTGAAAACAGTTGGCATAAAACAAAGCAACTATTGTGCAAGAGGAAGAAGTCTATGCTCCACTAATGTTCTTGCTTTAGACTTTTAGCAGTTGAAGCCTCCACACTGTGATGGAATTATGCAAAGGCTCTATCTACACTTCGAGCGGGGGTGTGAGTCCCTGCTCTAATACACATACTTATGCTATTTTAGATTGAGTTAGTGTGCTAAAAATAGTAGTGTAGCCATGGCAGCATGGACAGTGGTACTTGTCTGTATGGGCCAGCCACCCAGAGTACAAACCTGCCTGAATCCCATGTGTACATACTCAGGGTGGCTAGCCTATGCCGCTGCTGACGGTTGCCATGTTACTATTAAAGTAAACTAGGTCACTCAGAGTTAATACAAGTATGTCTACATGAGCTGGGAATCATATCTCTAGTTTATAGAGCAGACATTCCAAAAAGTTACACCAACATAAAAGCCAATGTCCAAAGCAGAGAATTAGGCCTGTAATGTGAATACAACAGTCTGTTCACTTACTGTCTTTATCTTTTGTAGTCAATTATATCTGGCAAGTGTTCTGTAACCATTTTGTGTTCACTTTGCACAGGTGTAGATGACTACACATATGGCTATATAGTAGGGAATCTTCTATATTGCATTTTAGAGAATTAGTCTAGTTTTGTTCCTGCCCCCAAACAAGCATAGTTCATTTAATGAGGCTGTTCAAGACCATTATGTTAATCTTCAGGCTTTCATATTAATTTAAGTCATTTTGGTAACATTTACATTACCTTGGAAGATGTAACACAATGCTGCTAGGAAAACCTGTTAGCTGCATTCACCTAGTTCAATTGGGAAGATGGAAAACACAGTTTTGTAAGGAGTACCTGCTGTAATAATGAAGATGTGTATGTTAGGACACAGGTATGTGCACGGTTCTATATTATTAGAAGTGTTTTAAAAATAATGGGCCTTGCGCTCCTGAAGTTAATATGAATTTTGACATTGAAATTAAATCAACATTTCCATTTTTCTTCACAAATGTTGGACAATCTCCATCCTAAAAAGTGCATAATAGGTGCTAAGCTATCCTGCTGCTACATTCACGACTTCCAAAGAGATCAACACTATATTATACTCTTTATTCCACAGAATTTTTACATTATTTCTTGCTCTTGCATATGGTAATTTTGATCAATTTAGGTCCAACAATAACAAGATATTTCCAAATTGACATGTTTTCTACAAGAAGTACCTTCAAAAGGTTTCAGTTTCTCAGAGCCTCTTACTTAATTTCTCCTAACTATTTTTTCCCCTTATAGATTATTGGGTAAAGCTGTTTTGGAATTAAGAGTAACCTTTACTAGCCTCTATTAAATTTCTGAAAATATTTTGATTCTTGTGTGCTATAATATTATTGAGAGTGAAGAACTATTTCTTGAACTTCACAGACTCAAGTAATCGACATTTCCAATACTGTCAAAGAAAAACCAGTTTCAAAGAAATATTCATATGGGACCGGAGTCCAAAAGAGGCTGTTTTTGAAAACAAAAATAAAAAACCTGATGGATAGTGAATAGCCACATAATCCATCACTTAATCTAGTGTTAAATGACAAAGTTTTTCTTCATGAGAATTCATATGCAAAACCTGAGATTTTTCTTAAGGAGAATATACAAATGTGCATGTTATGATTTTCATCACTGTGTGCAAGCATACAGTGAGATCTTGCAAATGTTGAAGTTAATAGTTTTAATCACAATAGTGAAATTAAAAATATACAGGGTCTGCAGGATCAGAACCATAAAAGCATTTTGTAATTACATCTATCATCCGATGAAATAGGTTTCTGCCCACAAAAGCTTATGCCCAAATAAATTTGTTAGTCTTCAAGGTGCCACAGAACTCTCACTGTTTTTCTATCATTAGAGTTTGTTTGCAATGCTGTTATAGCTATGTTGGTCCCAGGATATTAGAGATACAAGATAAGTGTGGTAAAAGCTTTCATTGGCCCAACTTTCTGTTAGTGAAAGAGACAAGTTTTTGAGCCACCTGAAGAAGAGCTCAATGTAGCTCAAAAGCATGTCTATTTCTCCAGCAGAAGTTGGGCCAATAAAAGATATTACCTCACCTACCATGTCTCTCCTTTAGAGTCTGTGTAACATGTACTAGAAAGCAACATTGCCATTTAAGTCAATGAGTGTTTCAAAATCTAGTGCAGACTTCAAAACAGCATATTTCAGAGAAATGATACTTTTTCACCCCTTAAAATGCCTCTGTGTACAAAATGTGTTCCCATCCTCCATCTCCTAATAATCTTGTTTGCAATAGGTTTCTATATTTTGCCACTCAGGTATTTACTATTGGATTCTAAGAATCCTGAGGACAAATGTACAGTTGATGTATAGGTTAACGTAAATTACTGTAAAAGGTTATATCTCAAGGTCACCCCCTGGGGGCAAAGGCAATACCTTGCTTACTTCATCCGTCATTCCTTGGGCAATGACAGTTTTGTGGTCTGGTACCAGGGTATGGGCTCCAGCTGTACCTCTCAGCAAGTTCACCCTCTTTCTGGGTGTGTATTTATGATAGGCCAAACAAGGAGGAAAATAGTTCCCATGGCCAGGCACTGTTTCAGGCCCCGCAGGAAGGGCTGACCCCTACCTTTCTGCTTAGTTAAAGGCTAAAAGTTAGTTTTGGCTAGTCCAACAAAAAAATAAAAAGTAGCCTTCCTTCTTTCCTCAGAGGGCTTCTGCTGGAATACTACCAACCTGATCCTCAGCAAATAATTCATTGTCCCAGTCTAAAACATGGAGCTCTGCTTGTTTCAGAGAGCTAGCTGAACTGGGCTGAGTTTCTCCCTTACAAGGGCCCATCACCAGGCTTCACAAACTACACAGGTGCTGTCTATTTAGGCTGATTAGGACTGGTCAGGGGACAGGGGTTATCATCTGACCTCTCAGTTACTCTTACCTCACATACTATATTCTGTTCAGGTCTTAATACCACATTCATCACCTTCCTTAAGACTACTTACATTCACACATTGGAGGAAGCCAGACAAAAATGAAGGAATGAGTATGTTAAAGTAGGACTGGCCTGTTTTCATTTGCATTCTCACACCTCCTTTTAGTTGCCTGCCTTGCTATGCTTCTCACTTTGGGTCCTTGCTGTGTGAATTATGCCGTACATAGTTAAATGTTCAAATAGATCGATAGTTTATAGAGGTGCTCGTCATCAGGTGTGCCTGCCCTGAAGTACTCTCTGCTGGGTGAGTGTGGTGCTGAATACACTCCCTGCCTCAGTTTTCTTTATTAAGACACCAGTAACTCCACTTCAGGCACTCTTGACTGAGCAATACCCTCTTCGGGGCTTGTTTATCACAGAACTTCATACAAAATGATCCATAAAAAATAGTCCCAAATAAACAAAAGGTGATTCAGGGTTTTGCTGAAGCCTGCTCTCTAAGCTCTATTCCCAGTCCCCTCAGGGTTAGCTATCAGTCTTTACATCTTTCCTTATGGCAAGAGCCCCAGCTCTCCTTCCGGAGCTGGGCTATAATCATTTCCCTCAGCTGGCCACACTGAGTCCTCAGGATCAGGGGGTTTGCAGTCTTCTCCTGCCAGTATCTCTCCTTGCCAATGCAGGCTCCTTCTTACTCTCTTCACTGTCTGCAGGCATCTGTCCTGCTAGGAGTGAAAAGGCAGCAATTATGCTAGCCTCTACTCCCAACTCATCCCAGTTGGTCAAATGAGAAGGGAGCCTAGCCCCATCCTCTCTTCAAGATTCCTGGCCCCAGGCCTTAAAAGAAACAGTCATGGGATTTCCTCCCAAACACTTTTTACTCCTAGGACCACTTCCTCTTTCCCAAAATCTCCCAGTTCCTTTTATCTATAATCAAAACTTTCAGCTCTTAAAGAGCCATGCCAGATGGCAAGATAGACTGAACACTAGAGCAGTAGTGCCTGTAAGGGGCAGACTACCCCATCACACTACTACAGTTGAAATAAAACGAAAGCACTCAAGATTAGTGGTAGCCCAGTGTACCATGCGGATAGTCAGAATTCAACCCTGTGTGCCTTGAAAAGCAGAAGAAACTGGGTGTGGAAATGACAGACTCACTGATCATTTCTTTTTAAACCACTAATAGTCTCTCCTGTCTGGAAGAATCTTGGAGAGAGTCTTTTCTTGTCATAACTACCACTGTAGTAAAGTGTGGTACAGGCTCCTCATAGGAGAGAGAAGAAAGTTTCTGATGAGGAACTATTATGAACTTTTGAGCAGCAACAGTTAAAGCTGATCAGAAATTCCTTGATAGAATCTAAACGTTCAGTGGAGACTATTTGATTTTTACAAAGGTCTGACTGAAACCAGGCAGGGTTCCAGTCCTGTCACTTCACCCTCCTGGCTTCTCAGCAACCCACCTGGAAGGCTGATGGAGACTCACGAGTTTGGAATCCCTGGCTGAGCTCCTGCCTACCAGCTCCAAGGATCTTTAGCTCCTCCGCAGATCACCTGGCAACCTTACAGGGAGTTGAGAGCCTGAAAACTCTGGAGGCACCAGTTAGACTGTCCCCAAGCCAGGTACATCAGGGTTTCAGGAACCATGGCAGACACCCAGGCAGACTGCTCCAGAGTTGCAAATCCTAGAGCTTTTCCCTTTCATGTAGAATTTCAATTTTTTTTTATTTCCATTCCAAATCAGAACAAGTCAAAATCCTCTGTAAACCAGAATTGCCTTTCTCCATACAGCTCTAGCAACGGTTCTTGACTGGGCTGAAGAGAGAAAAAGTATTTTCAAAGTCTATGTTCTGTACCTCTCTGCCATCAGTAGTGCCATTCAGACACTAGTCTATTTGCATAACTAGGAACAAGGATCAAGACCTCAAACTGCTGGGGGAAAGGGAAGAATACAAAAAATAAAACAAAGGATTAGAAATACCAGGTGGTATAGAATATGGCCATACATGACAAGGCCACATCGTCATCTTCCCATAGTCCTTTACAGCTGGACTAGAGGGGATAGATTTCAAACTAAACTGGGAAGATAGAAATATTGGAGATTTACATTTTACATTATCCTGATATTTGAAACCAGGGTCTGTGAATTCCTCAATATGAATTTAGGACAATGGATCCTGGCTCCTGATTGAGGCTTTTGGGCACTTCTACAATACACATAATAAATAATATTCATATTAAAAAAAATCAAGTTTATTTTTCTCCCTGTTGATTAAGAAACCTTCTGCTTGTTTTTAAATTCAGAGGAGTAATGTGTGAAACTCTGCAGTGATCTCAAACAGTGTTCAGAGCACTGGGTTTCCCAGTATACTTCTTTCAACCAAAGCGCTGTATACTATATACTCTACATAATATAGGACTTTATCCAAAAAATGTTCTCTTCACAAAAATAACCTGAACCTCTCATATTATCTTTTAATGCACATTGTGATCACATTGTGATTAAGTAATATTTACTGAAAAATCTCGCACGTAAAATCTTTTCTAGCAAAAAAAGACGCAAACAAACAGGAACTTAAACTTGAGATTAAAGACAATAACTATGCAGTAAGCTAATAGGTCTGCTTTGTGGTCTTAAAGAGCAGATAGGATTACGGATGGTTGTAAAGTGGGCTCTGGTCTCTGTTTTTTCCAGAAATTACATGAACTCCTAGCTGATGAACACATTTTGTCTTATTTCAGAACAGCTGGTACAATGAATGCTTGTTCTTACTCTCTAGCCCCACTTACTGGAACTAACTCATAAAACCGATCTAATAGGCACAGCAGACTAAAGCAGCCACTCTGAGAAAGTGTGCATCTCAGAAGAGCCCATTCTTTTTCTTTACATTATAATAAATGATTGAACATCACACACTCTTTTCTTTTACAATTGATGATATTAAGTAGAATTATAATAACATTATTGCTAAGAATTGGTGAATCAGATTAAGAACATGTATCAGACCCCATATCTCAAACCAAACCTATTTTCCTAGGTTTATTAAAATGCCTCTAACTTCTACAGATAAGTCCATCACCAAATACAGTACTGCAGATCCCTTGATAGCGGAATAAAATAGATGAGCTTTAAGAGTTTTGTTTGATCTGAACTTAAATGGTGAAAAAAGGCTTCATTAAAGAAAGATGAAGATCCTTTAGAGACTGTGATGTCTCAATAAGTCTTGACAAACGTCATTATGGGAGACCAGACACGGAGAAAAAGTTTGCCAATAACATGAGCCATGCTTCTTTTGTAACTTGTTACCTTTAAAAGAGATGCTATTACAATTGTGTTCTGAAAAATACTATGACCACCACCTAAAGAATGACTCCTTGATCATTATTTCAGCACCAAAAGTTTACAAATTTAACAAAAATTAGATATGTACCATTTCTTGAGAGAAACTCATCTATCTGGAGTCTTGCAAAGCCTCATAACTTTACTGAACTTTATTTCAACACAGCGTAGTTTCCAAAATCGCTGTTACAAGTTTTGCCTCTGTTGTTTAACAGCACTGGCTAAATCTTCTCAGGGCTGGAAGATTTATTGGCTTTGAACTAAGAATGGTTCTGACCTACTTGAGCTCATTAATCATTCTGACTATCGGACCCAGACACTATCTGAGAGTGTGAGCATAGAGTTCATCTCAGAAATTTGCTGATCAGAGTTCACCCTTTATTATACAGTGCATTTATGATGTTTAGAAGTGCTTAGCACCCATCTCTCTGAATGAAGCCAATGGTATCATGGGTGCTCAGCACCTCTGGAAATCATTTATCTATGAAATATTTTTCAACTAACTTTTTTTAGCACATTTCCCAGTTAATCTTGTGAAGTTTTAAACTTTGTTTTACAAAATATAAATCTTATTTCCCTCATATCTTTAAAAGCCATTTGTGCATTTGTAACTAAATCATCCTAGGCTTTCCCTTAGCAGTTGCAGAGCTTTTTATGCTGCTTCTGATTGTAACTGCAGTTGACGGAAAATGCTAAAGACACAGACACAGGGTAAATACAGTTTTATCAAATTTCTACAATTACAAGGCTGCCCATTTTTCAAATAAATAGTTAAATACTAGGTTTGCTGCCAGGATATGCATTCAGCAGCTCAAAGTAACAAACCAGCAGTTATGCTTGATTATACAGAATAATTACATGGTATGAACACTGAAATTAGAAATACATAATGTAAAATATGATGATTATTTCCAACATGGGACTAAATTGAATAAAAAAGCTTTACTGAACTGGAGCTAATCTCAGTTTTGTATGGTCTAGGTTGGCCTGATCTTCTCCCTGTCTAGCAAGCTTTGAAAGCCTAACAGTCTGTTCATCCCTGTGTTAAAAAAATAAATAAAATCAGCTAACAAGCCACTCTCTACAACAACAGATGTTTCTTCTTTTAATGTCAATATACATCTTATGCAAAGATACCAGCATAGTTGAGGGCTGAATTATCTAGCAGTTATTTTAATGCTACTATTAATATTGATGCTTGATGAAAATATATAATCCAATGACAGTACAAAATTTGGCAATGAAAATATTGTGTCGTACAGCATTACAGTGTGGTAATGTATAGTTAAATTGAATCATAGAATATTAGAGTTGGAAGGGACATCAGGAGGTCTAGTTTCTCAGTCTGGATGGCAGATGGATGACTCCATCCCCCTTAGGTACAAAACTACCTATATTTAAAGAGCACTAAGGTTCTGAAACAAACTCACAGGAACTAGGGTATTCAGAACTAGGTTGATTCTCTTTAACAGAACTCTTGAAAAAATAAGCACAAAAGCATGAGCTTAAGAGCTTTAATTAGGAAGCCTTCCTATGTTGGGTTCTGTTTGAACCTATTTAAATCTAGAGGGAGGTTATATTTATTAATTTAAATGAAAAATTAAAAAAGTGAATCTAAAAGTGGCAAGCTGTTCCATTCTAACTTATTTAATATGTTTACTAATAAACCCTCATCTGATATACATGCAATTAAAAATTTCTTTAATTCACACTCAGTATTAACCCATAAGATAACAGATCCTTCAGCAAGACTGTTTTCCTGCAGAAAGTTTACAGATTTAGGGCATGATCCTGAGGATACTTGTGTCAACGTTACAGAGTAAACTCAATGCTCAAATCATGCCAGAATGCTCCAGAATGCTGTTCTAGCATTTTTGGGGGAGCTGGAATTGCCTCTTGAGGTACTTGCATTCTGGCACTTCTCAAGCACTGCATTCACCTCAAGTTAACTGCACCTGTGGCCTCCTTGAAGGTACCCTACTTTCAGGCTCAGATCTTTGGCCATCACCTTTCTGGGGGCAGGATTCTGCAGCCTTCCTCCACACCAGTGGCTTAGGATGAAGGCTCCTGCAATTTATTTCAGTTGTCTCACCAGGTCTGATTAAGGTCAGTTCAATACCTGCAGTCCTGTTCTCTCTCAGGATTAACCAGTGACCAGGAAGCTGCCATAAAGCAAAGTACTATTTATTCAGAACAAAAGCATTTTGGAGAAAACATCCTAAAATCATTAAACAGTTTGCGTGCCTGTATAGCTTACTAGGTCGTCACTCATATTCCACAAAAATCCCTTGCTAGGATTAAAGTGCGTCAGCCCTCCAAAGAGGTAGCCAACACTTCTCATACCAGGGATGCCCTGCCCCAGTTTTCCCTTTCTTCAGAACTCCATCAACAAAACTCCATGCAGTTTCACTCATCCACTCAAAGCCCTTCTTGCAATATGGTTTCTTTATTAATACAAAGTTCCAAACACAAACACAAAAACTAATCTTCCACCCAGCCTTAAGCTGGGCACAACCCCTCCTCCCTAAGGTACTGTCCATTCCTGCTGTCTGAGCAGCTGGAAGAGATAGAAGGACTGGCCTGCCTTCTTTGCCTTTTCTCAAAGGAAAAACGAAAGTTCCAGGTGAGTCCTCTTACCCAGCCCCAATTCCCTTCTTCAGGGACTACTGCAGGAGGACCTCTCATCCATTCCCTCTGAAGCACCTGGCATTGGCCACTGTCAGAAGACAGGATACTGGACTAGATGGACCACTGGTCTGATCCAATATGACAGTTCTTATGTTCTCTCACCCACCCTGCAGCTCCACTTTTCTTTTTAGCTCTACAGTCACTGAAACTCCCTCTGATAGTTTATATCCCAGGTGCCCTCCTGCCCCTTAATAGGTTCAATTGTGAACATCTCCTCTGGCTCTGTGGATGTGGGGAAAGCGGTGGATGTGATATACCTTGACTATAGCAAAGTTTCTGATATGGTCTCCCACAATATTCTTGCCAGTAACTTAAAGTATAGGTTGGATGAATGAACTATAAGGTGGATAGAAAGCTGGCTAGATCCTTGGGTTCAACAGGTAGTGATCAACAGCTCAATGTCTAGCTGGCAGCCTGTAATAAGTGGAGTGCCCCAGGGGTCAACATTTTCACTGAATTTAGAGCTAGGCTGCTTTACAGCAGCGGAGGATCTGGCACAAAGTGTGGTCCGTTGGAAAATAGTGGCTACTTGCATGGCCCACAGAAATATTTCATAAATCTTTCATGGGGTTCTCTTCTAGTGATTATGAGTCATTCGAATTAGAAGAATAGGATGAACTTGTAATGCTTGCAAAGGAAAGAATGCGTATGATAGTCTTTTTCAAGTGAAGTTCAGTTTTTGGGTCTCCAAAACTGTCTCATATAATATATGTATCTGACCCAAAAGAGTGTTTCTAAGGTAAGGCATCCACAAGCAAATGTATTACTCTGATAAAGTGAGTATAGTATACACGGTTGACCAGATGTTTTATTGGAAGGAATTACGTTGTATCTAAAGGCAAAATCGTTCAGTTCATGCCTATTTATTAAAAATAATACCTACATGCTCTATATATTGTGAAAGCATTTAGACTTAGTTTCAGGCAGATAAAAGAAATACTAACTTGGGTAGCCATACTGTAAAATGCACAAGAAGTGAGCCTAGGAAGACTTAGATACTCTGTTTTAGTGGAATCTTATTAAGAAGTTAGTGCTACAATGAAAAGAAATGGCTTGGCTATGTACTTCTAAATGAAAGGAATCTGATATTGAAACATCAGTGGGGACTGGTGCATCAAGTAAATGATGGGGCTGTTCTGTTGTCTCTTCCTAGCTCCCCCTTGAAGATTGATCAGGTTTTCAAAGTGAAAAACTGGAACAATGGTGGTGATTGAGAGTGGTGCATGTTACAGGGGAGAGATCAGGTGGGAGATAGGTAAGGCTGATGGACTGCCCACTTCTGTATCTCCCACCACTCTACTTTGTGCAATCTTTAAACACACTACAATACAGATCAAAGTGGAAGAAAACAAAGTTTAATCATCTGCAACACTTTTACCATTTTCTCATCTTCATGGCCTCTTTTCCTCAAACCCTTCAACTCTGTCTCCTCTTCTATCTCCCACTACTCTCTTTCTTCCACCCACATGGTTGCTTTCATGCAAAATAATAATACACACAGTCACACTCTTTCCATATCCACCTTACTCACTCCACCATACTCATCCCACCATTCACTCACACTAAGCTCTGTCAACCTCACCCTATCGTCTTCTGACTTGGACAATTCAAACCTTCTCAACATACTTGACATCAGAAACCCCTTTCTACCAATTCCTTTCCCTGCAAACTCAAAACACTATCCCACTGAAAATGTCCTTTTTTATAACAAAAAATTCCCTCTCATGGACTGAGAATTCTTACTACTCATTCCCACCTGCTACTTTCCAGGCAAATAAATAAGCCCTTTCCCCACATCCCTCTGGCTCAGAATACATTTCCTCAAGCTCAGAAATAGAGCTGGCCAAAGTGTTTCTTCTCCCCTCCGCCCCCATTCATCCTGCCGACAGAATGGTTTCAAAGAAAATGGAAAAATGTGTTGTATTCAAAATGTTTGTTTTCCACTGAAAACTCAAACAGTAAGAGGTTTTGATTTAAAAAAAAAACAAACTAAAAAAGTGTTTTCATTGACAAACAAAACATTCAGCTGGAAATTTTAAAATAGGATATTTTTTTCTTTCTTTCAAAGATTTGTCCATGAAAAATACAATTTTCTGGCAGTTGTACAGAGAATCTTTCCCTCTCCCATCCAATCCCCTGGCCCTCATCTCAAAAATCTCTTGTTTGTTGCTTGACTTGGAGAAGTAAGGCCAACAAGCAGCAAAAAGCACGTGTAGGAAACTCCACAACTTTCCTCTGTGGCTACATCTACATTATGGGCTAGGGGGTGTCATTGCTAATACAAGGTGGAACAGATTTGCTGTGGAACTAAAATTCACATTCAGTAAAATTTGCCTCGCTTTCCCAGATGCTATGAGGAATGTTGTTCACTCAGAGAAAGAACCAGGCCAATCCATACCATTTGGAATTTTAGGGACATAGCAGTATGGGCAATTTTTATGGCATATCTAACTAGTAGAAAGAAAAAGTATGTGAAGCTTCTGATGTGCTCATCATCCACAGGAAGGAGATTCAGTTTTAAAATTCAATAGTATTGGATCAGATGCCATTTCAGACCCAGTAATTTGCTTAATTCTTGTGCATGTCTTCTTAGAACGATAGAGAAATAAAACAAAACCATAAATTGCACCAGAATCTCCGAATCCTATATCTCTAAAATCATATGTCCATCTGACTTCCTCCCGCTCCCCCCACCTCATTCATATTACTGACTGCCATTGAAATCAAAGTTCTTTGGATCAGAAACTACTCAAACATTTTCTGTATGTCAATGAGTATATTGCAGTGTTGTTGTAGCTGGGCTGGTCCCAAGGGTTTAAAAAAAAGGTGGACTTGGTAATAGATTTTATTGTCCCAACTTCTGTCGGTGAAAGAGACAAACTTTCCAGCTACACAGAGCTCTTCAGGTCTGGCAAGGGTGATTACCATATTCTAGGCCTGTGCCCACCCCTTCCCCCTTACCTCTCTGAATCAAAAAGCTCAAGTTTCAATGTGAAAACAGGCATTTTGACAAAATTCCATTGACAAAAGTGTTTGAAAGGTTTTGTTTCATTCCACATTGGAATCAAAACAAATCTGAAAACCTCGGAAGTAGCCACAAAACAATGGCTGTACTCTTATTCACCTATGATTCAGGAAGACATGGGGAAGAGGTAGGGCACTGTCTGGGATATGGAAGATCCTGCTTCAAATCTCTGTGCTGACTGGTGCAGGGCAAGGTTTTTAATCTCAAATCATCCTCAAATAGGCAGTACAGGGACTTGAAAGCAGACATACCAGGGGAGTGTCTTAACCACAAGGTCAGACAGTCTCGGTGTTGTACCCTAAAAAAAAAATCTTTCAGATTAAAACAGTCAATTTTTTCATTGAAACCTCAAAATGTTTAGGTCTTGCAAAATTTTTATTTTATCCAAAATATTCCCACCAGCTCTAGTAGCCACTTTTTTATCCTGATCTGGCCAGGGGCTGAAATGGCCCCCAGCTGATTTAGGGCAGCTTTAATTATGCTGTATACCCAGATATTATGCCAACAGAGGAAGTAAAGAGCACCATGAGCTTCGCTCCACTCTATCCCAACTGCTAGCTTATGGTACTTTCCCTTCATACTTTTTCCCTGTGGTTTAACTTGCCTGATGGGTGCATAGGCATGATGCTGGAATGGGAGGCCTAAAGCTGGGTATACCATGTTTGCATGTCAGGGGTAATATTTAGCTGTTTTTTAAAGGCAGATTTCCAGCTTCTTTGTACTGCTTCAATCTTTGTGCTGCCTTAAACCTTGATATATATTCCACTGGCAAGATCTTGCTGTAGAACTCCACAATACTGAATGCTTTCTTTTATGCCAATATACTCCATAGCATACAGGAAAAGTTCAAGTAGTGTCTGGCAAAAGTGACTGCAAATGCTGTCACCTCTCATCTTCTTTCTAACAGGAAGACACCAACAGACAAGATACATGCCAGGAGGTCCAACAGGAATTCTGCAGAAACCTTCACGAATGCCAGGAGGAATTTGCACTCTCCATACCCTGTCGAGGAGATCAATTTGCACTGTCAGAAACCAAAAGTCAGAAAACTGCAGGAGTTGATGGCATTCAACCAGAGTTTCTTAAGAACCTGGGCAAAGAGGGACAGGAATGGCTGGCAGTTCTTTTTACTGCTGTGCATAGAACTGGAGAAGTGCCAACAAGCTGGTGATAAGCAACAGTGGTTGCCCTACTGAAGTCTGGGAAAGTCCCTCTTACCTGGCAGCTCTGTGTTCTTGGGGAACCAGGGTGAAAAACCCCTATTCTCTCTCTGGATCACCTGAATCCCCCCCAACCTCTGCTTGAACCAGAAACAAAAGCTATGAAAAGGTTGTGGGAGACACACCTAAAACCCTCCCAACAAGGGTGATAGGATTAAGACAACTCCCCGTGCCTCATCTACATAGATGTAAAAAGAGGCATCTCAATTAGCACATTGAATGGAGAACTGGAGCCTCATTCACATTGAAGATGGAACAAGAATTAGCATGAAGAATGGAGAACCAAACTCCAAAGCAGGAACCGCACTGAATTCTGAGTTTGGCAAGGCAGGGACACACTGCATTATGGGAGATCTCTGCTCTTGATGTAAATGAACTCACACTTACACCCATCCAGCTCCACAGTTATCAGACCATTCTAGTATTGATATGCAAAACACTAAATCTGCCTGGTTGCATTGTGAGCTCCCTCAAGGAACATTGACCATAGATGGGAGTGATCAGCTCCTATTGTCCAGCATAGAGAAAACCACCCTGGGGTACTTCATTGAGACATTGTTTACCCACAAACAAACCTGGTTCTACAAAATACCCCTACCCAAGTTCAAATCTCTCTCTTGCTCTCCTCTTCCGATGCCCAGACCCAAATGCTTTCCTGACTGATCCTGTTGTGGGTTTTGCCTCTCCCTCAAGTGTTCCTGACCCTAAGCTGAACAGCCTGTCTCCTGGGAACTTCTGAGCTGCAAGGAGTGATGAGATTCCCCCCTGCCCCATCTTTCCCAATTCTCTCGCTCTCTCTTTAAGCCAGGTTTAACTTTCTACTTTTGTAATCAAACCTGGGCTAGCCTTCTCCAATACCCCTACTGTAATTTTGTTGTATAGTAAGTGTTAGGTTGTTTTTCTCTCCTTGTATGGCATCACTATTAGTATAATAAGTTTTATACACGTGGCAATAAACTAACTATTGTAATCAAGCTGGTTGCCAGTTTCTCTCTCTCTAAATGCATTTACTCCTTTGTGTTCTTGGCTTCCCTACCTTGCTCTGCAGCAACGCTTCTTTTACCTAAGCCAAAGATCCCTGGAATGCCCAAAATCCTATAGGGTTTGCTTATCAAGGGGGTTACTGCTAGAACAATTGTGTTGCAAAGAGGCATATAAAGGGGGTAGCTGAAAAGTGCTGCTCTGCCTAGCCTACGGAGTCCAGAGGCGCTTAAGGGTGACAGCTGAAAGTGCTGTTTGACCCAGCCTGCTCATAAGGCACATGAGGGTGACAGCTGACAGTGCTGTGTCACCCAGCCTGCTGAGTTCAGGGACGTATAAGGGGTCAGCTGAGAGTGCTGATAGCCCGGTCTGCTCAGACGCACTCAGTTAATCTGGAATGGTTGTGTGTATCTGTGCGGGGTTTATCTGAATCTGAAAACCTTAGGTCCTGCAGGATAGCTCCACTGGGAGGGGACTTGTAATCATATGAACCCAGTAAAACAAGCAGCACATTAATAGAATCACACCCCCTCTTCCAGGAAGGTAACCCTAATAAATAAGCATACCTCAAAGTGACGGGCAAATCTGGTAACATCCCGGAGGATGCCACCAGCTACTGCCCCATCTCTATCTTCTTAACCACCAGTAATCTCACAGAATTGGCACCGCTACTTCATCTGGCTGACATTATCAAAGACATCCTCCCAGCGGAACGATAAGATTTCACCCAAAGAAAACTGCTGTAACCAAGTAGCTTCACTCACTGCCCACACTGAAGCAGGATTCCAGCGTAAGCTGAAGACAGCGATCTCCCTTGTTGATTGTTCCTTGGCAACACCTGGAGTTCTCTGGAGACAGGGCCTCCACTCAAGATCTTCTGCATCAAACACTGCCGGCGAGCAATCTTGGGGGTGATGACCAGGGACTGTTGCTTTAAGGTACAACTTAATGGCCAGATCAACAGACCAAGAACTCTTAACTTGGGAATCCTCCAGAACTTCATCCTGGCCTTGATACTTTTTAACTGGTACACTGAGGATATACTAACAACAGAGTTGAGGAAATTTTTGTGTGCAGATGTGCAAGCCTCCATACCATCAGCTGCTCCCTTACCCCAGATCTTAGCACAATGGCTGATTATTTCCAACAATGGAAGCTTAGGCCAAAATCAAAAAAACCCGCTTTCCATCTGAACAATAAAATGGCTAACAGCAAACTCGATGAGCAGTTCTGTGGGGAGAGTGTCCTGAAGTTAATCCAAAGTATTTTAGTGTTACACTGGACTGGAGTATGATCTTCTGACACCTCAAGAACACCCATGATAAGGTCAGATCTTGTGTTGCACTTATTAGGAAACTGAGCAGAACATCATGGGGTTCCAATCCACGGACCCTATGTACCACAATCACCTTGGTACATTCTATTGCTAAATACTGTGTGCCAATGTGATTTCACAGCAACCACACTAAACTTCTTGACATTCAACTCAATAAAACCATGTGCACAGTGTCAGAGATGCTCAAATTGACCGACTGCATCTCAGTCCTATCACACATCCATACTTCACAGATTAGAAGAGCTGTCCAAACATCTTGCTTTCTTAACCATGTCAATGAGAATATGTGGATACCATTGCACAGTGATCTGAAAAACCTTCCAAAGACAAGATTAAAATCCTGCAGTCCTCTGTGGAACTGTATCAAGATCTTTGCATTCAACTTTGATGCTGAGGCACAATGGAGAGCCAAATGGAGCGTTTCAAGCACTCAAAACAAACAACTTGTTATTGACCCTGCTGAGGAACCACCAAGACTGCAAGACTGGTTCAGATTGAATCACATCGGGACATCTCATGGGAGATGTGAACATACCTTCTTTAAATGGAAAATGAGGCAAATACCTGTATGCGACTGTGGTCACCAGTCACAAACAATGGAGCACATCATATCTGAGCGTTCCCTTCGTTCTTTAACCGAGGGCCTGAAGGACAGTCACTAGCTTGCTGTGGCAGCAATGTACTAGCTATCAAATCTAGATATAAATTTTTAATTGTTATTACCTACACAAGCCATATGAAAGAAGTAGTACTACTACATAGACAGTTATTACCCATTTTGTAGTTGTGCATTTGATTCTTCCTTCCTAACTGAAGTACTTTGCATTTATCTTTATTTTATTTCAAGAAATAAAAGGTGGAGGAAAAACATTCCTCAAATTGTATTCTAGTACAATGAAAAAAATTATGTCTGGTTAAAGGCAAGTTGTCAAGAAATCTGTCAACAATGGGGAAAAAAACCAAAACCAAACCTGAACAGAGGGAGAGTGGGCCATAAGCTTTTTCTTGACTTCAGTCTTTATTGCCAACCTGCATATGTACTGAGACCCATAGCCCCCTGTTGTAATTGAAAGACTGGTGACCTCTAGATAGATTTTCATGAAGGAAAATGAAAATATTTTGCTGTATTGCAAAATATAATGATAAAAATATGTTTTTCAAAGTTTGGCATAGATCCAAACTTTGTACAAGTGAACAAATTTTTTAATCTCACCTTAATGCAAATGTTTACTGAGCCCTTCTAAGCAGGATAGTTCTAAAAGTCAATTATTAATGAGATGTAATGGATCTTATGTGCCTGAAAACTCTACATATTTAATTTAGTTGTACCTTCCCTAATCCATCTTGCTGCACTGGAACGGGGATAAACTAGATAACCTAGAAGGTTTTTTCCATTTTTAATTTCTATGAATCTATGTTCTTCATGCTGAGGAAAACTAAAGGGATTAAGGACACAGCAGGTTTTAAAAATATGCACAACCATAAATCAATCAATTGAGGCCAGTACGGTTATTTTTTAGAATATAAATTGTTTACTTTTTTATCATGAACCGGGAGGTCTACTGAAAATTAAACAAAGAAAAATAGAAAAATAGTCGTGTATTATTTTTCTTTAAGTGACAACCATCTTTAAGATCATTTTATAAGTTGACAAATTTACAGCATAGAAGCAATGAAATAATTTCAGGAGGTATTCTGGGCTATGAAAATATATAAAGATTATTTGAAAGCCTTTCCAGCTTTACCCAATAAAAATATTCAAGTCTATAATTTACAGCATGAAGCTAATGTTTTATTCTTCAGCAAATATCACTTTGTGGTGAAGCACATTTTTCAGCTTATGTATTATGTTGACTGTAAAACTGTTTTTATAATTGTACAACACAATTTTTACTAAACATTTTCATACAACAATAGTTTAAAATCTATTATTTAATTATCCCCACATATGATGAAAGACCATTAGAAAAATAAATAGTATATCCATCTCCAATAAATGTCTATTAAACATTACTGAGGCAACTTAAATATTTGTCTACATTTTCTTAGTAGCACCACAACTTCATGGAAGAATCAAGGAATGTGTACTCCAATATCTGTCTGTCTGTCTTAGGCCCTTGTTCTGCAAAGAGTCATCATCTGGAGGAAACATACATCTGTGTGGCCTCCCCCCCACACAGCCCCTAATGAAACTCCATATACAACTGTTTAAGGAGGGGCACACCCTTGACACAGTGACTCACTTCCTATCACAGCACAGCTGCCAGGACCTTGGGGAGACTAGACACGTGCAAGACCCATTTGAGAATGAATCATTTTTTCTTTTTCTCTCTCTCTCTCTGATCTGCTTGCTGCTGTTATCTTGGCAGCAGCCCTGGCACCACAGAACAATATTTCTTTAAGAGGCACCCGCATGCAGGGGACAGTTGGAGTGGGGAAGTGTGAGAGGGACCCAGTGGACTGTTTCCATCCAATACCAGGACCACATTACTGCCACAGTCTGGCTCTGGGTAGAAACTCCACTCACAGGGTGGGGGGACCAGAGCCCTTTAAAAAGGGATCCCCACGCTTATTGATCTACTTCCTGCTGATGCGAGGGTTGCCTCAGCAGTGTGGCCTGGACCCTGGCATTTCTAGCTATCATCTCTGAGACGGGGGAGGAGAACACAGCTGAGATTCAAATATCTTGCATTTTGACACTGAAAAGGCCAGTATTTCGGGAGGGAGGTATATGACATATAAAGGAAATTAGGAGAAAGGTGGATGCTGAACTTGTAGGAAATATCATCTCTCCCTTTCTCCAAAAAGCTCAGAGGTAACAAACATATTTCACCCTAAGTTCCAGACTGTAATAGTTTCAGTGTTCCTTTGGGAAATGTGTAAGTGTTCATCCAAGAAGGTTGATGCAACTGAATATGTTCCAGAAGGCTATAAGGGTAGGGCTGGTTGAGAATTTTCCATCAAAACTGCTTTTCAGTGAAAATTTGCAATTACAACAGAAATCACAAAAAGTGTCTGCATTCTGTGGAAAATCTCAACTTTTTTTGTCAAAAAATATTTCAGCTGCAGACAGAAAACTGAAGTATTTTAACTTGAAAATGCTGCTGCAGTGTTTCATGGGAGTTGTACTTTGGTTGTCTTGTGTTCCCATTCTCCTCTGTGGGCTGGATTCCTCAGCAGGACTATGTCTCCCATGAGGCACAAGAGCCAAGGAGTCCTCAATGCAGAAACCATGGTGCCTCATGTGCACTATAGTTTGATGAGGTTATCCAGCCTATAAAGGTGAGCAGGAGCAAGTCTCCCCTGAACTACAACTGCTATGAGGCACCACAACATTTCCAAATCAAAATGTTTGGTTTAAGGTTTTTAGCCAACATTTTTCAAGATTTGAATTTCTGCTGGAAAAAAATCAATATTTTCAAAAGGAAAAAAAAAGCATTTGACAATCTCTGCTGCGAAGGAATGTATTTTGATCCCAATTTGTTCTATTGATGGGCAAGTTGTATATTATGAAAATCTTTTGTCACACTATGGATTCAATGTGTTCCAATCACCCTCTTCCCTCACAGGGCATTGTGGTACAGAGGTAGATGAGATGAGAAGGGGAACAGCTAGACAGTCAATGCTGGAATTGTCAGGAATAAGCCTCTACAGTGCAGCCAATCTCCAGGCAACCAAACAAACATAGCTGGCCTGTAATAGGTGGCCTGACTAGCTATTTTGCCTGATTGGTTGGAAGAGTCAGCAGACCACTTCTTAAGCACAGCAGCAGCATTTCAGTGGCTGCTCAAACCACTTAACCATGACTGCAATAGCTTCTGTGTCTGCTTGTTCCCAATCATGCTCCAGCCTTGGACCCAGATTTTGCCTTGCCACAATCCAGCTAATTCAGTCCTGACCCTTGGCTCCGATTCTGGACTCCCAGTTTTGACTCTGACCCTGGGTTCTGGCATCTGGCTTCTGATTCTGGCTCTGACCCGGGGCACCTATTCCTTTCTAGTAACTCCTGCTCTAACCACTAGGCATGACTCCGCACATCCCAGTCTCTGACAGGAAGTCAAAATACAAATCCAATTGACTGCAACCTCAAGAATTTTTAAAAACATAATTTTATGAGACAAAGAAAAAGTTTGCGCCTCTGCCACTGGTGATGTTGGGTCACGGGTGGCAGCATAGTGGCTAGAACTGGAGTCAGACATCAGGAACTGGAGTCACGAGTTGATCCAGTGTGAGGAACCAGAGGTCGGAGTCAGCAGTTGAGGCTAAATCAGAAATTGGTACTGAGAAGTAAGGTCAAGGTCAGGAATGAGAAGTAAAAAACAAAAGACAAAGCTGAGTCAGAAACCAAGCATCAGAGCCAGGAGGTAAAAGCCAGGGTTAGGAATCAGGGATCAAGAGAAGCACAAAGGAATCAGCAGCTAGCTGAGGTTCCACCTAGTTGCACAGTCAAATTTCCTGTATCCTCCACACAATAAAGTATATGCCCAGTCTAATCAGGAATGTCCTAACAGCTGGGCCCTTTGTGGTGGGCCGCTGAGGATCATGCTCTGTCCGGTGTTTCCACTGCAAGAGCTGTTAGATGGTGGCATGCACCCCTCCACATCAGGTGAATCTGAAGACCAGGTTCTAGGCCCACTGCTCTAGACAAATACAACATCTGCAGAGATGCCCAGAACAGAAGTGGTGTGAGATACGATTTGCCACGTATTTGTAAGAATGTCCCAACTCAAGAAATCATCATTTCATGTTAACAAACTTCTCTAATTATAGACCAGCATTGCACCTCCCCTTTGAGGGTAAGATTATTGAAAAGGTATAGCATCTATAACAATGCAGGGACTCGTTATACCCAGGGCTGCTGCTGAATTCAGTGCCATACTGAGAAGCACTTTTTTCCATTTGCATCTTTGCAGCACATAAGGGCTTTTGTTTCAGATGAAGATTGTCCTGTTCTTAACCATGACTTTGTCGTGTTTTGGTAGATTACTGTTATGAACTCTACTTACACTGTAGTTCGGGACCACTCAGAAACTGAAGTTAACCACTACAGAAATGTGTTCACAAATAGATTTTATTTGTGGGCACAATGGGTATGTATGGACTTTTGCACACACACTTGCTAGTCACCATTTTGAAATTTTATGCTCCAAAATATTGCACTAGATAAAACACTGCTAGAATTGGAGAATGTTAGTTTAGTCTGCTAAACACCTGTAGTGTAGCCAGTGAAATAAACTGTGCAATTTATTTACATACAAGATTACCTGGATGACTCTTCCTGACTTCACTTTATAAAAAAAGCTCTTTTTTTCACATGGCTTTACATCGATGGCCATTCCATGAGACTGAAGTTGGGTAAAAGATAAACATCTTTGAGGCAGTAAGTGGATAGGTCTGGCAGACCATTGGAAAAGGCACAGCAGTTTTTCCCAAAAGCAAAGAGAAAATGAGCACCGTGAAACATTTAATAGTCAGAGGAGGGTCCATTGCTTAACTGCTAAACTCATTTAAAACTATATTTTAAGAGAGAGCTTTCAATTCTTAAATAGCAGAATCCAAGTTTGAGAAATCCAGCAGTGAAACATTATTATTATAATGGAATATTGCTTCTATAAGCTATATATCACAGAGAATCCATAAGATCTTGTCTCAGTTACCTGAAAAGCCTCATAAATACAAAACACTGATATCACAAAATATGTAATACTTGCTGTTCTTTTTGGATAAATACCGAAAATGCACAACTAAGAAACATCTCCAACATTCTCTGTAACCCAAAGCCACAAGAAGAGGGTATTACCTTTTCTTTTATATAAATCTAGGATTTCAACTACAGCTCCTCTGATACAGTGGTGTAAGAGACCAGAGTCTGGAAATGAGGTGTTTAGTGAAAGAATTGGAAAAAGCCTGCAAAATGTTCAGTGACAAGCTACTGTATAATGTATAAACAAGGAGAGTCATGTAACACATTAAAGACTAACAAATTTCTGCAGGTATAAGCTTTTGTGGGCTGCCACCCACTTTGTCAGATGCACAATATATGTATGTACAATGTATGTATTGTTTTTCCTAGCAGTTGCTTTGCTTGGAAAAAGGAATAAAGAATTAAAGTTCATTTATCCCTCTCTGAAAATAGCTGTAAATCAGAGAGGTTTAGGTATTTATACATTATAGGCAATGAGAATATCTACATATTCTTATGCCCTTCAGTAGTCATGCAGAACCTGAAAATTCTTAGGTTTGACAAAATCCAAGGAACATCTTCAGAATGCCCTGTTTTATAAAAACTTCTGAGCCATTTGTGAATAATGGCTATTACTCAGCATGCACGTGATAAAAATGCATGTCACAGTTACTGAGTTAACTGCACCTCTGCCTCTCCCTAGTCTCCTCCAGTTCAATCCCCTTAGATTTCAGAACTTTAGTTGTCACCTCTGTTTTGGGGTTTGAATCAGACAATTCTCCCATTCTCAGACCAGAATTTGGTTGCAGGGCCCTATGCATCAACTGTGATTACCTTAGTAGGTCTGATTTAGGCCACGTCTACAGTGCAAACTTCAATTGCAACGAGTTACATCATCATACAGCTGCCAAAGTTTGTATATTGCTCTGACACTCTTGTCTGCTTGCATCAGCATTCTGCATACTCCCTGCGAGTTCTTAGAATAAAATCCTAGAATCCTAGAATATTAGAGTTGGAAGGGACCTCAGGAGGTCATCTAGTCCAACCCCCTGCTCAAAGCAGGACTATCCTCAGCTAAATCATCCCGGCGAGGGTTTTCTCAAGCCTCAGCTTAAAAACCTCTAAAGATGGAGATGCCACACCATTCTTGTGCAGATGAAAAGTGTGCTGGACCTTGGGAGGTATTCCATGTGCCATGCATCACCTTCCAGTGCAGTGCTTTCTGGGACATTGTTTTTGAGATAATAACAGGTCAGCCAGGGATTTCTGGGAGGAAGGGGTCAAGTTCCCATCATGCAACTTTCTCCATCCCATAATACATTCCACATCCCATAATTCTAACACCTTTTTTGAAAATCCCACAAATTTATGAGGCACTTGTCAGCTTTTGCCATCTCTGACAGAAGCATGGAGCCCACGGAGCTCATGAACACTGCAAATACAGAATGCATGATTCTTCTGTACTTGCATAACTCTGGGAACTACTGCATCAACCAGGATCCCAAAAAGGAAGATGTGAATATCTTCACAGAGAGTTTAGTGATGGACATAGTGAGGAAAAATAATTCCAGGTTGTTGTTGGTGTTTTCAGAGCAGCTGCAGATGGTGGAGCACCACTTCTGAGTATGAGAAATGAGCGCAGATTGGGAGGGTTCACATCATAATGCAAGTTTGGGATGATGAACTGCAGAACTTTTGGATGCAAAAGCTTATTTTCCTGGATCTGTTTGCCAAACTTGCACCAGCCCCTCGCCAGAGGGACATCGGAATGAAAACTTCATTGACAATGGAGAACTGAGGGACAATCACACTCTGGAATCTTGCAACACCAGATTGCTCCCAATCAGTGCAAAATCATTTTGGAATTGGAAAATCCAAAGTTGAGGCCATTCTCATGCACGTGTGTATGGCCATTAATCATCTACTGCTACATAGGACTCTGACTCATGGCAATGTGAAAGAAATAATGGGTGGATTTGCAGCAATGGGGTTCCCAAAGTGTGGTGGGTGATAGATGGAACCCATATCCTTATTTTGGCACACCCTGCTTTGATACTGAATACAACATGAGAAAGGGAAACTTCTCCATGGCTATGCAAGTGCTAGCAGATCACTCAGGATGCTTCATTGATATCAGTGTGGGTTAGTCTGGGAAAGTGCCTTACGCTTGCATCTTTAAGAAGGCAGGACTGTTTGGAAAGTTGAATGCAGGGATATTCTTTCCCAAACAGCAGATTACCATTGGTCAGGTGGCAATGCCAATAGTAGTCCTTGGAGACCTAGCTTACCCCTTGTTCCCCTGGCTCATTAAAGTCTACATTTTAACAGCACCAAGGAAAGACTCAGCTAGTGGTTCAGAAGGTGCAGAATGACTGTTGAATGTGTTTTTGGTAGATTGAAGGGCTGCTGGCAGTGTTTACACATTAGATTAGAGCTCAGTGAGAAAAACATTCCATGATTATAGCTGCATGTTGTGTACTTCGTAATATAGCTGAGGCAAAGGGGGGAAAAGCTGCTGCCACGGAGGATGGATGAAGTGGAGTGTCTGTCTGCTGAATTGGAACAGCCATACTCCAGGGCTATTACAAGAGCACATCGTGGACCTATATGTTTGAGTGTTCATTTTCACAGTCAGCCATAGCAGTGTAATGGCTTGGTTTCTTGAGATAATGCCTATAATTTTAATTGTGCATTTTATGGTTTATTTTGCTGCTGGTGACTATTTTGTTGGGCCTGCTGCACATTATAAACACAGCTGGGCCTGGGGCTTTGCCTGCAGCTATGAATTGTGTTGGGTTTGCTATATGTTGCGTGTTTTCCTGAGTCAATGAATTCTTGGTGCTCAGTGTACATTTATAAATACTGTTTGATTTCTTGACTGCCACTGCGCCTCCTATAATATTTGTAGTAAATTGATAAAGATACTTTGATTCTGCAAAAATAGAGCTTTATTGAGTTCAAAAATTCAGTGTACAGCATCAAAATACAAAGAAAAATATCCAATGTTATACCAACTTCAAACGTAACTTAGCAGGGTGAAACGTCTAAAATTCCTATTGAAGAAAGAATTCAACACTTATGTCCTTTTGCGTAAACAAAAAGGTAGCTCAGTGTAGTTTGCAGCTTTACACATACCATTCTATGGTTTTCACTGATCAGTGTATGTATCTGTGGTTTTCCTTATTAACCATGGGCATGGAGTGGATTTTTTTGGTGCATGAAGCTATACTATTCTGGGCCCCATTCCATAGGTACAAAAATAGAAGAATGGCCATGAATATTGGCCCTATTTTTCAGAGACAGTGATTTTGACTAACATTTCATTCCCCTCACAAAGGCATAGAGAACCCAGCTGCTATGAGGGCTTGGGCTGGTATGAAGCTAGGCTGTTTGCTGTGATGGTGCCAGGCAAACTCCTCACAGAGTGGTATGGGAAATGTCCTATTGTGTAGGAAGAAACAAGGCTGCCATTCCTAGAAATTTTCAGGAGAGTATATCCATGCAAGTTTCATCAAGATCTCCCAGAAGGATAAAAGGGACATCCCTAGGCACATAAATCAAGTTCTTTGCATGCTCCACCAGCCCCAAAAGGAAATAAAAAAGCTGATGCCAACTCCACCTCCATTTATTCTGCCTCTGCCTGAGGACAGGACACCGAATCAACATGGATTGTTTAATTGGACTACCATAGTATTATTCAAGAATTTATTTTCAATTTACTTTTTAAATTTTTTTCCCACAATATACCAGTTAATCAACGAAAAATCAACACCTTTGTCTTGCACACTGGGCGGGGAGGGGGAGAGAGAGGTGAGAGAGGGAGAGGAAGGAAAGTCAAATAAACCATTGTAAGGAAAAATATGTGCACTTACCCAGGCATCCTTCCCTTTCACATGTGAGTACATCCACACTCACATGGGTGGAGTGGCTCATGGCATGATTGAAGTCCTTGGATGCATCTTTCCTTCTCCATCTCCTCTTCTTTGTTCACAGATGGGGTCTCTGTCACAGGTTCCTCTGAGGTATCCACAGATTCTGGGGGTGCTGGTGGCATCACCGTCAAGTACAGCATGCAGCCTGCTGTAAAAGCAGCAGGTCTATGAGGCAGCACCAGATTTCTTTTTGCTCTCCCTCACCTTGTGGCATCACTAGCAAAGTTCCTTCCTTTTCACACAGGTCTGCTCCTGATCCATTTGCCTGCATCCCCATGAACTCTGCTTGTTTATCTCCATGTTTTTATTGATATTTCATAGCTGCGCTGGTACAATATCTTCTGCCCACACGCTCAAGAGATCTCACACTTCTTGCTTGCTCCAGACAGTAGCTCATCTAATATGTCTCCATAGATGTCGAGCCAGTATGATCAGTTACATGCAGACAACAAAGGTAGCTGCTAGTGTTGCTCACCAAAATGGGCAATCAGGAAAGGGTATTTCAAAAACACAGAGGAGTTTTAAATGGATGGGGGAAGCTTATGGTCTCTTTGATCCCTGGGCAGTGAAGATGAAAACTGTGAGCAGTGCGGGGACCTGGCATTGTGGAACAGTGGCTGGAGGACTGTTAGGATCAATACAAATAATATATTGTAATGTATTTGGTCTACACTTCCACTGTGTTGACCAAAGTTCAACCAAAGCTCTGCAGCTTCCAGGAAGAGGGTTTTACTGCTCTGCTTACATCAAATGGAGACAAATTTGAAGGTGGACACATGCATAAATAGGTTGACAAAAGGCAACTTATGTCGACCTAACTTTGTAGTATAGACCTAATCTTAGGCTCTGACTGCAGTTTTCTTCTCTACGGGAGCAAGGACAGTGGTAATCAGAAACAAGATAGCTTCCTTAAATCAAAATATTATCATAAAGTCATTGTCCTTTTTGATCTTCCTGCAGGCCCCTATTAAGCTAGATCAATATATTCGTACAGAACAGTCTTATAACCCAATATACAATAACTTTCTTTACTGAGAAAATATACTCCTCTGTATTCTCAGATTAATACATAGCAATTTCATGTCCATCAAACTGTAGATAGTGTGGTATGAAAGCTCCTCATACAATACTGTACAAAGAGAGCAAGTGAATCAATTTTTAAGAATTGACCTTGTCAATGCATAATGAACTGTTCCTCAAACCGCTGACCATCCAAAGCTCATTGAGCTCTTCAGATGTGCTACAGATTTGTTACCATTTTTTTTAAATTAATCAATATAGTTTTCATATACATTAAACTAAAGTCTCCCTTATTTCCAGTCAGTCACCCTCCCCTTATCACACCACTTATTTACTGTCTCAGTTTATCCTACTCATGGAAAAAAATAAATGCACTAATGAGACGTTTGGAGAGATTTAACAAATGTTCAAGTCCATGTAAAAATAAAATCAAAACAAAATGAAATGGCATCAAGGGAATGCTACTGCTACTGGTACAAGTAGTGTGGTGAGCAAATGTCTAATAAACAGCTGATGTTATATAAATGCATTGGCCTGATGCTAGGTGAAATAAAACTATTTTAACATAAAACCTGCTAAAACAGTTCTCTGATCCTCTGCTGCTGAATCAAAGTAACTCCATTGAACTCAGCGGTGTTACATTCGTTTACAGAAGCTGAGGATCCAGCCCTGCTATTTTCCAAATTGTTAATGGAATATGAAATCGGTGTGGACTAGAGCTCTGTGAAATTCAGTAGTTCCACTTTCCAAGAACTCATGTGAATGCTCTGACTGATTATGGCTGGAGAGTTTTCACAGCTCCTAATTTATTCTGATGTTTGGCTTTGGAAAAACCCAGCAACTTGAAGTAAAATTGAGCCTAAATTGCTGAGTTCCTTCTAGTTTCACAGTGAAATCATACAAGCCTGAACATTTCATAAATTGGAAATATGAAACAATACATTAATCGAGGTCCACTCACAAACAGGCCCAAATTTGCCCCTCTCCCTCCCCCCCAAAAAGCCTTTTTGATTAACTTTACATCAGATTACATTTTGCAGCTAGGAACAAGGCGAATGGATGCCAGCTGGTTCCCAGTGAACAAAGGGTTAACTGCAGCTCAGCTACCTATTCCCTTTGCACAGGTTTTGAGGGGAAGGTTATAAGAGTGGTTCTCTTGGTGGGTGATAGAAAAGGTGAATGCCTTCACAAATTTAGATTGTTACACTTAAGGTTCATTTGAACGTCCCAGCTGGAATGTTTTTTTCCTCTTAATTTATTTTTCTTTGTTTATATTTTTTTATCATAAATGATAAAACTGAAAAGCAGCTATTTGATTGTAAGTTTTCACCTATTTAGCTAGAATTCTCTGTACAGTTAGTCTTGAGGTTGAATGTTAACGGGTATTTCTTCCAAAGCTTTGAAACACTACTTCCCTCGTCAGTACTCTGAGAACCCAATAGCTTGGGGCAGAAGTGAGAAGATCCAAAAAATCAATCCTGTGTTTTCTATATTGTGAAGCTCAGCTCAATGAACTAGTTTTGTTTATGTCTTTGTGTACATACATGCATTTTTTACTCTCCTGAATTTAGATATTTTTTCCTGTTCTGCTAGGTGATTTTTCTAGGATCTCAGCTTATCCTAAAATTGATGACTATGGCAAATAGTACAGTCATCAAGTAGCAAAATTCTATTTGGGGTTATTATTGCTATTGTGACAACATTCTCTTCATCCTCCTCATGATAAGCATATCATACTTTTGAGTATGATCATAATTTCACTTATAACGTTCTAGCAGGGACAGCTACAAGCTATATTTTAATGCCCCAAATACTTCTTAGGTTATGTGAATCCTTGGATGGCAATAGCTCCTTCTACCAGCAGTTTAGCCAGAGTTAATCTAAAGATGGGTATGAAAAGTGATACTGCAAAGGACGAATGCATTAGGGTGTATGCTTCAATTCACTGAGCAAGTCTAGCATCTTCTCATGCTACTGAAATTAATTATTTTCTAGAATTGCAAGCAAAACTTTCAGCTAAAGAAAACCCAAATTTCTCTCTCCAACAAAGCTATAATTGTTTAAATTGTATTAAGGAGGCTGAATTTGATATCTTAGCTGAGAAAAGGCAAGGTGAAGGGGAAAGGACATGGTTTGCTTTGTCATCCCTTAAAACAGTGGTTCACAAACTGTGGGATGCATCCCCCTAAGGAGGCATGGAGGAACCTTTGGGTGGGCATCAGTGGCATCCATGGGGGTGAGGATGGAGCACCATGCTTCCAGACCAGCTCCACACCCTGCTTTTCAGCCTAACCCTTTTCAGCCTCCAGTCCTGATCCGCCCCCAGTCCTGCTCCACTCCTAGCCCCTACCCTGCTCTGCTCTGCCTCCAGCCTAGGTTTGTCCTCATTCCCTCTACACCACCATACCAGCTCCGCTCTGCCCTAGCCCCAGCTCCTCCCCTCCACCACCAGCTCCACCTTCAGCCTAAGCTCCACTGCCAAGGAAGCCTTGGCTGTGCAGTAATAGAGGGAGAGGAGCGGAAGGAGTCCATTATTGATAAGCGGGAGTGCGACTGGAAAGTTTGCGCACCACTAACTTAAAGGGCTCTTTTGTTTCTGCTTGTATTTTTCACATGTATAATACAACTGTCACATTTGTCAGTAAAAAATATTGTGCAAAAATGTTCAACCATTTTTCAAAAGTAATACCATTTCTATTAGACCAATCATTGATAATAAGTGTGCTGAGAATATCAGGTAGACACAGCATTAAACTAGCTTAGAGAGATATTAGGGAGATGTCAAAGAGAATACAGGAGAGATAAGACTTCCAGAGCAATATAGTAATAAATCACTGAGAAGAAATAAAAGCAGAGAGGAAAATCAGTCTTACAAAATTCATTTTAACAGGGGAGAAAATAAGAGGAAGAGATTGAAAACCTTTAGCAATTCAGTAAATCCTATCAAATTGTTATGGGTGAAATTCACCCATCAGTATAAAAGGCCTGCAAAACAGTGAAATGATCTTCATTTCTCTAACCAGGGCATATGGATGTGGAGTCAGCAGTTAAAGGGGATCCACACTTACCGAATACTGTTTGAATGGGGTTCAAACAGGTCACTCTGGAAAAGGAATATGTGGGAAGTACAAGTCTGTGGCCAATGGGAGTGCTCAAAGGTGTGCCCCCAATTTCAGCCCACAGGTGTTGAAAAAGAGCCCAGCTGACAGCCCTTCCTTCAAATCATAGAGTGGACTCTTCACAGAGCCTCTCTATTCAGGCTTTATATGTGGGTTGTATATGATGCCTCCCTATAACAAACTGGGAAGCTATGTCTAAAATTGAACTTCATATTTTTCAATACAGAGAAATTAGATTCTCCCCTCCACTCCCCAATGCTGAAAGATATGAAACAGCAATGCTGAGGCTTGAAGGAAGTAACACATAGACAGAAGTTCCAGGAGGAGATGGGGGGCTGTACATGTGTCAACAAGAGCATATGCCGTGAATAAGACTATATTTCCTTCTACTACAAAGTCCTAGAATTTCTGAATTCCTTGCAGCCATTCCTTGCACTTGAGGACTCCTATGGCTGACTTTCACTGAAGGGGGGGAGAAGGCGTTGAGAAAGAGGAATTGAGCCTATTAACAAAGCCATTGTAAAATATGTACTTTTCTTATTAGTCCTTTGCTACAAATCATTCCCTGATAAGACATAAGAAGGCTTCTGTGATTTAAAAAACAAAAACACAGAACTCCTTCCACACCTTTTAAAAATTAAATTTAAAAGGAATCTAAATTTACAGGAATTTTCTCTGTCATTTTGATTAATACTGTTTGCACGTGCATGTACCACACATCATTTACTGAGGTCAGAGTGTCTGAGGATGATAGTGTTACGTACAAAAATCATCTGCTTTAAGGCACGCTGATGTTTAGAAGATATTTGTAAGGATTTGTTCCCCTTTGACCTATGCAGTTAAGTCCTCAAGGACAACACAATAAGCATTAGAAAGACCAGACTTATAGAACCAAAAGGAGTTTGGAAGTAGCTAACATCCACAGTTCATGTAATTATTACTACATTGCTAGCAAAAAAAAACCCAAAACAAAACCCTAGCTATTGTAGGCATTCCCAACAGAAACCAATACCATGGAAACCTCATAAACTTACAATCCCAAAGTATTACTTTTGTCAGCATTATTACTTCAAGATAAGGGTTCATTTAAGAGGCAGTGTCCTATATTTTATCATTTGGGATTTTTGCACAAATAATACAGTATTATTTGAAGAAATCTGAACTTGTAAAAATGGTCTATGAATATTTTCATTGTTGTTTGAGATCTTTTCTAAAATAAGATACAAAGAAATACATATAAAACTTCTGATTATGTAGGGGCAGATTTTGCCACATTTGCTCACACTGAGTAATAATTACTACTACTATTACTACAATCTCACTAAAATCAAGAGTTATGTACTACTCAGTATGAGTGAGGATATCTGAATTTGGCCCTTAATGATAAAAGGTCATGGAGGAGATTGGTGTCCTCTTTCATAAGGTGACAAAAAAAGTGGGGGCAAAAAACCTAACTGGTTTCAAGACTGAGCTTGATACATTTCTGGAGGTGATGTTATGTTGAGATGGCCACATGCCATTTTAGGCACAGCTGTGATTGCTAGTAGAAAATATTCCCAATGGCCAGAGATGGGACACTAGATGGGGTGGGTTTTGAGTTACCAGAGAGAATTCTTTCCCAGGTGTCTGGCTGGTGGGTCTTGCTGACATGCTCAGGGTCTAATATTTGGAGTCTGTAAGGAACTTTCCCAGGATTCAGATTGGTAGAGACCCTGGGGGGGGGGGGGTTGGGTTCACCTTCCTCTGCAACATGGGGTGCAGGTCACTTGCTGGTTTAAATGACAGTAAATGATGGATTCTCTGTAACTTGAAGTCTTTAAATCATGATGTGAGGACTTCAGTAATTTAGCCAGAATTTTTGTGGCTCTGTGTCTAGTACAGCAGAGAGTGGGTAAGACTCTGTTGCCTGTGATGTGCAGGAGGTCAGACTAGATGATCATGATGGTTCCTTCAAGACTTAAAACCTATGAGTTTATAAGTCTAAGAAAACTAAAAATACAATCATCCCAGTAAAAGACTCCATGAAGGAGCACTAACAAGACCTGACTTTACAAGAACATGAGTGAAGGGGGTATAAGCAAACAGATAAATCCAAAGCCAAAAACACAGCTCACACGTTTAGGGATGTCAGTAGCAAGAATAAATGGTATTTACTCTTGTAAATCCAGCAAGAAAGCCTGACCCTGCAAGGTGCTGAGCTCCTCCTGTGAGTTGCCGTGCACTTTCATTGGTTGTTGAAAAGAGTAGCAATTGAGGATGCTCATCACAAAAAGCACACTGAGCTACTGGCAGGATTGGACCTATCCTTCTATAATCTATATAATTTTCATATGAATGCGAATAAATTAAATAATTAGCATTGCATTTAAAAATGTTTTCAGTACTTTAAAATGAATTCTAGAATATTTTTGGCAGTGTAAATAAATTAACAGCTAGATGACACGGGATCCAATATTCATGAATAATAAAGGACTGCCCATGAGGTTTCCAGTACCTACAGGCGTGGTCGACGTTGCTGTGCTGGGTTGATGAGAGATACGCAAGCTACGTACTGTTGAATGTGGTTCTCCCGTCAACTTACTTCCACTCCCGTATCACGGCATCTTCACTGCGCTACGCAGATGGGAAATGCCTTCCAGTCAATGCAGCATTAGTCTTTTCCAAGGGGTGGAGTTATTGCGTTGAATGGAGAGCACTTCCGGGATCTCCACTGGCCGCTCAATTGATCCCACCATGTCGATCCATGGAGCCCAATGCAGCAGAATCAGTATAGACATACCCTCAGACTCCAGAGGAGCTGGAAATACTATGAGAATACACTTCCCTGTTGTATTCCTCTGCTGCCTTTACTATTCTGTCCACAACCCAGAAGTGCACATCAAACACTCTCCTCTCCAAAATGAAAAAGAATTAGAATATTACCAGTCTTATTTTAAACCTCATGAAAGGTTTGATTGAGATTTTGAGTTGGAGAAGGGGGTGCTATTTTTTCTGAAGGATCTCTCCCCTTTCTAATCAACAAAATAAATTGCTATTTTTTCCTTTTTTAAGTGTGCTTTCACTAGTGCTTGGAGAAATATTCACAATCAAAATGTAAAATCTGGCTATCTCAGGTTTATAAATCTTCATCTATTTTTTTCAAAATTGATTCAATATTGGGAAAATTTGTGGATTTTACAGGTTTTGGCTTGAAAGTAGGACTGTATTTTGATGGAAACTCATAGACTCATAGACTCATAGACTCATAGGTCAGAAGGGACCAATATGATCATCCAGTCTGACCTCCCGCACAAGGCAGTCCACAAAACCCTACCCATACACATTTACAACAACCCCGAACCCATGA
>ML675624.1:38345504-38395477 GCA_007922155.1 Mesoclemmys tuberculata
TCCAGCATTCCCACAGACCATTGAGCAGACTTATCTGCCGATAATTGATTCAATATTGGGAAAATTTGTGGATTTTACAGGTTTTGGCTTGAAAGTAGGACTGTATTTTGATGGAAACTGATGTTCACTGATAACTGCAGGTCACTTTGTGACATATGCAGAACTTATTCCTTACATTGGATGTAGAAATACCAGGAGAACAATATTTTCGTGTTATTTCGTGACTACCTTTTCTAGTCCTGGCCTGCTTACTCTTATGTTCATGTTGCAAAGGAAGGTAAATCTGATAGGTAATTCTGTTAATTAATAGTAATTATGCATACTAGGCATGCATACACAGTACCCCAACCTTAAAGTATGTTCTGATCTTGAATTTGAAAATGGGGACCATTTGCAAAAAAAAAAAATCAGATCTAGGTTTGGATTTTGAGTTTGGGAGTCTTCCTGTCCAGGTTTCAGTTAAGTCCATTCTAAACGAGTACCACCATACATTTAATCTTCATCATAATTTAGGCAATTTCAAAGTACAATTTCATTTTGTAAGTGACACAATAGTTACAAAAAACTGATGTTTCAATCAACCTACATATTATTTCCTCATATCACCATACTGACAATTTCATGATTAGAGCTGATCCAAAAATTTCCAGGTAAACATTTGTTCATCTAAATATGTTTTTTGTTTTTTTGCGGTTTTTTTATGACTAAATGTTTAGTAGAAATGTATGGATTTTGATGAAGTTTTTGAAGGCAAGGTTTCTGAGGTCCAGGGTGGAGAGAAAAAGAGATCAGAATTGAAAACCTGATCTTTTGATACAATTTTGTTTTACAAAATTGTTTGAAATGTTTTGTTTTCTTTCCTGTGCACAAGGGAAACAAATTTTGAAACGTCAAAAGTTGTTGCAAACCAGAATCATCATTCTCCAGCCAGATCTAGTCATAAAGCTCTACAGGTGATAAAGAATATAATTAAAACCTTTTAAAGTGCTCTTATACCCTAAGCTTTGTTATATACTGTAAGTGAAGGAAAGAATTGAGTGCTGCTATCAAGGGAGTAATTAAGAATAGTTCAAATCTGCAGGGGAGCTCTTTTTGATAACCACTTAAACGTCAAGAGGTAGAAAAACTTCATTAATAATGCCTAAAAATTATTGATTAAAAACAATTATCTTTCCTATCATATTATTCACCTAATCCACTTCAGTATATGCTACACACCTCCATGTTTTTCTGTACTGTGTACCACTTTACATATGCTCACTATTCTAATCCTCATCTTACTACATAAATCATATCTATTGATACACTAGGATACAATACTTTTACACAGAGAGATTAGCCGTATTTCACAGTAAGAATTTAATGTATGTGGCTTGAAAAAATCACTTTACATTTTGACAGGTATTGTTTTAGGTTACGCAACAAAAAGGAGGCCTTATCAAAGCATTCCTATGAAAATAGTTCTGCACTTTAGTGTGCCAATATCGACTAATTTAATTTGGAAGATAACTGTTGGTATTCATATGGTAAATAGCAGAAGAAGGAATTATAAAATCATTAATCATTGAAGATTGTATATCATAAGACCATAGATTTGCCTAAACAGGAATACATCGGAACAAATATATTCTCCTAGACATTGGTCTGGCCACCTGGCTGAAAATGCCATCATTTCAAGAGTCAATGAAGTTATTATATTTTGGACCCAAAAAATCTGTAAGTAACCATGTAAAAATTAGGGCTCTGTAATTACTATGGATTTGTGTGAGCTTTGTTTTTTATTTACTATTAGTCACAGATGTCTTCAGAAAGTTCTGAAGATACATTTAGATTAAGAGCTAGATTCACAATGGGATGTAGGTGCCTAACTTCCATTGTAGGCACTTAAATCCAGCACTGAGGTTCCATACTTATTAGCAAAACCACTAATCAATGGTTGTTTAACTCTGTAGGCACCGAAAGTCCCTAAGTGTCTAAGAGTATGTCTACACATGGCTGGCCCATGTCAGCTGACAATGGACTGAAGGATTCAGCATAAGGGGCTGTTTAACTGTGGTGTAGATGTTCACGCTCAGGCAGGAGCTTGGGCTTGGAAACCCTACAAGGGGGGAAGGTACCAAGCTGTTTTGCACCTAACTCTCACCTAAGGCTTAGAGCGATTCACAGACTAGGCATTCTTCCACCTATGTTGCCTATGGGACCTGATCCAGTAGTCCCAAATTAGGCTCTGAGCATGCCTAACTTGCACAAAAGATAGAAGGGGTTTCCCTCTTATACTGACTGGCCCAATTGTAAGATCATTCGCTGAGGATGTCATGGATTCAGATTCAAGTCTCCATGCTCCTTAATTCAGAGCAAGGATTTGAACCCACATCCCATCTGTTTACCCTAACCACCGTACTATAGGATAATTTCTGAAGTGGATATTCTTCCACCTGGCATGAAATAATTAAATAGTCATTTGACAAGCTAAAGAATGACTCTAGCTCAATGGTTAGGACACTGAGATGGGAGACCAGGGTTCAGATCCTTGCTCTGAATGAGCCAGAGTGGGGATGTAAAGCGAGTCTCCTATGTCCTGGGGGAGTAGGCTCTATGTCCTGGGGGAGTACCTTTACCCCCTTCTGAGAAAGGGCTGACTTACCTTAGACACCTAACTGAAGGAGACGGTTCAAAGGAGTAGCCTGGACACCGGACCTGGGGTTGTGAATTCCCTTAGGCAGCAAAGTGTTGCAGTTCTTAAGACTTCCTTGTGAATCTATCCCTAAATTCCCAAATGTTCAGATGTTTATCCAAGCCTATATGAACTCATCAAACCTTCTGAGTCAACTGACTTTCAAAAGTGCTGAACATGCAGATTATTCAGCATTTTTGCAAATCCACCCACTTAGGTACCTAATTATAGACTTAGGAGCCTTTAAGCACCCAGTTTTGAAAATTTTGGCCAGAAGAATGTGTGCTGGCTGAAAGTCCTAGAAATTAGTAAGTCACTTCCTGCCTGAAATATATCTCTCTGTCTTGTACTTATATGGCCCCCATTAGCATAGTATCTTAGCACCTCACAATTAGTGTATTTATTCTTACAACATTCCTGTGAGGCAAGGAAATGCTGTCATCCCCATTTTAACACCTTTGCTACTGAACTCAGGCTACACAGAACGACCAGGGAAATGGTTGCTACTTGGCATCTTGTCCAGCTGACACCAATCCAGGAACAGCCTAAAGGCAAAAGCAGGCAGCAAGATCCAGAGCACAAGAAAACCAAAGTAACTGAAGTTCCCTTTAAGTAAAAGAAGGGCATACTGCATGCACAGCATGGGTGCAAAGACCAATTATAAGAATACAAATGATTATTAAAAGAATATAAATACATTGATTCTAGTACAGTCCCAGTTGAAGCATATGCCAATGTATTGCCATTTAAGGATTGAAACCTTATTAATTGTGGCAAACAGAACTGAATCTAACGGCACTGTTGGTAGCCTAACCGCTCTGACAGGACAGTTCATCTAATGTTGTAATCCAGAGCACTATCCCTTTTCTTCATATATTAATGAAAACCAGGCATGGATACCGAGATATCAGGCAGTTTGTGCCCACACAACATGAATCCATAATTGTTTCAAATCTAGAGCTACCCATGAAATGCAATAAGCCAGAAGCAATTGTGATTATCCAAAGCACGGCAACATAATCCCTTACAGACAAAAACAATGGTTGAATGTGACATTATCCCATGGAACCAGTGGTATATAAAGGAAGGAAGGAAATCTGAGGCCATGTAGATGTAAAGTAGGAAGAATCCTGCTTCTGCCTTGTACCACTTAAAATGGGTGGTACCATACTCTCTGCTCATCAGTCCCAGCATTCACTAGAAGCATGGAGAATGGACCAATAGCAGCCCTCTGAACAAGGAAGGACTGCCACTGGTCATCAGGCAGGGTACTGCCACCTCAGGGATCAGCCTTTCCCTAAAATCTAGAGCTGGCACACCTCTTATACCTGAAAATATCAGCACTGAAATGTGAATTTCAAAGAACACTTTATTTTAATTTTGGCTTTTTATCTGCTAACTTTGAAGGAGTCTGTAATTTTCAGAATATTTCAGGCTTATTCTATAAATGTAGCAGTGATATATTAATAGCTGGAAAGGAAGAGGGTGGTGTGGTCTAGTGACCTGATTAAGCAACTGGGAGCCTGGAACTCCTGAGTTCAAAGCATAGCTCTGATGGAGATACCGTCAGTAAGTTACATAGACCAACATTTTCAAAAAATAACCTCTGAATTTGGGCAGCCAACTTGCAACATTCTGTGCCTGATTTGCAGAAGTGCTGAGCTCCTCAATCCATTAAATTAAAATGAAGTTGTGGGTGGTCAGCATCTCTGTAAATGATGTACACAGGGTGTATCAAGATAGGCGAGTGAACACAGACACACCCAAAATAAGGAGCCACATTTGAATTTTTTTCATTTAAACCTCTCTGCTTGTTTCTTCATCAGTAAGATTGGAATAACAATACTTCTTGCACAGGAATGTTTAGAGAATTAATTCCTTAATGCATGTGACATGCTCTGAAGATAAAATGATAGTGTTTAGCATTTATATGTAGCACTTTTTATCAATCATTGTATACATTCTTAATGGATATTATTATAATATATAATTTATCTCCTTCTGTTCCACTTTTAATCACTAACCATTTGATGCTTACTGTGAGCAAAACAATTCTAGTTACATTAAATTATTGCCTACAGTTGAAATTCCTGGAATTATCCTAGTTAGCCAAGTTCTCTATTTCTAGTTCAATGTTAGCATTACAGTTATCAGAACCTCCTTAGATTTCTTTCTTAGCTCAGAATGTTTTCAAAATTTAATTTGTATAAGAACTAGAAATATTTACTAGGTTAGAGTGTAAAGTGTCATCAGCAAACCTCAAGGGGTTTGGAAGCTCAGTTCAGAAAAGTAACTGAAATGTGAATGCTTAAAATAATTCATCCAAATCTTTTGAGATTTTCTCTTTACTCAGTTTCTCTGCATCCCATTCAGCTCCATCCCAATGTTGCACAGTCAAACAAAATCCCCCTTCTGCTTTTTTTGTTTTAGTCTCCAACCTTCCCTCATGAATCATCTCTTCAGCCACACTAACTTCTTGAACCAATTAAAACTCTCCATCTTCCATTTTCCCCCCATTTGCTCTCTTTTCTCCTTTACCTTCAACATCCCTGTCATTGGTAGGCCACCAATTCAATCATAGATTTTCAGGATCTTTGTCATGCCATGCTCTTCAAATCTCATGAATTCGAAAGCTTCCTTGGATATGAGACACTCTCCCTAAGATATTGTGGGACTTTGATATACAAGAAGAAGTTGAGTATGTGAGATCTAAAGGCCAGAAGATAGCATAGTAGAGACTAGGAGATCTGCTGAATCCTTCCTGTGGATTTGACAGTATGTCATAGCAGGCAGATGAGCCAGTTGAAGGTTAGGGAGATAATGGGTGGTTATCCAAATCTTTTTAAAGTTAAAGATTGAATTTAGGTTAGATGGGTATTTTCTCCTCACCAGTTCATTTATCCATAGGAATTACAGTGTGGATAAAACATAGGTAAAAAAAAATTTCAAACAATTAGGTTGCTTTTATCATTTGAAATTAAGTTCACCTGTACTTTCTTCTTTTCAAATTCAAATAATGAAAGCCCTTTAATTTCCATATTTTCTATTCCTCTGTCAATGATAAATGCTACAGCTGGACTCATTGCAGGGTCCTCAACCTTGTTTTAATTAGTAAAGTACAAGATCCTCTCTTCTGCTAACTTGCCACTGGCACTGCATGTTATTTTTACACTTTAGCAATTTCCAGTCATTCTGTTTCATTATTAACACCAATGCATGTCATCCAACAGAGCTCTCTAGTCTTTACAGGCATGTTTATATTTTTAGACCTAGCTAGGAAATACGAAACTTGACTTGCACTGAGCAGGACTTGTACTCTAAACATTTGACACCTTCCTATATTTATTAAAATGTGTTTTCTTTTACCTCTTCTCTTTTAGTCCATGCTCTGAGATACCTATATTGTAATCAGGAAGTCCTTTTTAGGCAGCTTTGACTTCCGATTATAGTAGCACAAAGGAAGCTGATTATTTGTCTGAGCCATGCATGAGGCTGATTCCCATAGAGATGAGAAGGAATTTATATGTACATTATGAAACACTACAAACACAAATGACTAGTGATGGAGCAAATTCACCCAAGATCCCCATTTAGTGTGGCTCACCCCTGGCCTCGTTGGACCCTCTAATATTGACAGGATAATTCAGTTTTCCTTCTGACTCTTTAACTAGCAGCATCTGAAGCCAGCCAGAGTGGCAGTGAGTGACAAGTGTGATGGTGGTTTTTATAACTGGGTGCCCTTTTATCAACCGACACTAAATCACTTTATATCTTTCTACCCATGTCATTTTTCTAAAATGCCTATCATCATAGGCATGGAACCAGCAGTATTTTGCCTCAGTTCATTGACCTCTGCCACATGACAGTAATATAGCTATTTGTAACCCTGATCAGTGTCACGTGACAGATCAGAAAGTAAAGGTCTGTCCCTTAACAGCCCTCCTGAGCATCATTCCCTTCTTACAGATATATTGTAATATCTAGGTCACTGGCAACTTCTCAAAAGTAACCAACCTCTGAGATGATAATGATTTTTCAGTCACTACCAACTTAGGCCACATTTGATCTAATGAGTGAAAGGTGCATTATCTGAGAGCCTTTCACTTCTCTATCATATACATTTTTTTTATTAGAGAGTTAATCCTCCTAAACAATGACTTTACTGGCTGACCACTACTCAGTGCTTGATAATTAAAATCACTGATAAGCTAAATCCGGGATTGCTTTTTTATTTCAGTTTAGCATTTAAAAAATCTAATTAAAAGTTGTGCTGCATCATTAATATATTTCACTCCTATTGCTAACCAAAGCCTAGGAGTGGAAACTGAAAGTCAATTTTACAGCTGCTATTTTTTCTTTTCTTTTCTCCCATTTGGGAGTAGGAGACAAAAGAGACCTTGGACACAATGTTTCAGTACTGGTTAGAATTTTGCTTTTTGAAAACATCTCCTGCAGAGTCTTCTACCACATGGCATTCTTAGAAAGGTCCTGATGCAAAGCTCAGAATAGTCAATGAGTCTTTCCACTGTCTTCACAGTCCTTCTCAGAACATTCTTTCTTTCTTTTTCTTTCTTTCTTTCTTTCTTGTTCGCAGGATTAATGAATGTGGGCAGGGGTGTGGGGGGGAATTCTCCATTCCCTCACATTGCAGACGTGTTTCACTTGCTCATTTGTCTTCTCCCTGTTCTATCCTCTTTGCTTCTGCAGTCGGAAACTAGCCAGCTTTGACAATATACTGAATTGTGATGAAGTCAGGAACACAGACTGACACTTTTGACTGTAGTGGAGTTAAAAGGCACATTAATAGTAGCCTGGAATTAACACTGATATATTATTATTATTTGTATTGGGTAGCACCTAGGAGCCCTAGTCATGGATCTGGTCCCCCTTGTGCTAGGCATTGTAAAATCACAAAACAAAAGGATGGTCCCTGCCTCAAAGTGACAGTTGGCACTACTTCTAGATATAGCGAGACCTAAAGTATTAGGTTTAAGTGCCATCAAGGACAAATCAGGCCCTGTGATGCCTGTCTCAAACGTTCTCTTTATTAATTCAAAAACATGCTTATAACCAAATCTGCAGAAGAATCTCATTTTCACCAATTTCATTTATTTGCATGCTACTGGGCAAGGTACATATGTTTTTGTACCTTCCTGTATAACTTCCTGAAGTTCATTATTATTAAAGTCCCATTACCACAGAGATTTCTCTTTACTGTTACCATTTCCAGTTTAGCGGAACAAACTGGAAAGACACATTAGATAACTTCTGAGACAGCAGCGTGAAGAGTTCAATCTTTGAACCAACACAGAATCATTTTCTAACTCAGGCACATGTTTACCTCTTCATCAGATAGACAATAACTTTTGAGGGAAAAATATTGAAGCTACTTTTTCTTCTCAGAATGAGTTAAATCCTTTTAACTACTTGACTATTCTGCTATTAGGGCATTCCGAGAACATGTCTACAAAGGTACAATCCATTCTGAATGTGAAATATTAGAGATATTGAGTAGATCATATTGTATTCATAGAAAGTAAGCCCTATATGATGTCTTCTCTCCAATCAACCTGACTCTTGAGCCACAAAGTCACACCAGTAACCAAACTTCTCCAAAGTTCAGGGGATTTCAGACCTAAGGTTTTGGATATGGGACTCTACCAAAATGGGCAGTACACATCTGTGTAGTTATATCTGCACTATGTGACACCTCTCCGTGTTTAAACTGACCCATCTCTAAAACAGAATTAATTACTTATCTATGTCACTGGCATATTGTGAGGATTAACATATACTGTTTTGTACTGTGATTTGAAGATACAACATGCTACATAAATGCTAAGTAATAGTAGGTAACATTATTTTGTGGTGCTATATGATTAAAGTTGGAGCAGATGAAAATGGATGGGTCACACACGAATGTAGGGCCAGATTCTGACTGGTTCCTGCCTGAGTTCACTGGACAAAAGGGGCCTCTTTTGCCTTTATGTGACCCACAGAAGGGACTGTCACTGTTGCAGTCTCAGAACTTAGGGGTAGCACAAAGACAGCTCTCTATATCTGCCCATGGGCTACACATTACCCCAAAAGGGGCAAGAAGGGGTAGGAGAGAATGGAAGCTATGACCCTACCCCTTCCTATATTTGGATGTGGTACTGATTCCTACTAAAAACTGTCAGTACTAAAATACATGTTTAACTTTGAACCACCATTGAAAGTCTCAATGAGTTTAACAAAGTTAGGTTCTCAGCACTATAATCAAAATTATAAAATAGGGTTTATTATTTTATGAAACTATGGGTTTCCTACGGGGAATTTTATTTGTCTGTGTCCTCAAAAGATGTCTTGTATTTGAGTTTCTATTTTTTGATGAAGTATGTGAACTTTTTCTCCCCATAAATAAATGTTAGTATAGGGCTTAAAAAGAAATAAATGAGTGGTAGTAATTTTCTTCTAAGTGAAATATATTGCTGCATTTGTTGAAATCCAAGCGTGTGTGTTGTGCCTTCACTACACAGTCACAAAAAAACTATTTATGAGTACTTTGCCAAACCACAACCTCAGTGGCATATGGTAATTGTTTTCACATGAACAATTTGACAGTGTTGAGCAAATGCTTTCAATATAATCTAAATTTGTTCATTCAAATAATGTGTATTAAAAAGATCTATAAAGTTTTGTATGCTTGAAAAACGTGATCCTGTTTCTGAATACCAAATCTTTGTCTACAGATACTAGTTGTATATAGGCATCAAATAATTCTTCAAACGCAAGGTTAGCTGGCAAATATTCAGATATTTTGAAAAAATCAGTTTAATAATAATGGCTAGAGGTGCCTACTGAGATTATGGCCCCACGGGGCTAAGCACTCTATGTATATAAAGTGAGAGACTATCCCCGTCCCAGAGAACTCACACTTTAACTGGCAAAGGGTGGGAGAGAAAAAGTATTAGCTTTATTTTAGAAACAAGAAATAGAGTTTAATAAACAGATTAAATGGCTGCCCCTCAGTCACACTGTAAGGCTACAGCAGAGCAAGAAATTTACCACAGATTTCAGAGGCCCAATCCAGTGCCTTAAAATGAAAGCCATCCTGCCTTCCAATTGGACTGATTTAAAGCCTACAAAGTCAAGAGGCATGGTTATATTATGTTTCCTGAACTATTGTATTCATGATACAAAAAAGTGTCAAAATTATATGCCAAGAAAGTAAAACATTTCTTTTAATGGTTAATAGCAACATATTAAAACAAAGAAACAAACAGGGAGCAGGCTGGTGAGCAGGTGGATAGCTCTATGATCTACAATGTGATATACGACAGTTTGGCAGATATGTAAGGGTCTTATTCCTAAGGACAAATGGGCAGGATCATTGCTAATTTGATTCAGCCACGGGGGAAGATAAGGGCTGTGGTATATGTGTCACAGGTAATGAAGTGGTTCCAAGGATGTTGAACACTATAAGTTGCTTAGCTAAAATGGACTTTGGAGATTTTGGGGCAGAGCCTCTGCTGCTCTGAATCCATAGAGCTACACTGATTTATAACCGTTGATGATCTGACCCCTTGTCTTTCCACTTGTTTGGTTGCATTAGCATTACTTTAAGCTACAGGACTGTTGTATTAATTAAGATGGGGGCAGGAAGGCCCAAAAGGTTTAAAAAATGTTAACATGACCTGATCACCATCTGACATTAAACAAGGTTTCTCATGCAGAAAACTCAGGCTGCTTAGTATTGTGGTAAACACCAGTAAAAATCCTTTTTAACCTTTTATTAAAAATATAGACAAGGACAAACACTTAATACTTTACATTTCAAATTCTTTAAATAAGGCTTTCATTCTAAAAAAATATTCCTTATTCCATTTTATCCACCTAGAAACAGTTTTTATAATAAGGAAAAAAAAAAAAAACAGAAAATTGCTTGAGATGTTTTTTGATGGTATTAGAGATGGTAATAAATGTCCTTTTGGTGAACAATGAAGAAGTTAGTTGAGATGGGTAGGATCTGTTAAAGTCAAATCCCATTTCCTAAAAGAAACACACAAAAAGAAAAGAAAAGAACAGCAGAGAGAGAAAATGCAGCTTCTGTCTTTACTGTTGACTCTCATTTGCAGTCTCGTTGCTGGAGAAACACAAGCACGGCATATGGTCCTATCAGCCTTCCAAATGTATACCAGCATTGGGCTAATTAAGGCACTGCTTTTAGCTGCCTTTCTGGTCACAGGCTTACAGCAATGCTGCAAAAAAAAAAAAAAGAAAAAAGAAAGAAAGAAAAAAGAAAAAAAAGACAGTTCTGGCTAGATAGTAGACTGAAGGGAAAAGGAGATACACTAGGCAGGGTGCAGGGAGAGACAGGGGGAAGAGAGACAGTCTCACATTCCCAGGGTGTTCAGGATTTAGCCAAGGAAGGTATCACCTGGCTCCCTCTCTCTACTCTTGTCTGGTCAGGACAGCTCTCAGGATTAGGATAAAGAAGTTCCAGGGTCTGAGGAGATGGTGAGGTTAGCATGATGGTGAAGCTAGCTTCTTCTTCTTCTTTAAGGGAGCTGTGTCTTGGTAGTCAAAGTCTCTTCTTTCAAGCACCCCAAAAGAGAGTGATGAGTGGAATATCCTAATTATTTTGTCCAATAATTAGGCCTAATTACTGATGCACCAATTTTGGTACATTGATTTCCAGTCCCCACAATTTTCTTGTTTACAACGCATGATCTTAACACAGTCCTTGAATTATATTATTAGACCTTTTTATTTGTATTAATTCAGTCATTTCCCGATCAACGTTTGTGACACTTTATGACCATTCACCTACTTTTTACAGCTGAACTCACAATGAGGGTAAATTTGTAGGTCCAATTGTCATAACAAGACCTATTGTTTTGGTCTGGTCCCCTTGTTTTCAAAACTAGATTCAGTTACTCAGATCTCCGCAATGGAAATTATATAGTCCCTCCAATACTTGAAATTTATTATTTGTAGCGACCCTGATCTTGACCTATGATTTTACTTCATTCACTGCTTCCAGCATCAGCTTTTCTGAACAAAATTCTAGTTGAAAAGGTTAGTGTGTAAGACTTGTAGATTCACATTAATAAGAATAAAATAATCAGTATTATATGAATACGAGAGAAGAAATGCTCTTTTGGGTACATTGTCCCTCAGCAGCACTTAATAGGATAAAATATATTCTGAGTGCAAATCTGAAGGCAGACAATAGTCAGGTGGTGAACAAAGTCTTCTGTAAATTAAGATTATAATGCATGTGCCAGTGGAGTATGATGTCTTTCCTGTGACCTCTATACATGTTATCAGGGAAGTTTCCTTCCAGCATAATGAGCTTCTCTGTAGGCATTTGTCAGAAGCCCCATGCTGTCATCCATATGTTCTATATCTCCCATAAAAGTGTGGATTGTGCAGTTACTGTTCCAGGAATTTATAATGTATTGGATTTTATGCTTCTGATTAGTTGTGATGTGGTATTTGATCTGAGTATGGAATTTTCTGAAGAGAAGGAAGAAAAGAAGAATCCAAGGATTAAATTCTACTCCTATTTACACATATATATATCCAGAGTACTCGATTGCCTTTAATTGGATTATTATAGATTTATATGCGTAACAGAGCAGAATGTCACTCTCAACAGTTACAGCTGGAAATTAATTGCTAAATCATTAATCCATTCCATTGCCAATGCAGAATTCACTCCTAGGTAAAATACTGACAAATCCCACTGAAGTCAATGGGAATTTTGCCATTGACTATATTAGAACCGGAACTTCATTTTTAGGATATCATGATTACTAACCTAGCCTTAAGAGTCCAAAGCAGTGGAGTTCACACTAGTACCCTTGAGAGCTAAATTCCCTAGCCTGAAAAGTCTCATTGTCATCAGGAAGATTTTTCTGATATTCAGATCTCATTTTCCTTTTCTTGATATTATTAATTTATTCCTATCCCTTTATGTTACCCTCAACAATGTTTTCTCTTTTTGGTTGTTTGCAGCTTATTCAGAGATTTGTAGACTTTTATCTAGTCCTCCTATAATCATGAATTAACCTAGCTACCTCTACTCTACTCTTTTAATCTTTCCTAATACCTTCCTCTACATTATCAAAATCTTTGTAGTAACAAGATACCGAGGAGGAAACATAATACTACATTGTTTTGGAACTGGCCCGATACTTCCACCATGTCCTATGATAAGGTGCAGTCCAAGATTGCATTGGCTTTTTCTTGCTCTCAAATCACATTGCAAAGTCAATTTTTTGTCTACTTATCTTCCTTACATTTCTTTCAATATTACTGCTTTCCCTTGCCTTCCATTGAATAACTCTATTTTGGGATTATCTTTCTGCAGCTAGCGTAACTTCCATTTTTCAAGATGAATCTCGTTAAGTTTCCTAGCCATGTTTGCAATTATGGTTTGCATCGCTTATCTGTTTTTACTGGTCTTTCTTACTTTTCCCCCAATTTGGTATCATCTATGATTTTTGTTAATGTGCTACTTACTCCCTCATCTAGATAATTAATGAAGTTTCTGTAAAACCAGATTAAACCTTTATCCTTATTATACGTCACTAGACACTTACTCAAAATTCAGTCAACTGCCTTTTGTCGTCACCTTTTGTTTCTTTTCCTTAAAATGGCTTTAAATCCACATGGCAGTGTTCAGATTCAAGGAAAATTTTATCTGAAAGTGGGTGGGATGAACTGCAGCACCTGCTTTATCCGGAAACCCTTCTAAATCTCTAATTTTAGTTTGAGTATTATGACAATGATTCTCTTGAGCAATGCAACAAATAGAGTTGTAAACAGATGCAGCAGTCTTTAAAGGGTTGCTGTTCCTAAATGTACAGTTTGAAATCTTAGACAGTTGGATTAAATAAATAAATACACTAATTTGCTCACAATTACAGCTGGTTAAATTATTTGTTGGAAGTGATTGTTGTGAATTTTGTCAGTTTTTCTTTACAAATCATTCTCAAATCGGGATCGATTTGTATGAATATATGCATTATTGGCAAGTATTCAATTCATAGTTTACACATATGCACACACACCCATCCACCCCCAATTTCTTTCTTTGCAAATTTCTCATTATTTATTATTTGTGGGGTGTAACTGATCTAAAACAAATATGTTGTTTCTGTTCGGAGATTGGATGATAACCCTTTTAAATAGGAGAATAAAAATAACTCACATATGGCGTGAATATACACAGAAATAATTATTTGTGCAAGGAAACTGGGACACTTACCTAGTGACTCTCTCATTAACAATAAATAATATCCACGTTTTTCAAAAACTGATATCTAAAGTAAAGTTCTAAAATCCTTTACCTGTTTTGAAAATATTGGCCAGGATGACCTCTCAAATTGCAAACTGAACTCAGCGTCATTTTTTTCTGCTAGAATATTAATCACTTTCTGTGTTAGACAACCAATTCCGCACACTACACTCTCATGCTATCTCTTGACAATCGAATGCTTTTTCATCAAGTCAATGAATGTAGCTATTATGAAACAGTATCACTTATACATGAATATTTCAACTACTTCTTATCTCAATGTTTCAGCAATGTAAATAATCAGGCAGTCTACTGCCTGTTTTACATAAGCATCATCAGACTGGACTAGACCAGTGGTCTGTCTAGTCTAATACCCTATCTCTGGCAGTGGCTGGTGGTAACTGCTTCAGAGGTAAGTGTGGGAAACCTTGCAGCAAAGAATTATTAAGTAACCTTCCCAGTGTCACTCAGGTAGTTTATGCCCAGATGCTTGAGGGTTTACTGCCAGTATTAAATATATTACCTTTCAATAACATTGAATATCTCCTTGTTCTTGTGTTATGAGGAAGGTTAACTAGAAGCCCCAAGTCTACCACCCCTGTACCATTATTTTGCATACCTTTCATGATAAACTGTTCCCCAAAGCACATGATAAATTGGCCCCCAGTCTTTTCAATTGCACAGGGGTTCCCATTCTGTCCAACCCTTTTTATTTAGAAGGACCATGGTTTAAATCCTCAAGTTCAGTGTAAAAGTTTCAGATGAAATGGAGATGAAATTCCCATGCAAGCCAAACTCACTTTGTCAGTGCTTCTTACTCCAGCATTTGATATTAGTATTTTTGCCTGTCATTTAGCTATTAGCAAGAGTCATTCAAAATAAATCAAAATACTGTGGGTTTTCCTTTAAATAAAACACACAGCTATGCTTATGAAATGTTCATTTTTATTTCATAACCAGAATATTCTATTATTTGAATTCATCCAAAACTTCAAGAGTCTCTTGTTCATTTAATATTTCAACAAGTTTTTCCTTTGAATGAACACTGTATCTTTCGATGAAACAGAGGCTAAGAGGAATAAAATATTTTGAGATCAAATGTCCTGATATTGTTTCTGTTAATCTATCCAGCATAGTATTAAGGTCTTGATCCTACAATGAGTTCTTCACTGACTCTGGGGTCTGCCCACATAGAGCATTTTGCAGGAGCAGGGCCTGTATGGCAACTGTTGAATCTAATATGATTTATAGGAATGCATTCAAAAAGTGAAAATAATTAACACACCTCAAGGGATGTTGTTATGTCTTTGTCAAGTAGTAACATATTTCTGAGCCTTGAAGATCAGTAACCCATTGAAGCAGAAATCAGTAACTCAGTGAGAACATTTCAAGGATAATATCTTTATGGACAGAATGGATATGAGTCCCTTTTCCATGAACTAAGATTTTCTTGTGACAAATTTGGTGGCAGCATGAGGGGGAAATATGACAGTATGAATTGCCACAAGTACTAACAGCCCTGAAAGCCTACCAGCGGTCAATGTTCCCACACGCCCACCTCATTCCACCATAGGGCTTTGGTAGGACCTTCACACTGCACAACTGAGTTTTCCTTTTGGCTACAGGTTCATGCCATTCTTTAGACCAGGAACCAGAATGAACACCCCAGTTTAAGCTTGAGCTATTTATCCAAAAGTTCCTTCTTTGGATGTTGGTCACTGAGGAATCCAGTTTAACCCAGAATATAGCCTCCCCAGGAGATTACACCTCGAGAGGTACAATAACACCAGTGATTTGCCTTAATCATCTGCACCTGTTTTCACTACCCCTCCCCCCTGGGAAATGCATATAAACCCAGGCCCACACTAATACATAGACCATTTATACACTTAATACAATATGGCCTTCCAGAAAAGATAATGTTGCCCTATCTGTCACAGTTATCAAATGCACAAAGATAATTCTGTCTTTCAGAAAGCTTAGCTAAAACATCACCTACCCAATCACAAAGAAGCACCTATCCTGGGTCTCAATCTATCTTGGTTTTCCACCCAAATCTAATGGCTAAAACACACTGACCCTTTTTGGTTTCCCAGACCCTGAATATTCTGCCTGAGAATCCCCTGTGCCCCAGCTGTTCATCTCAGATTGCATACTCTGGAAAGATGACCTGGCCATTAGCCTCCCTTTAGTAGAGCTGCAAAAAAGGTTGTACTTCGCTGAGGTTACTTTATCTCATACTATCCCCTTAACAGTTGGGTGTTGGTTTGTAATGTGCCTGACAGTAGCACTTGTTGTTGTAAACACCATGCAAACTTCAGTTCTCTTCTTCGATACAACATACAGCCAAATAACTAGATTCCTGAAGCAATATTTGTGGAATTACATTTTAATTCTAAGGAAAAATTCCTGCTCCCAGAATGTATCAGTTGAATTAATCTAAAATACAATAGTATAAAGACTCAGAACTTTCTTACTATGTGAGCTATGAAATAATTTGATAATAAAAAAAGGATATGCAGTTCCCTTCTTTGCTGTCTATGCATTTATAGTGCATGCCGATCACTGAATTGTGACACCCAATAAAAGAATGATTGTTTCTGCATTGTGCCTAAAGTACGATAGTCTCAATGCCACGCTCCTGAGGGTTATATTCTCTAATCCTTATACTTAAGGTAAGACAGTTTGTTAGCCTAAAGTTGCTCACTTTAGTACAGGAAGCCCTTTGCAAACGAACCATCTTGCTTGGTGCCCTAACAAAGAGAGCACATTATTTAGACTGTAAGGTACTCACCACAGGGACTGTCTTTTTGTTCTGTGGTTGTATGGTGCTTAGCACAGTGAGCTCTAGATGTGTGGTTAGTCTGTTTACTCTACCCATACACTACAAAGAATAATGAACTCATCCTTATCTGCAGTTAGAGCCATTCGCTAAGGTCATGTCTACACTTCACAATTAAGCCTACATAAAACAGCTTACAGCAGCTGAACACACTGCAGTGCTCCTTCTGCTGCTTCAACTCTCCTGATAGACCAACCTAATAAACCCACCTAGGCAAGAGGCATAGGGGTTTTTGTGATATAGCTAGAGCATTGCAGTGTCAGGGTAGACACTGCACTGATTACATCCCCCCTTAGTGGTCTCCAGGAGGTGTCCCACAATGCCCACTGTGACCCCTCTGATTTTGAACTCCGCTGCCCTGCAGCCATGTACACAGGTGAATGACCCTCCTCCTTTAAAGCCCTGTGAACATTTGAAATTGCTCTTCCAGTTTGTGTGGCATAGGAAGCAACTGCCCAGCTGCCGATGCCAGCACCCCACAGCAAACACGCTCCTGCCTTGGAGGTGGTGGAATGCCTCGGTCTGTGAGGATAGAAGGTTGTGCTCTTACAGCTCTGTTCGAGCCACAGGATCTTTGATATCTCCAGCAAGATTGCTTGGGGCATGGTGGGGAAGGGTCACAACAGGGACACGGTGCAGTGCTGCATAAAAATCAAGGATCTGAGGCAGGAGTGCCAGAAGGCAAGGGAGGCAAATAGTCACTCTGGTGTGGATCTGCAGACATGCCACTTCTTCAAGGAGCTGTGCGCCAATCTCAGCGGTGACCCCACCTTCACCACCAAGAGCCCCATGCATGCTTTGGGGGTGGGGAAAGGCAGTCACTGGCTACTGGAGTGAAAACAGAGGAGGAAGTGGGGGGGAGGATGGTGGACAGGTGACAGGCGATCAGGTGGCGTGGCGAGCTAGGACATTCGTTTGAGTCCTGAGCAGTCTAGCCAGTCCAGCAGTCCAACTCTGGTGAGCCTGATGCAGGGCAAGGACCTCTGGTATGTACTCTGCTTCAATACTGCAGGGACACATCTGGGCACGTACCGCTTTTTTTAATCGGGCTACAAAAGGTAGTGAAATAACTAATGCAGGGACAGCGTCTATCTGATTCTCTTTCCCCTGTGCAGCTAGGCAAAGGGGGCCCTGCGGAAAAGTTTATTTATGTACAACAGGATGCTCTGTGAGTCTTCCACAGAGACCTCTAGGAAAGTTTCCTGGACGTAATCTGCAATCATCTGCCAAAAGGTTTCTTGGGACGGCTACTTTGTTTTTTCATCTGTGGCAGGAAACTTTGCCACACCACAGCAGCACACAGGGCAACATCATATGATCCCAGTCTGCAGCCACACACCTGCAGGAGCTGGACCCTTGCAACCTGGGTTAACCTTAGGAGCAAGATATCAGCTGCAATCACCTGTAGAAAACAATGCCAGTATTTAGTACAGTAGCCCTATGCGCTATCGTCATCTGGTGAGCGTGGATTGTGAGCACGGAGCATGGAGGGAGGCAATCGATGAGAAACTGCGGAGGGACAGTCAGGATAAGAGTCCAGGGCAGGAACAGATAACAGCACTGCTCAGGGAGCAAACAGACGTGTTGCAGTCCCTGATTGAACTTCAGGCTCAACACATCCATGCACATCTTCCCTGCAGCCCACACAGAACTGCCTTCCATGCTGTCCCCACACGCCGCCCTTTTTGTCCCCCCACCTTCCTCATTTGCTCAGGGGCCTCAGCAGTACTGCCAGGCACGCTCCTCCATGGGACAATTAGCAGAACGACAGCCGGATACACACCCAGCTCTGAGAGCCTCCTTGGCACATGTGTTTTGGAATGTCTTGTTTCTTTCCCTTTGAAGATACATACAGGGGGAAAGTATGAAGTTTAGGCTACCAATAAATAAATATGTTTGCACTGATGTAGAATAAAACTGAACTTTTGGAAAGTGACTGAATCTTTATGATTCTCCAACACAGGGTGACTACTGCTAACATTCAGGGACAGTCCCAGTAGGTGTATTTGTAGCATTATAGAAGTGCGCACACAACAATCATTACAAGGCTTATACCGCAATGCAAACATTTTTTTTTAAATGGCTAAACACGCTCTAGCAACACATTTTACTGTGGCCCACTGTTAAAATGTTCCTTCAAAGCTTCCCTGAACTGAATAGCTCCCCAGTGAGCCCCTCTTACAGCCCTGGTATCTGGCTGCTCAAAAGCGGTAGATAGCTGCTCCAACCCCACACTCCAGCCCTGGAGAAACTTCTCCCCCTTTGATTCACATACATTATGACGGGCACAGCAGGCAGCTATCACCATGAGGATATTTTCCTTACTGAGCACTAACCTGCTGAGGGGACAGTGCTAGCATTCCTTTAAGAGGTCAAAGGCACATTCAAAACTGTTATTCGGCATCTGCTGAGCCTGTTGATGAAATGCTCCTTGCTACTCTCAAGGTGATGTACGTCTTGGTCAGCAGCTTCATGAGCCACATGAGCAAAGGTTTGGCTGGTCTCCCAGGATCACTATTGTCATTTTCACATCCCCAATGGTAATCCTCTGTTCTGGAAAGAAAGTCCCTGCTTACAGCTTTCTGTATAGGCCTGTGGTCCTAAACAAGCATCCATCATGCACCTCCCCTGACCAGCTCGCATTGATGTTGGTGAAATGACCCCAGTGATCCACACTGGGTATCATAGAAAAGTACCCCTTTATTTTGACACACTCCATCGCAAGAAGCCTGGGGCCAAATGGGGAGATGCATGCCCTCTATCACCCCTCTGGAGTTAGGGAATGCCATTGCTGCAAAACCATCCACTGTTTCTCAAAGTCACAGTCCTTCATAGTAGGAGGTGATTAATAGCCCTGTACACTTGCATCAGTGCAACACCCATGGTGGATTTCCTCACTCCAAACTGATTCGTGACTGATCACTAGCACTCAGGTGTTGCCAGCTTCCACACATTAGTGCTGATCTCCTTTTGGTGACCTTGCACCACAGGGCAGGGACAAGTTCTTCACACAATTCCAGGTAGGTGGCTTTGCACATCCAAAAGTTTTGCAGCCACTGCTCATTATCCCAGACCTGCATAATGATGCCATCCCACCACTCAGTGCTTATTTCTCAAGCCCAGAACCAACAGTCCACCATGTGCCACTCCTCCCTGAATGCCACCTGGAATCTTGAATTGTTTCTGTCAGTGGCACACAGTAGGGCAGACACCACACAGTCATCATCATCAGAGTTGCAGCCCATGAAATACTGCACAGTCAGGCCCATTATGTTTATAAGGCTCATCACAGCACTGGAGAGCAGTTCAGGATCCATGTTTTCTGACAAAGATGGCAGGCAGGCAGTTTACAGGGACTGTTGGAAAGCAGCACGAAACATACTAGGAAGTCCATGGAATGATGGGACAGAGAAAGCTGCATCATGGGAGAGTGAACCAACCCCCATAAGGCATTGCAAACCCTTCCCAGAACACCCTGCAGCAGATGGTGGCCAGTTGCACAGTAGGATAACTACCCATGATACACTGGTTTCTCTGTAGGTGCAAGAGCTGCTAATGTGGATGTACTCCATCAACACAAGGAATGTAGTGTGGACATGCACCAGCAGTTTAATTATGGCAGTGGCTGTGTGTCGATATAACTAAGGCCTGGTGTATACTGCCAGCAAAATTTGGCAGCAGTCATTGGGAGTTATACAAGCTACGCAGAGTAGCTTATGTAACTCCTGCTGACTTCGTAACTTCCATTTAGCACGTCATCTCCATTGTGCTGCGCCAATGGGAAATGCGTACTCGTTGATGCAGCACTACACTTTTTCAGGAGTTGGTTTTAATAGATTGACTTCCGGATCAATTGAGCAGGTCTTCACTTCTGCTCAGTCGATCCGGATAGATCTATTTGACAATGGTGAATTTGCTGCCTTCACTGTAGACATACCCTTAAATCAACTTAAGTTTGTAGTGTAGATATGCCCTACGAACCCACTTTTCAGTGTATACAACTCAGACATGTTATTATTTCTCTTTTCCTAGGCACTGGGAGTTCTTGATAGAGAGGCCACCATTAACACTATTGGCAGTTTAACTCATAATGCTTCCAAGTTACGTAATCTGAGACAAATCTCAAACCTAAAAATCATGTCAGTTTGCCCCAGGTACAGAATACAAACTTAATGTCTGACATTTTCCTAAAAGGTGAGAGACTTGATCGTGTTCCCAATGAAATCAAAGGCAAAACTTCCATTGACTTCCTGGAGCATGCTAGGAGAATGTCTAGATTAATATATTAAAAGCACTGATCAATTTCAGCCCATTTCCTAAACATGGCTGCATAGCAACACAGTTATTATCTATTAGTCATTGAATACTTTGACTAGTGACATTTGACCAATTTGACCAATTATTAGTTTAATATTAAAAGAGGTATTGATTAAAATACTGCCAAAACCCACTAAAATCCTTTTAATATTTTATCTGTTGAATAGATTTCAACCAGTTCTACTCAGACCTCTTTTCTTCTTATGCTGGGCACCGGTTAAACTGCGCAAATCCCATGTCCTTGATCGTCAACAGTACATGCCATATTGGACAAATATAAATGCATTTAAAAGGTATACCCAGAATGACAAAACTTACATAAATTCTGTACAGATATTCAGAAACATTATCCAGACTGAGACTTGCTCTAACAGTTAGCATTTAAATCTTTTGTATTACCAAATGCTGATGAGTAGTGTATCAAAAGATTACCTTATACCTTTAACATCTGTTGAAATCAATTATCCCTAACAGGAAGGATAATACTGAACTCATTTAAACAGGTGGAATCATTTTCATACATTGGAAAAATATGCTGAAAAGAATAATTGTAACCAAATACATTGGTTTTACACATTCCAAATCTTGGACATGCCAATAAACAAAAATAAAACCTCAAATAACAGTACACATTTATTCCTGATAACATATGAATAAAGAAGTTGCTAGTTTCCAGTAATAGAATGGGACAGAGGAACAAATTCTGATCTCAATTGTGCTGGCATGAAATCAAGATATACTTAATTGATATGAATAGAGCTATACTGGATTGACACCAGTGTAACTGATCAGAATTTAGACCAAAATTTTGGTTTTCGGAATTTTGACATATAAACATTTGTTGTACATTTTTTTCGCCTCATTTCCTATTATCTCTGCAAGATTGCTTTTTAAAAATGTTAGTTTGTGCATTTTATAGGTTATTTTGCTATTGTGACTTTTTTGTACAGTATTAAGCTCCAATCAGAAATATAAATCTATATGATATTGAGCAGAAATTTGATAAGAGAAAACTAAACAAATATCCTGTCACTTTAAAACCAGATTGAAGTTCAGTAGTTCGGGCAATATCAACAGGGCATATGAAAAGTTAGTTTCAAAACTAGGAACTTTAGACATACCTTCCCAGCTGGTCAGGAGTAGGAGTTGTTACATACTATTTATTCTCAAACAATTCATTGATGTCCATATTTAATCCGCCAGAAAATGTGTGTTATGCCCATGCTTCATGCTTAGCAAACCTGAATATTTTTAGCTGAAGACCTTTCCACCCCCAAACTTTAGTGGTGTGGATAAAATGGAAACCAGAGCCAGAACCTATGGACCAAATTTTCAAAAATCAAACCACCCTGGATTGCCCATATTAGAGATGGTTTTATTCCATAATCTTATACTGTACATAGTACTTAGTACAGACAGCTGTATTTTTTGAGATGGAGTCTTGTTCACTCATCAAAGTGCTGCAGCCTAAATATAGCTTTTAAAAATTGCCTACTCTGCAGCCACACATGGGAACCTTATCTCTGGCTCACAAATATTATATCTGATGTGACACATATACAACTTCCTTCAGACATAGTCTGTTCATGCAACATATGTTTTCAGAGATTCATGCAGCTGTGGAACAGCAGCTGTATACAAGACCTATGGCACTGGTTTGCAGAATCTGTGAATTTATAGAAGGGCATTTTCAAAATTGTTAAGTAGGGTGATATACTGTTCACAGATTAATCTTTTTATAGGAGAGTAGAGCAGGGTGGAGCTCATGAACAGAAGTTTGACTTTTTAAATTGACATAATTTGGCTGTGGCCAGATCCTTGGTTAAACAATGTTGTTTCTGTATATGGAACCAGGTGAGCTGCCTCCTGAGTGCCCCCTTATGGCCTGGAGTAGCTTTACAGTGCTCTGATTCAATGATCCCTTCTACTTAGGGCACTTTAATCACATCGCATAATTTAATTAATAAAACATTCCCCCTCATGGTCCAATTTATGAAATCTTTCAGAGTCCCTCAAAATAGAACTCAAACTGTGTTCACCCCAATCACCTACTCCCTGCAGTTCTGTCATACTACTCTCCCAGCAGTAACTCACAGGACTTTTTCCCTGGAGTTCGGCCTTCTCACCCTGGAGATGACCCAAGGCCTTGTTTACCTTCTCCACAGGCATTCACTCCTGGATTCTTCACCCTGCTGAATCAGGAGCTTTCTTACTCTGTTAATGCTTGCAGGCAGCTGCTGAGCACTTTTCCTTATTTACCATAGGCTTGATTCAGCCACCTGACTCCTCTGTCACATGACATTCCTCATTATTGCTCATCCATCCCCCTTGAAGTGGAACTAAGCTTGTAACAAGTGAGGCTGAGGACCATCTCCCCTTAAGGGGCCCAGCCATACTGAGTGAGTGTATTTTAAGCTTTTCATTGCAAGGTGTAGAATTTGCATGTTGCAAGAAGAGGTCTGTTAAGGTCACACAAGAATTTGGGTAGTGATCTTGTACAGCCTTTTCTTAGTAATATTTCAATCAAATTAATGTTTCTTGCATCACAGTATATTGGCTTCTAAAATAGCCTTCAGAAGCAATAGGAGCACATTTTAATAATCACAAATTAAAGAGCTACACTTTATTCAAAGTAAAACAAACATGAACTGCTACTTGCTATTCATTAACATTTGTAGTGGCAGTTTGGCATTTTGCATCAAGAACTAAATTTGCAAAGACCTAGAATGCATGTGACGTGAAATGATATTAACCTTTTCAAAAAAAAAAAAAAAAAAAAGCCATACAATGTGTATCCCAGTTTCATTGCCCATCCTTCAAAGGAGTCTGCTCCAGAATGGCAGTCACGTAACTGAACACATGTTCTTCGATGTCATTTTATGTTGTAAAAATACAACATTAGCAGTTAAAGGAAGCACAGTATAAATCTTTCAGCATAACAGAGCAAAACACAAAAAGCAGAAATAAAATAGCATTCACTAGAAACTAGGCTCAATGGTCCAAATATTTGGTGCCAAGCACAGATGAAGAGGCCTCATTTATTAGTATCCAACCCTTGGGTAGGAGGGTCAGTGTTAAGGAGCAAATTATGGCAATATTCTGGGAGATTTAAATTGTGTTAGCTACATCAGACCCCAAGCTGCCATTCTGGTAGCCAGAAAGGAGTAACCTGGTCATGCACCCTTTTGCCCAGCCATATCCCCTACACCAAGATGGTGGAAGAAGTTGGCATAGGGCTGCATAGTTGGCGTTATACCTTGTGGCTATACAGGGAAATCCTCAGTTAAATCAACTCTACAGCCTCTATAAAAAGGACTGTGATGGGAGGCTGGGTTACTAGTGGCACTGCCTAGAGGTTAGGTAGCTGGGCCTTTCTCCAGTGCCTCTTACCAGCAATTACTCTTCCATACTGTGAAAATCTGCCTTTTGGTGGGTAATGACTTGGCTCTCTGGCTGCTTCACCAGTTTAGTGGATACCAGAATCCAGAGAAATCTATAAAGTCCCACACCTTCACAAAAGGAAAGACTTTCAGCCCACCTTCAGGCCCTCACAGGTAGCTCACCCTCACCAAAGCTTTGAGTCTCTATTCTCCCCATACTTCTCAGTGGAGGAATGGAAGGCAGGTTTATGCTCCTTCTACAACAAGGGTTGTTGGTAAGGGAAGTGGAATCCGGATCCTACCACTCCACTGGGGTCTGGCCCAGGGCCCTGTGAGAAGGAACAATATTGAGTGTGCCCAGGCTGCATCCCTGGACCATTTCCTACCATTAACCCACCACCCAGTCTCAGAGTATAACATAAGCTAACAACAACAGGAAATCCCAACCTACACCCCCCACATACAAACCTCACCCACTGAACCTTCAGCCCATCTAGGCTCAACTATGAGTCTTTTTTGGTGCTGTCTGGCTCCCTTTTAAGATCTTCCTGCAGTTGGAGGAGGCTCTGTATATGCGGGGGGGGGGGGGGTGGCGGGAAATAGAAGGAGGAGGATAGAGACTGTTCTTTAACCCCTTCAGTTCTAGTGAGAGGTTTATACACCCATCACAAAGACACAAAGTCAAAGTATCAAGGCCATCCGGTGCAGATCCTGTGCTGAACTCTCAGAATAAAGTTTTTGCAAGGCATATTCATGTACATCATGACAGGAACTGGTAAATTGGACACCCTCCCAGTGATGTACCATTATTGAACCTTTCATGCTGCACTGTGCATTGTACACCAACTCTCACCCACCTGAGACTTCTGTATCTCCTGCCTCTGACATGTTTCACTGTTCCCCACCAGGATATCTTCCCATATCTCCTTACTATATTCTCCAGACACGGTGTTGCATTTTGCTGCTGCAGTAATGCAAGGAAAGCATTTATGACAGCATTGTTTTCAGTTCCAGAGGGGTCTGCATGGGAAGTGTGACTGTTCAGTACTACTTGTGTCTGGATTTCACAGTAGAGTTTCTAGTCCATCTACTTCCCCGAGGGAAAGCTGGCCAATGGCAAATCCTCCAGATATTCAGGTATCTGAATGGGAGGAGAATAACACCATCCTGGATTATCACCATCAGCCCCTCCATCTGACTGCCGTAGTCCCACCGTAAATACCATCCTCACCTGCCTTATCAAAAGGGATCAAGGATTCTTATTTCTAGTGACCTTCTTATTTCCCCTGCCTCATCAGTCTATATCTGCATTTGTATTGCCCTCATCAGCAAACATCTGATCATCATCAACCCATTCACCTAATCTGAAGAAATCTATGCCTAGAGGAAAGATTTCCCATTCCCCAGGCCAACCATAGCCCATTGCTTCAACCCCATCTCCAACAGCCAGTTCTTACTGGCAGACGGAAGAGAAGATGCCTCCTTGTAAGTTTATGGAGGGGGAGGCTCATGGAGTTTTATGGGGCCATTCAGCAGACTCCAGAGAGCCTGAAAGATGATCATTCCAAATAGATTAAGGAAAATACAGCATGGTCATGATCTTATCTGGCATTGGCTCATGGTTGGCTTGCTAAGCCAAAGTTGTGACAGATAGGGCAACTTCCTGCAATATCCTTGAGAAATTTATTTAATTAAATTTAATTATCTTTGGGGTCCAGTGTACTAAATGAAAAGTGTATGTATTTTTGTGGGGTAGGATCGTATGATGTGACCCTGGATGATCCAAAGACTACACTGAACAATATGCCAGACAAGAACACCACGTGTAAAGACTTTGGGGAACAACACGTGTAAAGTGGATTTTCTGGGAAATACCTAAGAGGTTACTGCAAATTCCCCACCTCTGGTTATGGAAAATCTCTGAGTTTTGAAGCTGAGAGCTGAGGAGAGAGTCTTTTTTTCTGATGACCTGTTCCTGGAGACTGGACATCAAAGGATCAATCTGTATAAAGACATGGATGAACTTTACAGCTGGTTGTTCTGCTTCTGAATCTGAGACAGTTATGAACTTGTAACCAGGGGAAAAAACCAATTGTGGGTTTTGAAGGACTGACACCTACCAGAGCTAGAGGTTGGACTTGGGGTGACCTCTGGTAAGCTTTTCAGCATGTGTGTAGGTTCTTTTTTTCTTTTTAATATATTTTCCTCTGTAATGTTTTCAATTTAAGAATAAATGTGTTTGCATGATAATGTGTGACTACTGATAATTACAGCTGTTCATAGCCTTCAGAAAAAAAAGCAAAGCACAGATGCTGGCCTCTTTAGTCAGTCTGGCTTGCTGGGGATATCACATTGTGTAGTCAGGGAACTCTATAGACTAAAATAAAAGACCCTGGTCAGGAGGGAGAGAGACAGGTTTCTGCCTAAGCTGGTTGACAGCTGAGATTGTGGAAGCCTTGATTGGGTGCCCTTGGTGAATTACAAGGGAGGAAAGCAAAGGTGCAGTTGCCCTGAGCTGTGACATATGACCCTACAAGGGATGTATCATGCATTGTTTTCCATGGCGATATTCACAAGTTAACAGAAACTACAAGATTCTTATTAGACAGTCTGTGCTAGCAAATGCTTGACTATGAAACAATGCCTGCTTCCCATCACTTCCTTTCTCCTCCACTCCCCCCCAAAAGCTGTGCTATTTGACATGGGAACAAGAAATCGTGACGTCATTTTTGCTCCCTTGCCAAGTCTCTCCTCCATCACAGTCACGCGTAAATGATCAAAACTCATTATTGCCTCTTACTCACTACACTTCCAATAAAGTAGTCAGGAAGGGCACCTTTCGTTGAATCTCCTATTCTGTACTGCAGTCTGTGAGTTAATTGGGGTGCAAAATATCCAAGTTACTAATAACCAGCTTGATCTCTTAGGTGGCTACTTCAAAATTGTTTCAGAGATTTAAGATTGACAGATTTTTATTAAATCTCAGATCGGTGTAAGCATAATCACAACGCTTTTCAGGTATGAAAAGTTCAATAGAACAACCTGCATTATGTATAATTATGAACCTTATGGGGTACACCTGCACTGAAGATGGAGTCCCTCTTCTCTACGCCTGGTAATAAGATTTCTAATGTCCAATTATCCCAACTAAGGGCTGGGTGTACACCTCTTTTCCCTTATATGCATGCATGTCTGGAACCAAATCTCCAAAGTCTCCCCCCGCCCTTGTTATTAATCCAGAGGATCAGTTTTAGGGTTCCAGATGTTTGTGTGGCCAAGTTGAGTCAATGAATTTCACAATGGTTTTGAGACATCAATGCTGTTTCAAAATATACCCAAAAAACATACCCCAAATAAGCTATTTTACACCCAGACTGTTGTTATTGCAGTTTATATGATTATTACAAGATACATATTGTTAAATCTTATGATCACTCATTCTAACTTTTCAGGCCTTTTGCAAACTGGTAGGCTTCAACCTTAAAACAGGTTTGATAATAAAACAATCCTTCACTTTGTGTACTCCTGCTTGCATTACAGCTATAATGATTATTCATTATTGATTTATTGAGCATCTTAACTTTTCCTAAAGGTATAGGCTATTACCTAAACCCTGATTAGAAATTATCCAATTTTAGGCCAGCTAATAGGTTGAAGATCAGGTCAAGGATCAACTGAAGGCTAACTTTCCTATACCAACATACTCCAGCACTTCCACCAGTGTTATCTTCCTTTTTTATGTTTTGCTGAACTGGAATCTCAGAGACATCTGCTTTTCCCTTCCACCAAAGAGAAAAATGAAACACTATTTATAACAAAAAGATGAACAATAATGGCATATATTATTTAAGTGCTGACAGTGTGCTTAGAGCTGTACAAGACCCAAATGAAGACAGTCCTTTCCAGAGCAGTCTAAAATTTAAAGTTAAAGTAAACAAATTGTGATTTTTCTGGGCCGGGGGAAGAGCAAGATTCTGACCTGTCATGTCACTAAGGGCTTGTCTAAACTAGAAAGTTGTGCCACTTTAACCATACTTGCACAGTATTCTGCAATACTATCATAGTTAAAGCAGTACAATCCACCAAATGAGGACACGGTTGTATCAGGATTGTACTCTTTTTGAGCTAGGACAGTGCAACATTCAGGTTTATTCCTTTCTGCACAGACACTGTAACCTCTCATCACATGACACCTGAATGTAGAGGTCTCCTATAGAGTTTACAGGAATGTTTTATTGTCTCCAGACTTAAAACTTAATTGAGGTTTGTTCAAAATATCCCAAACTATTATATAATAGAAATATAAATGAGACCTGGCTCATGCAGCCATTTTCCTTTGCTAACCAAATAGATGCTGGTTGAGAGCTCCCTCCCTATGGTGCTTCTCTCCATCTGGAGTCCTCAAGCAGCTCTGGGTGCTTGTATCACAGTTCACAACAGGTGTCAAAAGAGAGCTCCCTACTCTATATGGGCTTCAGGACACAATGGTTCCAGGTGCTATCCACTAGTTGTGTCTTCTCATAAACCTAGATTATGAACTCTCTGAAGCAGAGTCTCTTATTACTTGTTTCTGGAGCCCTAGTCCATTAGAATCATAGAATATTAGAGTTGGAAGGGACCTCAGGAGGTCATCTAGTACAATCCCCTGCTCAAAGCAGGACTATCCTCAGCTAAATCATCCCAGCGAGGGTTTTGTCAAGCCGCAGCTTAGTCTTTAGGACACCAAGAACACTAACAATAATAATATGATGAATGGGTTTATAATTTTTTATGACTTTTTGAACCTTCAGGGTTTGGAATTTTTTCAAAAATTCTGAACCTTCAGCTAAAACTGAAACAAATTTTAAAGAAACAAACAAATAAAAAAGAGAGAGCAAAGAAAAGGTTTTAGTCCTCTGGCTCTTCAGTCTGTCTGGAAATAAATATTATTCACTTCTGTTGGGATGGAGCTTTGGAAACAAAGATCATAACAAGAAAACCAATTGTTCACTTGGGGATGTGGTGCAATAGCCAAGAAACCACAGGAAGAGGTTATAAATTAATGGGTACATAAGGAGACAGTAATTCTACCTTACAAAAACTAATCCATGCTATCATGCAAACCAAGATATAGTGCTTTAGATATGATGACACATGGTTACCCCATAACAAACAATGATGCAATGATCAAAAATTGTGCAAACCGATCCAGCCATATGTCTATTCCCCACTCTGTGAAGCTGCAGACCTTTACAATCAGAGGGGTGGGTGGACCTTTGTTCATTGGGAGGGGACCACTGTGCCCATGATCAAATCTGAGGCTCTGACCCTATTAATTACCGTTTCTCCTTCAACCCATGCTGCATCTTCCAATCTCCCCAAACAGCAGCTATTCTGTTAGACTGCTTGTATTTTTATCAGATTTCTTCTTTTACTCATCTACAACTTCATCCTTTTCAGGGCTTTATCTTTTGAATGTCCATATATTGCAAGTAATGGAGAACAAAAGCTATTCCATTATTTTCATCACAAGATTTTTTTTTAATAGAAAGGATTGTTTTGTTTCTCCCACCTACAGTGTACTTATTTTATGCCTCTCTCCCGATATGAGATATAGAGAAATTAAACAAACATGGAAGCATGTATGCCTTTTCCAGGCACAGTAGCTAGCCTTTCTGAACTTGTTTATAGAAATGTCAGATGACCTACACCCCAGCAAACAAATATAATCAGCAGTTTCAATAGAACTCATTTGTTAAAATGTTACATGCCTTTTCATAGTGTAATGACTTTATTTCCTCTTATTACAATGCTTTAGTGAAGAACATTAGATAGTAAGGCAGGCTTTATCTTTTATTTTTTAAACACTTATATTATTTGCTAACTGAGTTTGATGATAGAAACAAGAGATAACAATTCTTTTTTTGAACTAAGGGATGGAGGTTTCCTATCTGTTGCAGAAGTGGGCTCCAAAATACATATTTAATACCAATCAGTGCTTTGTTAGCATTTAATTAATTCCAAATAATGAATAATACATTTTTTTGTGTAAAAAACGTGACTGACTGATAAGCAAGAAAATTAGATTATCTTGCTCTGAGGAGCTGGGGTACCAGGTAGAGTCAAGATGTAAATTATTAAGTTTGACTGGAAACACTCAAGAAATGTTATTGTTTTTGCATATGAGAGGACAGTGTCAAAAAATCACACCATCTGATTAATTAAATGTAATGATGTAATTAATATTGAGTTATTATTTTGAAGGCATTTAATTGTGCTTATTTAACCTTCTCCTGAGTTCCGGATCTTGAAATGAAACCACTTCACTACACACAGGATTATTCAAAATGTAACAGATTCCAAGGAAAAGTAAACCAGATTTTCTTACACACTTCTACAATTAAAAACCCAATTAAAAATTAAAAATAGCTCAATGAACAATAGCTTGGCTTAATTTTCCACTTTGCTGTTCTTAAATATCAGAATATGCACTCCTGAAATAAAAACAATATATCACACACTCAGTTCATTATCTCCTTATCCACATCCTAGTGTGCACAATAGATTTATCGGAAGCAGATGCCACACTATTTACACTGTGATTTCTAACATGACACAGACGTAAGATCATCTTTCATCTATTTAATATTTGTTTGCTATGCTGTGGTTATTCCTGCCCAGAATTGTATTATTTGTCTGGTTAGTTTCTAGACCAAAACAAGTAGCACAGGCTTTAATTCATCCCTTCTATTATTCCCCAAATAATGTAAAGCTAATGGAACTCTTTAGATCATATACACCAACCCTATACCAATACAAGATTTTCTCCAAGAATATATTTTCTGGTACTTTGGCCAGTCTGGTTTGAAATTACCCAAACAGCAGGCTTCCCTTTAGAGTCTATCCGATGACCTGACAGAACTTAATGTTAGGCAATTTATCTTGATCTTCGGGGGGGGGGGTTTGTTTCATATTATTTCTACTTATTGAGCAAATAAAAATTGACAAGAACTTTCTAAGGCACAACAGCCAAAACACTGGCATATTGTAATCATTTATTTAACTAAAAGAGTATGTTCTCTGAAAAAGAAAGTGCCAAGTGTTGTATAATAAAAGATATTAAGTATAATTAGGATATACAGGTAAAATGTAAGTATTAATTAATGTTGTAGCACAGGGTCTATAGGTTTCATGCCTGTAAGATATTCAGCTTAGCCACCAAAGGCCTTAGGCCTGAAACCAGTTGGCATGACCAAAAGATAACCTTGTACCAGTTGTGGCAAACTGTCGGCTTCCCCCTGGTGGATCTCACGCTTTTCCTCTCTCCCTGTGCCAGGGTGCCTCCAGCTACCCCATCTCCCCGGCTGTAGAGGAACTTTGTCTTCTGGGAACCTTCTCCTCCAGCCTCCGCAAGCCTTCTGGCAGTTTCCTCTTGGTTTGTTCCCTCCTCCCCATCTTGGGAAAGCAGGGTTTAAATACACCTGCAAAAGCCTTTCATTGGGTCCAGGTGTCTCTAATTGCCCTGCTGCAGTCTCTCTTCTGCCTGCAGGGTGACGGGCCTTTAACCCTTTAGGGCCCTCTGGCCTGCCTTTACCACACAGTGAAGCGTAATATTACAGTAAAAGATGTGTTAGGTGCTGGTATTCTGGTAACTATGCAGCAATAAACTTGAAAATATGCTGTAATGTTCCAGTTAATACTGCAAGATACCTCATAGTAATGTTTTGGGGGATTCTGTAATAGCCTCAGGTTGCTATAGTAGTGCATTAATATAGATGTTAACGAGAATAAGGGGAACTAAGAGGATAGCCAATGAGAAATGGAGCACCCCCTTGAGTAGTGGGGTATGGAAGTATGGATGAGGAAAAAAGGGGTTGGAACCCTTTTGCATATGTATAAGACTCAGCAGGGGCGTACGCAGGAATTTAAATTTGACCCCTTTTGCTGGAGCTCGCTCTTCCCATTTTGCCCCCTGCCTAGGCCCATTCGCTTTTCCCCTCTTCCCAGCCCAGCCCAGCCCCAGCCCCTTCCCTTCCCCAGGCCTTGGGGCCACTGGAGTTCTGTCACCCAATGATTATTGGGAAGGGCCTTGCTTCCTCCCTTTGTGCATGCCCCTGAGCCTTAGAAAGTATAAGCATAACTCAGGCTAAAAAGATGCTGCCCAGCCTGCATGCTGTAGGGGATGGGAAAAGCACAGGGTGATTCCAGGATGACAGCCACAGAGGAGGAAGAGGAAGATAATGACTGATACTCCAGTATCCCCCAGTTGGAGATGTGAGAGATGGCAGTCATGGGGTTAAACACTTTGCACTATCACTTTATCTGCTATTTTATTTCAGTGTTTGTGGGATTGTTTATCTGCTTAGTGGATTTGTTAATGAAGGGACTTGTGATAAATTGCAGTGTTTCCTTGTGCTTATAGGGTCTCTAATTCTAATAATACTGATAATAATATTTCTGAGGCTGTAGCCCTCAGGAGAGTGAATCTTTATTGCTCAATATGATCTAATATATTAATCAATATTAATTAATCACTCAATCACCAATCCAGCATAAAATGTTATGTCAGCTCATAATAGTGGTTTAGCCACAGATTTAAACAATGATGCTCTTCCTTATATTTTTTGTTTTATAACAAAATATTTTGGAAAAACTTGCCTGCCTGCAATGTGCAACCTTTTTATCAAATCACCTAGGGCCAGATCCTGTTCACATTAGTCCCTGTGGGAATTAGTCATACGAGTAATACAAGCAAGATTTGTCCTCTGATAAATAATCTCATGGAAACGAAAACTGACATCAATGAGAATTTTTCCTGTTTAGAATTACTGCAATAAACCCATGGGATACATATTGCCATTGATGCATGCTCAGAGCTCGCATTACCATTAACGAGAGGACATACATGCATCAAACAGAGAATATATCTCATAAACCTCAGGTAATTCCCACTCAGGAAATGTCTTGTTGGAATTTACTTTGACATTTATATGATACTGTCCTACGTTATTTTGGGGGGTATAAAGAAACCCTTTTACTCAGTTAACGATGATGGTTTATGCACTGAATAAGTTCTGAGAAGATTATATGTCATCCAAAGTTGTTACTTGCAACAGATCATATCTATCACATCAACAGCAGAAATTTGCTTGAGGGAACACTGAATTACCACTTCTCAGAATATTTAATACTGTAGCTTCCTTGCATCCTGTCCTATGTATCTTCTACCAAATGTATGCATCAAACTAAAGTTTTCTGTAAACCAGCAGGGATTGAACATCGTTACATGTATTCTAAAATGAACACTGGTCAAGCTGTATAGAATAGAGCTACCTAAGCTCTATTGTTGGCCCTGCCATAATGCCCCAGTACTCTTTATTGTTTATATTGTTACTTCTTTTGACCTGAGCAGCTAGTCAATAATTGGTGTCCTGCTGCTTGTTTCCATTAGGAGAAGAAATCAATGATGTAGTCAGGTATATCTTTGATGAATTCCTGTTTATTTACTAGAAAATGCAAAGTTCTGTTTCCCTGTACACAGTAGGAATAAGGAGAGAGTTTCCTTGCTTACAGGTTCAAGTGTCTTTCCAGCCAGCACTTTACCCAAAAGCGCGTTCTCTTTTAGCTTTGTCCTCAAGATTCATGACTTTTCTTGTATGTGTCTAGGGCTTCTTTTCTGCCTCCTTTGTGTGCTTTGGTGGCCTTTCTCCTCTCACTCTCTCTTTCACTCTCTCTCTCTCTCACACACACACACACACACACACACGCCTGTAATCCATTCAGTGCTCCAGCCCTGCATTTGTTATCAGACCACAGTAAGCCCTTGGACAGCATGGTCCAGCCACTCTGCAGCTTGCTTGAGTCTACTCTTTTCTATTGTTTCAGATATTACTAAACAAGGGGACTTTTAATTGTTCCTTGATTTAGCCTGAATCGAAGGCAGCTGCCACACCCAACAGCTTCAATGAGGTTGTATGATTGTCTGATCCCAAGCATAATAATATCCCATATGAATGCACACTGTTCACTATTTAGAAAGTCAAAGTGTGTAGCATAATATCTTTTATTGGACCAACTTCTATTGGTGGAAAAAACAAACGTTAAAGCTTCACAGAACTCAAGTCTGAAAAAGGTAACAAGCTAAATGAAAGGTGGGACACATGTTAAGTATAAGGGATTAACCCATATTGTAAAAGACCACTTAAAATGAAACAGGCAATTAACACCTCTGTAGTCACAGGACAAAGAAGAGTTAATAGGATTACAAGGGAGCCATAACATCAGTGTGTGATTGGGGTGCTCCACTCATCAGTCAGATGGCATCTTGTCCTGGTCACTTTGGGGAGTAACTCGCTGGGTTAATGCCCCTTTCCATAGTTGCATATTGTCCTCTGCATCTCTCACTGAGTCTGCGGCCCCTCTCTCACTCCACAAGCTGTTGCATCCTCTTCGTGACTCAGGTCACTATACACATATCCCTCTTCTGGGGTATCAAAGTCTTTCCTCACCAGCAGTCCTAGGCAGTCTTTCCATTCACTGTCTTATTGTGCCACTTGCTCAGTGGCTAGTACGGGGCCCTGGCTTAGGGACCTTATAGCCAGCAGTCAAGGTCAGTTCCCTTCTAGAACTTACTGCCTTTCCCTGAGCCCTGTCCTGCCTTCCTGGCTTTCTGCGTTCACCAGCCCAAACGCACCTCTTTCTCCCAGAGAGTGACTGCAGACTTTCCCAGCAGCCTCTCTTTTCTGCTGCCAATTTCCTGTCTTTATAAATCCAGCCCAGCTTGTTCCTCACTAGGTTCGCAGATTACTTAGCCACCTGATTCCTCTCAGTGGTGGCCTGTTGGGTTCATTAGCCCCCTTCTTAATCTACGTTAACCCTTTCACAGCCAGTGCATGGTAGACATCTCATCACACAGTGTCACTGTTGAATCCATGATTTTTAATGTCTAAAAGAGTTATGAATTTAAGTTCCCAGGCTCGTCATTGTTGTGCATGTTTTCCTTGTGGAGAACAATTGAGAGATCACATATGAAGCAACCACTTTGTGAAGTGTTTACTCATGGATGATAAGGTGTTTTTGTCTTTATCATTTTTCTGCATGAGTTTATTCAAGAGCATAGTGATTTTCTGGTTTCACTCACCTATTTTTTGGGACATTTGATGCACTGGATGAGGTACAACGCATGTTGTGATAGACGTGTAAGATCCATGGATCTTGAAATGTGTGTTGTGAGGGGCATTGATCATAGCAGTGGGGGAATTATGCTTGTAGGTTTTGCATCTGTTGTTCTGGAAGGGTCTAATGTCCCTTTGAGTTGATGAATCCTGGTCTATGAGGAGCTTCCTTCTGATGATGAGCCTGGCAAAGTTGGTGGTTGTTAGAAGGCTAGAAGAGGGGTTTTGGTAATGATTTTTTTCAGGATGTGGTCTCCGTCAAGTATGGGTTGTAATGGTTTGATGATACCCCATATAAGTTCCATTGTGGGGTGTGGGTGAAAATTAGGGGGGTGTGGTTGGTAAAAAAAAATTTCTGTATTGAATCAGGTTCTCTCAGAGTACTAAGGTGGCCCATTTCATGATGCAATCTATTTATCTGGTGGCGTGTCCTTGTTTGATAAAGACAGTTTTAAATGTGTTAAGGTATGTCTCCTGGACTTGCCACTAGGAGCATATTCTGTGGTATCTGAATGTCTGGCTGTAGATACCAGGTTTCTTGTTGTGTCTGACATGATTACTGGATCTTTGGAGTTAAGAGTGATGATCCATGGTTTCCATGGTTTCTTGTTTATAGTTGTCTGTGGAGTTCCACTGCTGAAGCTGATTGTGCTGTCTAGGAAGTTGATATTGGTGTGGAATATCTAGAAAGAGTTTGATGGCAGTGGTTCTTGACACTTGATTGTGATGGAAGTCTATGAGGGAGTTTAGATAGTCTGTCCAGAGGATGAAATCATCAAGGTATTGCAGGTATATCTGTATATATTGATTTTGTGGTGCATTTTTCCAGAAATTCTTCCTTGAGGTACTTATGTCTTCAAATAGGAAAGAGTTAATTTTAAGAGCCATACAGATGGATTCTCTGATAAAGCTTTTAAGTGTCAAAATAAACTCAACTTAAATTAAACCATAAAGACATTTGTTTTTAATTTAACTGGAAAGCAAGCAGCTAATGTCATTTTAGTTCTCAGTGTAAAACTACCATGAATTGTCTTGTAAATGCTCATTTTAAAATATGTTGTGTCCATAGAATTATATTCTTGATTCTTCCTATATTTCTCTACCATTAGTCTTGACTTATTTATTTTGTTCTCATACTTATAATGAGTGTAAGCCCATTGAAGTGTATCACATTTATCTAATCTTTACTGATCCAGGTTGTGTACAGCACCACCATAACGCCAAAGAAATGTTGTCTATCTATCAGTACAATGTCAACCAATAGATATAAAAATGCTTGAACGGCAATAATTGACTTTACTAAACACAACACCACAAAGTGGCAGCCACTTTAATTTGCTAACAATCCATATCACATTTAGATAGTTTTGTACATCGGTAGTTACTAGTTCATATAAAGTGAATTTATGTCTCAATTTACTTTTTTGTATTGTTTTCTATTAGATCTTCAGATGCTATTTTTCAAAATGGCTATTCAATGACAATTGTCTCTTGAAGAAAATCTAATCCTTGAATGCTCCTGCATGATTATTAAATTGATAAATCAAATATTTCTTTTCCAGTAGTAAAATTTACTATGCAATGCATTACTTTGAAATGCAGGCTAACTAGTTTGACTTGCTCTTAATCTTTTTTTCCTCCTAAAAGAGGTTAGTATAATTTTAAAGGAAAAAAGGAAAAATATCTTGTTTCAGTGTACTCATTTTCATTTCTTCTAATAACCAAAGGTGAATTCACACAAAAATTAACATGTGATCTCCTTGATTTAAGCAATGACACTGAAGATGCATAACACTAGTAAATAAGGGCCCAATTCTGAAGATATGTACATACAGGAATCATTTAAATCAATGAGAGTGCCCATGTAAATAAGTACCCAAAGAACTGAGGCCAAGAGACCTGATCCAGCACTAATGAAGAAAATCGCCAAGGAATTCAGTGAGCATAGGATCAATCTATAAGTTTGTATGCTACATTTAAGGCCCTTCATTTTTCTTTTTACTGAAAAGTTCCCTAGTTTCACAAAACCTATTTGTTTTTACTGATTTTTCACCTGAATTTTCCATCACTCATGTAAGTGAAAATACTGATTACATGAAGAAAATCCAATTCATTACATGAGGTTGTTGAGTTTGTTAATAATAAATTAGTTTCAGTGTAAATGTGACACTTTTTTTTAAATAAGGCAATGTAGTAGACGGCACATGAGCACGAATACATCTATATAACATTAATGCAAAATCATTAAATAAACCACAGCATTAAACTGCTTTTACTTTAATAACCCTATTTTCCCTATTTGTCCCTTTTTCTGTCCTCCCATTTTCTAAAATTAATATTTATCAGGAAAACTGTGAAGTTAATTTTTGCACCAATTTTCACTGTTTCTTAAAAAATAATCACTGATAAATTCCTGGGAAATTTTAACCAGAATAAAAAATAAAACCAAAAGGCCTTCCCTATAGAATATTATAGTGACATAGTGGTAAACTTTCACATTTCTGTAATCTGTTTCAGTGGAGAAACCAACACTGGGTAACAGTTAAAAGCCTTCAGTGTCCAATAGAAAAGTGAGTAAAAAACATATTAATACTATATATTATTACAAACTGTTTACCTCTGATAGAAATAATGAAGGTGAAAAGGAACAGAATGAGTTTGAGAGACTTGGTGAATTATATAATCAATTAGGATTATTAACAATCATAATTATTGTGTATAAACCCCTTTTAGTCCTCCCCACATACCTACTTTACTATACAAACAAAGTTTTAAAATTATAATAATAATTGTTTCATGTACATTTTGTGGTGAGTAATGGTTCTTTCCTTGATTCCTGCACTGGGCAAGGAGCCATGGAATAGAGCAGTGGTTCCCAACCTTTTTGAGTGAAAGCCCCACTAGTTAACACTAGGTAAAATATATGCCCTGCCTCTCCTCCCGCGACCCGGCTATAAACACATAATGATAATAATACCACTAAATTACATAAATACTCTTACCTGGGTAAGATGCTAAGCCTTCCCTCGCGCAGCCGCCACTGCAGGCCACGCATGGTACTACCTTTTCCCATCCATCGTGGATAGCGGGTAAAGGAAGCAATGGGCGCTGGTGGGCTGACCGGGGCTGCTCCAGGCCCCACCGGCACAGGGTTGCTTCACTCCAGCTGGGAATATAGCCGGCTTGGGGCTGGGGGAGTGGGTTGCTCTTCTGCTCCAGCTGGTGTGGAGCTCGGGACTGCTCTTCCACTCTGGTCAGCGTGGGGCTAGAGGATGCTGTGCCCAGATGGTACAGGGTTTGGGGCACTAAATGGCCTCAATATTACTGAAGCCTCATGGACCCCCATAATCTTTGGTGACCCACCAAGAGGATCCCTCACATCAGGTTGGGAACTGTTGAAATAGAGCACATCAACCATTTTCTACTAAAATAAAAAAACCTGTGGGGAAAATGTGATTTTGTCAAAAGACACATTATGCAACAGGAGCTCTCAACTTAGATGAATTTTTTCATTTGCTAAATGGGAATCTTAACAAAAAATATTTTGTTCCAAATAGAAATTATGAAATAAAACTCTTTTTCTTTTTAAAGTCTTCCCATCACCCTTTTTTTCAGAGTGAGAAGCGGGGTGTATAAAAGAAGGAAAATTGAAAGGAAAAACAATCTGAAAATCCCCAACCTGAAATGGAAAGCCAACAATTGTTTGTAGTTTTATATAACCCCAAATTACTTTTTTTTAAACAAAACTTTTTTTGTTTCATTTTAAATTGAAATTTCAAAACAATGTCCCACAGGCAAATATTTTTTTGCAGGACAATTTTTAAGGGGAACTTTTTCTATGGAAATTTCTGTTGGAAAAAGTCCAGTCAACTCTATTTTGTTGATTTAAATCCTCTGTTCAAACACAGAACATGTACAAGCTTCCCCACACTGAATCATAGAAGGAGCATCTCTGAGTGGATAAGGGTTCTTTAAGCTGTGTGTCCATTCATTATTTCTTCCTGTTGTGATTGCCAACAAGAGTGCCAGCTGAGATAGCAGCTTTAGACAGAAAAACCACTGGGCACGAAAATTAGAGCAAACTCTTTTCACATATCTCTCTGTACAAAAAGATAAAACACAATATAATTTAAAAAATTCAATAAATATTTTAATATAAAAACTGAATAAAGCCAGTCAAACTGGCATCATTTAAAAGGATGTGATGTGGAAAGATCCCTATTGTAGTGAGGCAGTGTGGCCTCCCTTCAAGCCAGAGGGGGAGGAGCCACCCTCCTCATTCAACTGGGCGGAGCCAGACCAACCTTGGCCCTTCCACCAGAAGTGAATAGGTGGGACTGGAAATATAAAAGCAGGGCCTCTAGCTCCGTGAGATGAGACAGCAAGGGAAATGGACACATCCTGCTCACTACAGATGGCTGACCTTGCCGCTGCACCCAGAGATGCTCTTCCCACTAGGGAGCCTGTGCCTGAAGGGGAACCACAGGGACTGCTGCTGGCTGCCTACCCCAGTGACACCAATGACACCCCATGGACCCAGATGGCTGACCTAGAGATGCCTTGACCACTTGGTGGCCAATGCCCAAAGAGGATCCATCAGGACTGCTGCTGGCTACCTACCTCGGTGAGACCAGTGATGCCCCATGGACTCAGGCAGACCCCCAGGGGAGGGGAGGAAGTAGCCCAGAGGCACGATCAGCGTGTTGTGGTGGGATTCCCTGCTAACCCCACTGCTAGGGCCCTGGGCTGGGATGCAGCAGAGTTGGGCGGGCCTGTGCCCTGGACCCTTCCTGCCATACCCTTCTGGGGTGGCAACAACCCCCTATCTAAGCCCAAGACTGCTTTGGTGTTCAAAACCCTGCCTGAGCCTTAGACTGCAGAAGTGCTCAAACCCTGCCAGGGGCTATAGACTGCTTGCCTCCCCGCCCTACCTAAAAGTCTGGGGCTACAGACTGCTTAGTTGCTGTGCCCTGCTGGAGGGCCAGAGCTTCCAAAACTGTGTGCTTGCCCTGCCTGGCCTGAAGGCCATGGGCCTTAGGTTGCATACTTGCCCTGGTCTGCTCTGCCTAAGGGCCAAGGACTATAGGCTACTCAGCTGCTCAGCCCTGTCTGAAGGCCAGGGCCCACCACCTTTACGGCCTGTTGGCTCACCCCCTGTCAGTAGGTGGTGAGTGAGTGAGGCAGTGTGGCCTCCCTTCCAACCCAAAGGGGCAGGAGGGACTGGCAGCACGTACACCTCTATGTAGGCCAGCAATATGCCTCAGAAAAAGTAAAGTTTTCTGAATGTTCACAAGTGAAGAAGGATAGGCTGATGTTCAGGAGAAGCAAGTTCCACAGCCTTAGGCTGACACACCAAAAATAATAGCCCTCTGATTTGCAGCTCAGTGGTGGAATTCTTGAAAGCAGAGTGATGTCTGGCACCAAGCCTTGCAGAGGAAGCTTTGAACGTTCATAGATTTAGAGGGACTGTTAGATCTCCAATATAGACAGGTCTTTCTCCATTAACGGCTTTCAAAGCTACAGCACTATTTCAAAATCAATCTGCCACTTCATAGGCAACCGGCATTAAAAACACAGGGTAGGCATTGCACAATCATGGCAGCTCAGTGTAATAAGTAGGTCATGGTTGCTTCATGCTGCATTGTATGCATGTATCTTAGCAACCAATATGGAAACCTTAAGACAGTGGTCTCCAAACTTTTTATGTTGCAGCCTCCCTTGCCCCCGGGCTCACGGTCAGGGCCAGAGACTGAGGCCAGGGCTGCAACTGAGCCTGGAAGCAGGGCCGCAGCTGGATGCAGAGCCATGGCCGGGTGCTGAGGCTGGGGGCAGAGCAGGCCTGGGCCCCACCACGCTCTCCCAAACATTCTTCTGCACCCCTGAGGGAGACCCACCCCACAATTTGGGGACCTCTGTTCTAAGGATAGAAAGTAAGATCATTCATCACAGATTAGTAAGAAAAAGGAAAAAACTCTATTAAAGTCAGATGGATGTGAGCTTTGTCATTATGGAAAGCTTCACAAAGAGGGTCAGCTTCTACTTAGCTACCATGAGCAAGGAAGGAAGATGCAAACCAGTCACGCACAATTACAGTTTCTGCATTCCCCCAAATGCAGGGACTACTCCTCCTTGATCCCCCTGCAGTTGTTAGCTGTTCCAAAAGGGACAGGAGAAGGCGTGGCCCTATTTCCATCCTTCCACAAAGGCCAGAAGAGTTGGCCAGGCTGTGTCCACATGGGTGGAGCAATAATGGGATAGAGTAAGCTATGTATTTTCCATTTCTCAGAACTGTGATTCTTAGGCACAAGAGAACTTATAAAAAAATGTTACTGGAGAACAAGGATTCCTGTGTTTTCTGATGGATAGCACTCTCCCTAAATGTTTTGGTTTCTGTAAGTCTGCATAATTATTTACAGATACAGTAAATGCCTACACATTTCTTCTTATTTTCTAAGAAATGAAGAAACAATCTTAATGAAGATTCACATAATTCATATCCATATATGAATGATCTTTTGGATAATAAAGATAGTTCATTGTAATTATTAATATTCACATGTATTTATTGATTTGTTTGCTTACATTTATTTTACATGCACAGGCCATGCAAAAATTTGAAAATATCTCTGTCAAAGGAAATTGATTTTTCTTATGACAACTTTATTTTTAGATCGAGCCTTCCATGCAAGCACAATAGAAGCATAAGAAAAAAAAAACAATTTTAAGACTATTGTAAAGGAAAACAAAAATGAAAGTGCCTGCAGTTCTTTTGAACTGAAACCATGTTGAAATTGCAAGTCTACATATTACACCAGGTGTCTGATAACTGTCTGCAGTGGAACCACCGTCCATCTGCAATTATTCGGAATATACAGTGGTCCTGTAATTGTACATGGTTTGTGCTAAAAAAAGTATTCAAACTGCCTTTATTCAGAACACAAAATGGATTCCAAGTGCAGTTTGGTGCTGAATCCACGTGTAAAGTGTTATCACTGTGAATGCAAGATTACCTGAAAATGGAGGGCTGTTACAGTGATGTGATGATTGGGACATATTATGTTATTGTAGGAATTTTATTTTTCTGAAGAAAAATAGTCCAAGCACAGATTTTGGGATTTTTTAAAGCCTTCTCATATTCTTTGCACAATACATTTTTTCAAAGTGATTTTATTCTCTGAGTTAGAAATGCAGATTTCATATAGTAGCACTCCAGTATCAACTATTAATGCTATGGTTGGGATGAAATGTATCAGAATGAACCAATATGCATGTAAGATATTAAATTTTATCACCTATTTTTCTTCAGACTTTTTAAGGTGAAAAAAGAATTGAGATGAAGGAACAAAAGATAAAACTTATAACTATATTTTTCCATATTGAAGTTATGGACCAAATTCTCTGCTATTGTAACTTCTTTGACTTGAATAGGAATGACGAGCAGCTTATACATTTTAAAATCAGGCAGCAGCCTAAATATGGATTTAAGAACCTAACTTTAGGCTTTTATATTTTGAAAAAGTTAGCCAAAAAGTCTATTTGAGAATGCACAGCATCCAGATCCTGAGGTCCATGCCTGCTCTGCTTCCTCTTCTGCTGCACTCACAAAGTCACTCAGAAACACTCAGGTTCAGTAACCACTGGTGCAGTTTGATTTACAGTTGTGTTCCCTCCATCTTTTCACCATACACTGCTTGCATTTTAGGAGGGAAGCGATATCTGCTGTATCCACTTCCTGGCTTCTTTCCTCTCAGCCTTTTATGCCACCTCAGGCTAATTAGGCGGGCAACTGTCTCCCATTCTCTAATTAGGTGCTGGTTTTCTCCAGTCAGCCCCAATTTACCTCCCTAAATTGAAGTTGGTGTGACAAAGGGATGACTTAGCAGCTCTTGCCCAGCACCCTGTCACAGGGTCCAAGTCTAGCCCAGAAGAGGAAGAAAGAATGTGGAGAATGGATGGTGATAGAAGGAAAGATGGAATACAGACTAGAAATGGAAATGGAAAGCGTTTTTTCCACACACCGAATTTCTAACCCTTGTTTCCATGTTTCATCAAAGTTCCATTTCAATGGGCATTTTTCAACTAATTTTACAAATAGACGCTAAAATATGGAAGGAAAAACATTCAAGAAAGGGAAAGAATGGGTCAAGTGAAGCAACAGAAAGAAGGTAGAACATAAGGGGAAAAAAGCTATGTTTTTACAGGGAGATAACTAATATGTTACGTATCTCACTGTTAAATTCTAGTGGAGACAGGGTTCTGTAGTTTTTACTGTACTTTTTACTGATCTAAAGTCCATTGAAATCAGTGGAAGTCTTACCATCAATTTTGAGGCGCTTTGGATCAAGCCCACAGTGAATTACATTTTTTTTTAATTTAGGGAGAAGCCAGGTGTCAGAAGACAACATAAAACAATCGCTGTCTATCTGTTGTATCCACAGTCATACTGCTATAGCCCATCGGTCTTAAAGTTAATCTTGGAAATACCTCTGACAACCATTTTCTCTGCACTTTGTCACATATGAAATGAACTTCCCTACTTCTACATGGAGAGGTGAGGGTCTGTTGTATTTATCTCAGGTGCATAACCATGGGTGGGCCCATGAAGGGAGGTCATGGAGGAGACTAGGAATAGAGAATAGAAGTGTCCTGGGCTTTGTTGTTGGATCTGGAGATGCCTGGAAAGTGGTTTCCCTCAGGTGAATCCTTGCCATGTTCCCAGGGCAAGTCCAGGTATTGGAAACTGAAGCCCCAGCTGGGTTGCACCCTGCACTTTGCTGCTAAGCAGGTGCTGCACTTTCCTCGCCATCCCACCCACAGGCAGGACTTACCTATGAGCTGGTTTTAAGTTCTGTCCAGGTCCGTGGAGTCAGACAGACTCTCCTTCCTGCTCTTGCTACACAGGTTCCTCACAAACAACACTCCTGAGTGGCCTCAAACCCGGCCAGATATGTCTGCCAAGGGAAGAGACCAGTGCTAGGATGGGATGGGGGCTTTGGCTGTGGAAAAAAGAGGACCAGGATCATCTCCTACCCATCTACCAGCAGTGGACATGTTGAGCAGGACAGAGGACAGCAGTGTGGGTCAGGGTGCTAACTAGGTGAGCTGTTACCTACCCAGGTCCACTGGTAGCTATGTACCTGCCTCGCCTATAGAGCAGACACAGCCATCAGACCAACGATTACAATCCTTTAAGATTGTATTGGTCTAACCCTTCAAATAATATGGGCAGCCATGATAGGACAGCACCCTATTTGGTAGACACCACTGGATGCTCTGACTGACGGGGAAAAACCAGTCTGAGGTACCAGGTAAGGAGGTCATTCATCCTGTTTGAAACTGGATAGTCCTTTTTTGGGGTGGTTTGTCCCCTGTCCAGTACTGAGAAAAAATGTGGTTTTGTCCTGTATAAGGTGGGGAATCAACAATTTGAAGAACTTGCCTCTCTAGCCTCACCAGTATGACCTTGCATGAACTGTGTATGAACTATGAGGTCATGCTGGGGAGAAGCAGAGTGGCCCACTCTTCAAAGCGGCGTCCTCCATACCAGGTGAGCTTACAGACACACTGCTGGCAGGAGTGGGTCCATGCCATTCCCAGAATTCCTGGAATGTCCGGTATTCTGGGAACACATGAGCGGCCACCGTCGCACTAGGAGATTTTGCATGTGAGCCTTGAAACAAAGAAAATGATTGAGCCAAATGGTAATGGATTCAGTCTGTGTTCTGTATTATGTTAAATTATGTTAAAATTACAAGCTAGCATGTCACCTTTTAAGGGGTATCCTGGTCCTGCTTGCAGACTAAGGGCTCTGTAGGGAAGTGTGTAATCTGGGTCTTCATACAGTCTACAGAAGAAGAATCTGGCGCATTGTGGGGTGAGTTGTGCTTCTCTGCCTTAAGTTGTAGCCTGCTCTCTCTCTCTCTCTTTCTCTGTATTTGGGTATCTGCTGTTGTTTTGGAATTCTGGATTCTTAGAAATAAAGAAGTGTGATGGTGCAACTTTTCAGGAAGAGTGTTTTTGGTTGGTTGGTTTTGGTATGTTATGAATATAACATCCTGGAATGGGAAGACCTCTCTTCTTTTTAAGACAAACTCTCACAGACAAGAAATGTGAGAAGAACAGCAGGCCATGCTATCAACTGTGACCTGAGTGGGACACAGGAGGACCTTTCCTTTCTAAGAGAATGTGAGCTTCCTCAGTTCTGCTCCTATAAGTTAAAAGGGAAGCCTATCTAATTTTGCAGATAGTGAAGTGTGAAGATAGGCTTCTAATCTTCACACTATCTAATTTTAAGATAGTGAAGTTAGATGAGACTAAATACATGTTCAGGCTGTTTATTACTTTTTCCTTATCATTTATTCCAACTCCTAAATAAAAACACTTTCTTTTAAGAAGGCTATCGGTCAATATCTGAGGTCTCAGGTTTCTGAAGGAAGAAATGCAGATCCCAAAACCCAATCAGGCCTGAAGAATGATAAGCAGTTAGTACACACACAGATGTGTACCTGCGTCCTGGTCTCAGAGTGGACGAATTGGAAGATTCCACCCTGAGACAGGTAAGGTGTGGAGACATAGCACCTGAGAGAGGTGTACACAGATGCAGCTAACCCTGTAACTGAAACATCAGGTAAAGATGCTTGTAGATTCCCCTACATGTGTTTCACTAGCATTCTGCCCATGAATTAATAGGTATAGTGCCCTGGTCTGAAGACCAAGATCACCTTGTCCCAGCCAGTCACCCTAGTGTGGAGCAATGAGAGAGAATCGACCTATCTACTGACATGAAATCTTTAGCCCCAATAATTCAAGTGAAGTCCAGATACTTAGAGAGAAAGGGAAATCCAGTTAGGATAGAAGAATAATGTGCTGTTTAAGTTTTCAGCATCATTCAGCAACTGGGAATGGATGAGACAAGGGAAAGAGGGAAAATAAGCAAAGCCTTATTTCACAAAGATGAACTTGCAACATGCTACTGTAATTGTCACACCCTAGATTACTAATGGTCTGCCACAAAGTCAGTTGTTTAGAGATAAAAAGAACTGTCAACAAAGACCAAGAAGAATGTGCATTGAAAGACTGGAGCCAGATTTCTTTTAAGGAGCTAGGATTCTAACAAAGTTTAAAAAGAACACACGTAGGTAATCATTACTGCCAAGATTCCAACATTTCCTCACAAGGACAGAATGTTCAGTGTTTGTTTATTATTATAGCTAAACCTCTGAACAGAGAAGTAGAACAGGTTATCTGGAAGGACAAGCGTATAGAAGTCAAACAAACTGATGAGGTATTTTAATCAGCACACAAGGGAGACTTGCTCTTTTGGTACTTTACAGTATAAAAGACAAAATGAGGGCAGAGAGAAATCCACATAAATCTGTATTCCTGCAGATCCCTCGGTCTGAGCTGTTTCAAACTCAGTATCACATCTTTTAAGAGTGTGTGAGAATCCAAGTAAATAAATACAAGGTGACTTGCATCATAGGAATTGCCTTACTGGAGCAGGCCACCATCCATCTAGTCTGCATCCCCGGAGCCTGAAAACTTGTCTTTGGAAGAGGCCAAACTTGGATGCTGTTCAGGAAAATGCAAAACCTAAGGAACTTAATCTGGAAACACTTATGCACATGAATAACTGCATGCAGTGAATAGGCCTGCTAAATTCAATGGGACTATTCATGTTTGTATTTGCAGGATGTGACTCTAACCATACAATGCCATATTGGGGGAGGGGATATGGGATTTCTTCCAGTCTCCCTGAAGTGTGAGGATTGATCACTCTGGCACTTTATTCACCGACTTGTGGGATAACTGCAAATGCTCCTTTTGTCCTAAATGTCTACTTTATTTTAAACACACTAAGACCTTTGCTTCAGTAATGTCCTATTACAGGAAGTTCCTGCAGGTTTCAGGAGACAAGATTGTTCTGTTTTTTACAGTCTGTGAAGAAGACATGAAGCTGAACTGCCCCTTCAATTGTCTTTTAGCCTAATGTTTCTGCATACCTTTCAGATGTCCTCCCACTCTTCACTTTTACTCTCCCTGAGTATCAGTGAGCTTGTGCATAGCCTTTAAGGCCAGAGTCTGACAGGTCTATCTGCTCTGGTGTGAATGTCTTTGCTCCACTGGTACTAAAATGGTTGTGTGGCCACATGGTGTGTTACAAGTATGCAAGGAGGTCCAATGGTGGTTAGCACTTCATCTTTTACTAGTGTAGACAATAGGTACAATTTTCCAAAATGCCTATATCACTTAGGCTCCTAAGTGCTATTGAAAGTGAATGGGATTTAGGCTTCTACGTGACAAAGGTGCTTTGGAAAATTTTACTGAAGGGCACAGAGACATTTGGTAAGTAAGGACTTTAGGTGGCAAACAGACCTCTTATGAAACCACATGCCTCACAAAACAAATGTTCATAACAGAGTAGTGCAAGGCTTTTGCCTAGTTTGCCGTAGTACTCAGGCAGTGCACAGAGTACAGTAGGGCATTGTAACGCAACAAAGGAAGCAGCAATTTCCACCTAGGTTCAGAACATACACTCAAGAGGCCTGCCTGTAAGCATAAAATTATGAGTTTGCTAATGTCTGAAAATCAAACACTTATTTAACGCACGGGACTGGGTTAGAAGAAACGCTTTATTGTGCAAGGCATAAATAGCACTGACCAGAAGACGCTAGAACTCTAATTCCACCTGTGTATAAAATTGTCCTATTAGACATTTTGCTGACATTTTCAAAAGGGACGCGTGGTTTTTGGCACCTTGATCTGGGTGTTCAAACTGAGGCCTTGTCTACATGGAGACTTAGTGTGCTAAGGTGTAAATCTACAGCACTGTAACGTGCAGTGTACTAGGTCACAACGTGGACCCTGCCACCAAACACTGAAAGTTCTGGAGTGCAAGCTGACATACTGCTACTTCAAACAGGAGTATGTCAAAGCAAAATAAATTGCCATATAGACAAGTCCTGAGGTATCTTAAATAGGCCTGCTCTCCAGAAAACCTGGTTCCTTTTCAGAGTTGCTAGTGAGAGCACCCAATTATTGAACCACCCAAAATCACTGGTCACTTTAGAAAATGCAGAGCTTAGCAAACAAGAACTCTGTACATTGCTGGTAAAGTGCCTTTTCCCCTAAACAGATAGCATCTAGTCCATGTATATAATTTTATTTTGGCCATGGACAGAGACCAGTAGCATCAAAGCTTTTGTCTGAAAATTAGAAAAGATTTAAAAAGAAGGAGCATTCCCAGCTAAGCATGTTTAGAAACTCTGGTGAAAGGATCATATCTTAAAATATTAGGAGAATTTTCCTCCAGAACCTACTTGATACTTATTTGGCCAAATCCAGCAGTGAAGTTAATGGAATTATTATACTAGGGATAGATGTGACTCAGATTTTTTTTTTTCAATTTTTTTTTTAATCTTCCCACACTTGGGATTTTTCAGCTGTTGGAACTCCAGTCTGAGCCTTTAGTACTACCTAAAGGACTACAATTTAGATGGGTATCAGAGCCCTTTGACCCCATTCCCAGCTCATTTGGAGGTGGATGGATATAGACTAAACTAGAAATGCTCAATTAGGGAAACTTCAGCATGGGATGATTTGGACAAGCAGTCCCCTAGACCACTAATAAGCAGGGGCTGCACATCACACAGTAAGTTAACTAGGGAAGGCACCGCTTGATTTTAAATAAAAAACAAACAAAAAAGGACAGAGAAAGAAAGTTTACCCTAGCTTCCAGTCTTAGACAGCACAACAAAAGTTGCCCCTGCTAAATTCCCCCTCCTTCTGTACATCACAGGAGATGTAGGTTAATATTAAGCTATGTTCACTGTGGAAATGTGGCAAAGCTGGTTTTAATCAAAACTAACTAAATAAATATTTATTTATTTAAATAAATAAATAATTTTTTAATTAAAAAAAATAAATTAAATAAATAAAATATTTAGTCATTTACAAATTTGATTTTTTTTCCTGTTCTTTCTGTTCTGTGAAGCATTTCAACTTTTCATCCTGGTTTAGATTGACAACAAATTTTGAAATATCTGAATTTTGCATGGCATGGAAAGCCAATTTTGGACCAGTTCCATTGCTAGCAACATTTGGTGTGGAAATGGATGAGGCATTTTCACTACTGTATTAGACAGTAGGTTTTCACTACACATCTTTAACAATATCTGAGCACTGTCCATTCTAGTATTTTCTCTCTTGCTAGGAACATTGCAGCTGCATTGCTACTAGAAAACAGGTACACATTTTTCTTTAGTGTGGACAATGCCTCTGAATGAAAGTCCAGTGAAATGCACTGAAGCAACTGAGGATT
>ML675624.1:38395877-38475129 GCA_007922155.1 Mesoclemmys tuberculata
AAGAGTAAAATGTCTATGGCTAAGAAACAACTTTGCTAAGCCTTGCTGCTTGCTTTCCTGACACATAGTCCCCAAAGGGGCTAAACTACAAGCCAGAGTGCCCAAAGCTTAGGTGAAACTCTGAGGAAGCATGTGTAAATAACTGTGGGAGGAGGTGAACTAGGAGGTTTGAGGCACTGGTTTTAGGCAGCTGGCTGGGCAGTCCCATGTCCCAAGGAAATGTGTCAGACAAAAGGGCTGAGCATGAGAATGTGTGCTAGGATCCCACAGCTAGAAACAGTGATTGGAATCTACCCAGACATTCACCTGGAAGTATGTCGGAACCAGCGACTGGGTACACTTGCAATGGATCAGTGTCCATTCGGTGTGGTACTGGTCAAGGGTGTAATCATCAATTTTCACTGTAACCATACTGAAGTACAAGTGAGCACAACTTGGCTCAAGAAGTGCAGTTAACCAGATGAATTCTTCACTTTATTTTTGAAACAATGCAGGAGAAAAAATACTTTTTAGCAATATAATTCTGTTAATTTTCACAAGTCAAAAAGCAGGCGGGTATCACTGGCAAAACTGCTCAGTGTAGATAACATGAATGGACATGGGAATTAGGATATGAAAGTCCGAAGACATGATCCATAAGGTAGAATTCCCCAATTCAGCAAAGAACTTAACTACACACTTCAGTGGTTTGCTGTATTGTGGTGGACCTCCACTCATGTATAAATATTGTGGTGAGTCATAGCCTTAACCATCTGTTGTCTCATGAGATAATTCTGAATATTCCCAGATTTTTATCCTTAGGCATATTTATATACTTGAATCTCAGCAGGCATCTTAAGAATCTATCTATTTAGGAGTTCACAAGCTCCTGGTCCTTTTTTCTTCAGTTAAAACCATTTCTATAATAACTACCACTTGCCATAGAGATGATTAAATGTGCTTGTAGCAGGGACTACAGATATGTGAAATACAATCCTGTTGTATCACTGACTGGGGATTGTAAGAGATTAAATGAGTAAAAGTTGGACATTCGCCTTTTAAACACTTACACAACCTTTTTCTTTTGTATCAAGCCTTGAGCTCAGAGCTCCTTCAGAAAAAAATATGTTTGAGGGAACAGATACAAGGGGAAAACAAATCTTTCCTTCATCCTGAAATTAAATACATCCCTTATATCCGAATCCCCTGTCCCCACAAGGTACTCCCCATACCCTTCAATAGAAAAGAGGAAAGTAACTAACATTAACAATCAAATTGTTTTTCATGACCATGCTCACTATGTTTGCTCCAAAAACAAATGTACAATGAATCACTCACGGATTGAGTGTGGAGAAGCCTGAAAAGAGGAAACAAAGGTAGAACCAGAAAAGAACTAAACCAAAGGCACCGAAAGGGAGTGAAGGCAAGATCTGAAACAAGCAGTTTCACATCACTGGAAAAAAGTCAAAAGGAAAAGAAGTTGCTATTTTGGCAGTAGGAACAAAAGATAGTTGAAGGAATTGGAAGCTTTCCTTTGCTGTTGGTTTTTATAGATCCAGTTTAAAAGTGTCATGCCATGCAAAAATGAATATTTGATTTAGTATATTAGAAATGGCAGCCAAATAGAGAAGCAATGAGGATTTTTCATGTCTTTTAATATACTAAGGGTAACTGTATCCTTAAAGCACCACAGCTGCACAGCTGCAGTGCTTCAAGTTTCTCCACTAGAAGAATGCTCTAAACTTTATTGAACAAAGTACCTCTGAAAAGAATCTAGGATCATATCCTTCAGCTATGTGATATCTGACTGCAATCAAAAGGAAATGAAAAGATGGGCCTACTTTATTATTGAGATCAATAAAATTGATCAACAGAGTACCTAATAAGGTAATGAACATATTATCTTGGGAAATCCAAGATATGACTTCATTATTTTAAACATGTCTCAAAAGACATATATATCTTAGAACAGTTCTCTCAAGTATGTTCAAATTAGCTTACAACAGTTACAATGCCAGCATTAATCAGGTTCAGTGTGGACATTCTCTATGCAATTAAGTTATATGAAGTACTTGAAAATGGGTGTTCAAATGGTATCAATGGAAAAGTGGGAAAATGGGAGGTTTACTTAATTACTTTTTACTATAATTTAGCAATAATCAGCTAATGAGCTGTTGGGTGTAACCAACAGCAGAATTTTCTCCAGTATCTTCAGTATTTGTTTTGTACAAATAGATAAGAAATCTGACTTCGCTGTAAACTGGAAAGCAGAATTTTATTCTAGAAGTAGGTACAACATTACAGAATATCCTAGGAGAAATAAGGGAAAAATAATAAGATGAAACAATAACGGAGTAACTCAGTACGGACATCTCAATCTGGAAAAAAAAAAAAGTCTTTTGCTGTATTCAGTATGTCATCTTACATCAATAACACTGTCTTCTGATTAAATATAAAAATTAACAAGAGATCTGAGATGGCATAAACTACCCCAGACTGAGCTTTTGTATTTGGTTTTCTTTGTAAATTATTCAATAAATTTAGTTCAATTGATAGATGCTGCATTGATAGCTCTGGAAATGAAGTTCTGTTTTTATACTCTCTCACAAGATATCCCAAACTATCTTTCCCATGTGCATTAACCCTGTCTGGTAGTTCATTCCTCAAGCTTTTTTAATGATTGGCCAAACTACAAATGTCAACAAGGACGCAAAGTTTTACCAGCTATACCTGTGGTTTTGTGGTGTAGGAAAATGTCCCTTGAAAACCAATCTGAGACCACTATGTCCGACATATTTTGCATATAGCAATCATTAAACATCTGTCTGACAGTGGTGGTTTTCAGTCACTGGTTACCTGAACTTGATCTGATTTGGTGACCGAGAACTAAAAGACTTTGCATCCTGTTGGCAGTTGTTTTAGATACCTGATCACTTATGTGTAATTCCCTGGCTAGAAATTTTGCTAAATTGGGGCCTAATGTTAATGCATTTGGGTATTCTTTAGGTAAGGGCTGCAAACTGAGTCATTATTAGAGATGATCAACATTTTCTAAATTTCAATTATTAGATGCAAAATGGGATGAAATAACCACAAAGAGTTTTGTGAAACAGCTTCCCATTTTTTTACTAGCTCTTGTAATTAGTTTATTCCATGCCAGGCATCCCATCTTTTAAAATAGGTTATATGTATTTAGGAACATTGAATAATTGTTTGAATGGGATGGAATAATACAGAGTATGAAGGGATATTATTAACATATCTTAGAAGTAGTTAAAGGACTGTTTTTTCTTTATTGTCCCTGATAAAATAATGCTCTATATGTGTGTTGTGTTGTAATAGATCAATAGGGTGTGACACCCCCTAATTCGGTTGTTTCAGTTCTAGAACATTCCTGGGTTTTGACATGTATTATCACTTGAATAAATATTTAACATCAAACTTTTGACAAAGTTTATTGAGAAAAGAGATTGAATGGGTTTTCTGGAAATCTTGCAGCTATAATTTGAAGGAAAAATACCATCAGACTCAGCAAAAAAAAGTTTCCCATCTTCTGACTCCTTCCATCTTTCTGGTTCATTCAGTACCATGGTTCCCTTTTCTATTTTTAGCTTATCTAATTTTCTTGAAAAAAAAATGTTTCTAAAGCAGGCTAGTGCTTTTTGAGGTATTTTCAATTAAGTATCATATATATATTTTCAGATAAATATCTCATAACTTGTGCCTCCACTGAATTTACCACAAAAGCTGTATTTCACCGAGAAGCATTATATGGAAGAAAAAAAAATCCAAACAGAATTTTTAGTTTTTGGCTTGTGCCCATTTTATCCAAGGGGCTGAGATTAAGACAAAATGAATTAGTTCCCCAATGTTAAAATGACACTGTAGGTGAACAACAAAATCTAAAGGTCTGATTCATTAAGTCTGGTATAGGAGTTACAGAGTTCATCTTGTAACCATTGTTCATACCATTTTGGCTTTGTAGTATAATTCCAGCATGCAATGTTCATTCTTCAGAGTTAAGCCCTGCTTTGTAACTGTCCATGGTAACAGGGACAGCAGCCACGAAATTGCAGGAGGTCCCTGAATAGCAGTTCCCATCTGTTAAAGGAAAGCAGCTGCAGATATTGTTAAGGGATTGTATGATAAACATATCACAACTACAAGGCTTAAATTCTAAAATATTTGTTTTTTAGATCCCTGGATTATCAAAGAGTGGATAATGGGGCTATTTTTAGTTCCTGGGAGAATACATGATTATTTTAACAAATCTGTGGAGCAGCAGTGGCTCCCAGAGAAGCCTGATATAGCACCCAAAAAGTGAACAGAGGAGAGGGAAATCATAACAAGTGTTGCTATTTGTGAAATATTTATGAACTGCAATATTGAATAATATGCATCCAAGTTTGTCTCTCCATGCAAGGTCTGAATTATGGCCAAAATGCCATATTATTGCAAGGGTGATTGACAGTGGGTGGGAAGAAAGTCAGGCTGAGAAGAGTCTGTGCCAGTGGTATCTCCAGCCTCGCGCACCGTCTGAGACATTGCTCCACGGTGGCTTGCTGCCTGGAAGTACAAACAAGGCAGTGTGGGAGAACAGCAAAGAAGTGGTCAGGGAGGGGTCTGTGGGTCAAAACACAAAGGGACCACTGCACTCAAATTCCACATGACGATGGAGATGAAGGACATGCCAGTTCTTTGACCAATGTTCTCTTTCACATGGGAGTTAACAGAGAGGGAGAAAGAGATACTGGTCCCAGCCCGTACAAAAATACTTCAGGCCTCTATCAACATACTGAAGAGTTATGCTGCCACTAAAGTGCCAGAATCACTGCATGGCCAGCCAAGACAGGAACAGATGCAGGCTAGAACAAGGGCTGGCTAACACGGAAACAGGCACAGGCTAGCACGGAAACTGACATGCTATAGCAAGGATGCAGATGTGGGCAATCTGTTGAAACTATTAGCAATGGGCACATTTCCTGCCAGATATGACACTGAGTTGACTGGAGAGATTGCTTCCCTTAGGAGCCTGCCTTGAGATCATCTGGGTGGGTCCTCACTTGTGGATTGGCTGAACTCGAAAGGCTTATTACAATACCTATAGGTAATTGCCTGTGACGATTCATCACACTCTCTGGCTCAGGAAAGACTCCTCAGGTTTAAGTGGGCTTAGGTTCAGAGGTAACTCATCATACAGATATTAAACGGTCCTATCTTCCAAGGAGTCACCATAACTAGATGGAACCAGGCCTGCTGGTGGGAAGGAAATTGAGTGGCTAGGGAGAATAAAGATGTAGGTAGTATTTTGGATAAATACTCACACTTATAAATTCTTATCAGGACCAAATCTGAGAAGCAAATATTTGAGATATGCCCATTGCTAATTATGAAGGCAATTCTAGTTAGAATTGCAGTAGTCAAAGCTCCTAAGGCTCATTTTGAGAGTGAAAGCACCTATTGGGTTTCCAGTGGATATTGATTCTGAAAGTGTAAGAAAAATCACCAACTGGGCGGGGAAATTCAAAATGCTTTGTGTGTGAAAAACAAAGGAGCTGCTTCAATGGAAGGCAACGTTCAGAAAGATACTTGATCTCTCTTCTCATTTTTTATTACTAGAACTTAAGACTAGATGATGAAGGCATTAGGAAAAAGGGAGACAGGTAAGTGTTTCTAAACCATGAATGTATTTTTATAAATTACTTTGTTTTATACCATTATGCTGTTTGTGACACCAGCAGTACTTACAAGCCCATAAATCACATGGCCAAGATTCACTCATGTATCTAGATCAGTTTCTGCCTCTGTAAACTGGTTGAAATCCCTAGTGGCAGTGAAATCTGTTATTGTGGAAACCTAAATTGGCTGCTGGAGTCCCCACAAAGGCTTGGGAGAGTGACCAGTGGATATGCTGATTCAGCTCTGAATCTCAAAACAAATTTTGAATAGCTATATTCTTTGAATAGTTCTGTTGAATAGTTCCTGGGTGCAGTGTGGCAGAAAGAGAATCTCAAATATACCTCTGCATAGCACATCCATCCCACTTGCAAAACTGAAAAGTGTAAGTTATGAAATAAGAGACCTGCTTGGCGGAGTGAGATTGTCTGAGGTAAGACGGATTAATGCTGGCTCCTAAGCAAATGAGGGTTTTTGTGGTGTAGAGGCGGAGAAACAACTACCAATTGCAAAGAACAGTACTGAGAGTAGGCAATAGGGGACCAACAAGAAAAGTTTTAACTCATCCACATGTTAACTACAAAGTAATATGAGGCCGAAAAGATAAAGCAAAGATGAATTTGTAAGACCCATATTTCATACTACAGGAAGAAGAGCGATACACAGAGAAACAACCACAAGATGGAAAGTTCCAAGCACAGAAACAGCCAGTCCAAAGAAAAATTAGCTTGCATTTAGCTCAATAAGTTATTCAGCAAAAAGGATGACAATGACAAAGAATCAGAAAACACTGAAAAATAAGTATAAACTTTTAAATCATCTTCATCTAAGTGTCATTTCTGATGCATCATTAATTAGAAGTGAATTTGTTTGACCAAACAAATAACTTATTACAGCACAAAGGGGAGGTGGTGGAAGCCCTTGAATTCATACAAAAAATCAAAACACTGTTCTGATGCACTATGCTGTGTCCCAGCTGCATTTGTTTTTCCTGAAAACCTTTTCAGAAAGGTTAGTTAAAGTAAATGAGCTACTTAGCATCAAATATCATTTGAGACTTTTAATGTTTCTAACACTAAATATCCTTTTTAATGGCACAATAGGTGCTTTTTGTTTCATTTTATTACAAAAACCCTTCAGTTTTGTGCCTGGTATTCCATATAATGGAGCCCATTATTATAAATGGAACGACTTAACTTACCCCTCGAGAAAAGTTCACTCACTCCCTGTGTGTTTTCGCCAAGTGTTCAGTTTAAAAAATGTGAAAATGGTGCACTGTTTTATAAAGTGGAATATAATACCTTTTAAAAGCTACTTTTCATCCTTGCAGTTTGTTCATTTGAGAATATGACTTCATTTCCTCTAGAGCAGAGTTGCAAGAAGTAAGGGAGAAGAACTAGTTTTTTCTTACTAAGAAAACGACTATCATTTCAAGCCTTAGAGTCAGCTAACACCAGGTTTCTTTTCTGTGTTGCAAACAGGATGGAAATTAAAAATATGTGCTATGTACTATTGATAAATAGAAAAGACTTGTTAACACCCATGTTATTGTCCCAGTAACTTTTAGGGCTATATGCAGCAAATCAAAGACAACCATATTTTTTCCTTTACATAAAGACATTTTCAAATTCTTAGGGTATGGAAAGAAGCTGCATCGGGAACGAAAATCCTTGCAGAAAACAGGGTCAAAAAGGATTTAATGCTGATCTTACTCTCATAAGTAATTCCACTAATTTCAGTGATTCACATGCATAAGAGACAAGCAGGATTTTCCCCAAACCTACAGCTACAAGATATTTGTTGGTAATGATCTATAAAATAGAAAGAAAAAAGAAGAAACTTTATATGTTGTTTGCCATATGCTGTACATCTAAATAGCCTTTTCTTTAAATTTTGAGCCAAACTGTGCCTAATTTGTGTGTACATGGCAGATGTAAATGCCCACCATAGTTGTCATCTCTAGTTAAGGCACTGCAGGGATTGACTCTCCCTACTCCTGTGGGCAAGTGTGGGAGGCAGAACCCCCATACAATGGGCATCACAGCTGGCCACCATGGATATGGAAAGTGAGCTGTATCTCATGAAGGAGTACATCAGCCAATTCTCTACATCTGGTTCTGGTACTAAAGCCCAACATTGAACATATGCCTAGTCACATTGATTTCATTGAGACTATTTATGTGCTTAAAGTTAGGCACCTGCTCAAGTTCACAGTTGAACTGGAGCTTCTCTGCATCTGGAAGCAATGGGGTTCATTTTCTCTGAAGCGACTAATTCCAGGTACTTGCCCTGGGGACAGTGTTCATTATGTTGTTCTCATTTGTGTATTTTTAACCTCTTTTTTATTAGGTAACAGATGGTTTGGGCTGTTTGTGGCTTTCAGTACTAGAGGAGGCATAAATTAATAAAAACCTGACACGGTCCATATTTCAGTATACAAATGAAGGGAAGTGGCAGGGAAAAAAAATATGTATACTGTAGAAACACAGGAACTGGCAGTCTAGTGGTCCATCTAGCTCAGTATCTGTCCTCTGTCAGTGGCCAGTACTGGATGCTTCAGGGGAAGGTGTGAATCCACCAAATTGTACAATTATGCAATAATTATGCATATTGAGAAATTCCTTTCTAGGCCCAGACAGTTAGTGAATGGCATTATGCTCCCTGTAAAAGGTATGAGACCTAATGGAGCTTGGGGTATTCTCATTGTCTATCTAAAGGTCTAATGCTTTTTGAAACTCTAAGCTGTTGGCCTCAGTGTGATTCCGTGGCAGTGACATTCACTGGTCAGTTGCAGAAAATGTAAAAAAAAATCCATCAATTTTAAAATTTTTGCCTTTCATTGTCATTTAATGTTCTTGCTGTGAGTAAATAAGAGCAGACAGTAAGAAAAGTAGCGTGAGATTCAAATGGTCATTTCATAAACCCTACGTTATCATGAAGGCCCCAGCATTCAGTACAATCTGTCACCATGAGTGCCTTAGGTCACACAGAATTTAAAGCTATATCAAGAAATAGCAACTGTTCTGAAACCATATGGTTACCTCCATAAATGCTACTCCACAAGAGAGAATTAAAATTCTTGCTTTCTGGCCATGGCAAATAAAGGGTTAATAGTAACACATATTGGTACAGCATACATCACTCATATGTGCCATTGTGACTTCACGTGCCCTTTTGTGTATATGTGTGGGGTCTCCAGTCTTTCTTTCTGATATATAGGAATATCTGATCCAAGGAAATGCAGTTTTGACTGAAGAATATGGTCTCTTCTGAAGAATATATGTTTGGATATCTATTAAAGTATGGTTAAACAGTGAAAAAAATTGATACCATGTTATTCCATATTTATTCTCTCTCCATTATCAGAACTTGCTCAGTTTATAAGGCAAAAGATACTTTTCCCCCTTAAATGCCAGTACAGTACCACTGAAAGATCTGAAAAATCAAACTGTATTCTCTCCCTTACATTAGCACGGAAAACAAAGATTCTTTAATCTGATCTAGAACAGCTATAATGGAGAAAAATAGTTTATTGAATAAACTTCTCAAAACATTTCATGGTATTCATCACATATGTTATCCAATTAATATATTCCTGAATTATTCACATAGGCCCCAAATTTTTAAAGGTATTAGGTGTTGCTCTGCTCAGTGTTGCAAGGCGTAAGTGGCTTAGACAGCCAATTCTGATTTTTTCAAAAGTGGATTGCAATAAGAGTTCGGTTTGCAAATGTCTATGCCACTTTTAGAAAATTCGACTTAGAACTGTCCTAAGTTAGTTAGACATTGCTCTGCTCAGCTTTGCAATGCCTAAATACCTTTAAAAATCTGGGCCTAGGACTAAAAAATACACAATTAAAAAAAAAAGAAAGAAAAAAGAAAGCTACATTTTGTTGATCATTTTACAGATATTTTAGATAATTTGAAAAATTATTACAGTCTCATTAGAATTAATTGTCAGGATGCATATGCATTTTTCCTCCCTGCAGTAGCTGTTCTGCAGGGCTAATAATAGTAAGATCTCATTTTGTCTCGGAAATTGGCAGACATAAATTAAAGGCACAAGCTAATCAAATATATGTATATAGTCACTTTTATATCTATATCTTAAAAACCTTTTCTTCCTTGTCAGAAATTTAGTATGTCTAGTACACTTCCCTTGTTTTTGATGTTCATTATAGGAAGCTATGTGGGTAAAGGGGCTGCTTCAAAAGTGTTAGTTCATTCTCCCATGGTCAGCATTCATGGTTTTTTTAAGAGAATGATATCAAAAGGTATTTAACTACACTTCTCACTTAACATGAATGGAATGGCATAAAATAATTTAAATGTTTATAGAAGTGTTCATACTTTGTATTTTCTTTGTACTTCTATTCCCTAATTTTCTTAGAATCCACATATACTCTAAAGGGTATTTTATATAGCAGCTAGGATCCAAAGTACAGATGATGCATATTTGTACAGTTGAAGTAGATTGACAGTATTTCCTCTTTTAATCTTGTAACATGGGTAATTTTTTATACTTTTTAGTGTTTGTTCATTATTTCCAAAATAAGTACAATGTGGTGTTATGTAGAAAGTTGGAAAAGAAATTGGCATCCTCAGCCTTTGAAATTCCTGCCTGGGAATGTTGTTTCAATGTACAAAGATACCAATGATTACTAGAATTTCTTACATTGAAAAAAATGAAAAGGATACAGTATAGAAGTGGAGAGACAAAACCAGGAAATACAAGCCGTTCAAGACAGTTTAACAAGATGACAAATAATGGTAACTTTCTTGAATAAACCATATTAATTAATATGGAGCCATAAAAGCTATTTCACTCTGAAAAGTCAGACAGACTCTCAAAAATTATCCTAGGAGTTCTTTAGATTTACTGGTAACCTGAAACATATAGAGCATGAAATCAAGGACCAAGTGATTGAGATTTAGAGTGTTTCAAGAGACAAAGTGGCGCCAAAGATTGCCTCACAAAATTGGAAGGGCAGCACAGCCATCTAGAAAAAAACCTACTGAAATAGTTTGAACAGTGTCCAAATGCTGTGATGTTATCACATTCTTACAAAAGAGGTAAAATATTGAACCTGTCATCATGTTGTTTAAGGGTTGAAACAGAGTGGAGGGATCACTTTGAGAGAAGTCAGGAGATGTCAGAAAGATGCAATTTGTAATCATGTTTTCAGACAGCTATGCAGAGTGACCACAAAGTGGTGATTGTGCCTTTGTTGGGGTGGGCTGTAGGATGAAGTGCACACTCTCTCCTTTGGCATCCATGTCAGTCCATATCCCTTTTTTACTTAAAAACACCTGAAACCTTTTCCTTTCTAAAAGTTTCGGAGGAGGGGGTTGGTTTGTTTTTTTAAGATTCAGTCATTGTGGCATCAATATTTAGTACCTTTTCCCTCATCCCTTTACTCCTCTTTTGGGATGCACTTAATTAGTATCCTTTGATATTTTTTAAGCAGGTGCATGTCTTAACATTTTTATTGTTTTGGTTCTTGCTGTTCAGCACTTCAGATGAGGTGTTTCATAATATGTAAAATTATTATTATTTTGAGAGCAACAATAGCTTCATTGTTAATTCCAGAATTAACAACTTTGTTATGTCACATTCAAAATATCTCAAGGAACAAAGCCAGTTCAAATTAATTTTTAATTTAATTAATAACTAGACTAAGTTAAACTAAATTAGATGTAAAAATCTCCAAGGGTCTGATACCTCTTCTGACTCCACTTATGCTGGCAGCAGGAACAGGCAAATCCAGACAGGGGCACAAGGGAGAGGAGGAGCAGTGGTTCCATTGCACACTTCCCCTCCCCAGACACCCAGAAATCCCCTCCTGTGTGTGGAGGCTGGATGTGTGCATCAGCCTCAGGAGGGGTTGAAGCTGTGAGGGAACATTCAGTCTCTCCACTGGGGGGACCCAGGGATTTCTAATTGAAATCCATGACAGAGTTAATGCTGCTAGACCAGCAGTAACTTTCCCCTGTGGCCTTTGCTTCTCAGAGAGAGGTGACAGTACATAGCTAAAGAGGAAGCAACAAGTGTCAGAAAGAGTCTAAAGAGACTTGTTGCCATAGGGTATGGGATGAGTGAAAGAGGGAGAGAGAGGGTATGTTGCGGGGGGTGCGGGAAAGGAGAAGAGAAGGATATTTCAGTAGTCTCTGATGTGATTTGCTTCCCATGTGCATCCTCAGCATTCAATGGATTTTCCAATTGTGTTCCCTCCCAAAACCCTTGTGTAGAGGTTTCTCCAACTCTAGTCTTTAGTCACTTTTAGTCAACTTTAGTCAACTTTAGTCACTATAAAATACACTCAGGAACTTTGAGATTCAAATGGCTTTCATTATATAGTCAGGATTAAGCTAGGTGTTATGAATGGAGTACCTGCATACATTCCTGATCATCTTGGATAATTTACCGGGCAATATGATATGTAGTAACCGGAGCGTACTAGATTACTGCCAGTCAAGTATAGCAGAGGGAGAAAATAAAAATCTATCAAATAGACAGAAAAATAAAAGTTTTCATTCTGACAAAGATTCCCTTCATTAACATCAAAAGATTCTTGATACAATAAATGTTTTGAAACAGGCCATATATTTTTAATAGATCATTCACAAATGTAAAAACCTATTCAAGTCACTGTGGGCCAAATTTACAAAATCCAGTGCAATGAGAGCCACACAAAATGAATACGTGCCAGCTGTGTGTGCCTGCACCTGAATTTGCATGTGAACAGAAAAGAGAACATTCCGCTCTTGGGTTCTCTACAGTAATTGATAACAGAATATGTCACTCAGTTTTTATCTTGAACCTACATTATTTTTATTTTAAGACATTTTCAACCCTGGGTACTTCAAGTCATGCTTCCAAATACTTCTAAGATAGTTGTTAGGAAGTTATGGTATATAGTAATTTGTCAATGTGCTCTGAGAAAAGAGCAATGTGTAGCTGTGCATCCCTGGAACAGACTAAGGAGTGAACTGTAATTCCATTGTTCCGGAGGAAGTAATCTGCTACTAGTCTACATTGGTAGCAAATTACTTCCTCCTCAACACCTGCACTGGCTGGTGTGATGGAAGGGAGGTGCAAAATCAAAGCTGTGCCTAGTCCCCATCCCTGCCTGCCCACTTGTATGGGAGGGGAAGTAACAATCTTGTGGCATCTATTTTCCTACTGTGAAGTGATGCAGGGGGCATGAAGCTTATGAAGGGTGCAATGGGATGTATGTTGACCTGTGTGAATGCAGTCTTGCCTTATGCAGTTAATTAATAGGAGTAATGTCAGTGAATCAGGTTTTGAAAATGAAGGCCTTAGAATATAAAATACTTCAATTATGCTTTTGCCATAATGACAAATTAAGGCAAGAGAAGGAATTTTAATGTGCCGTGTACAAAATAAATCCAGAGGATACCAATCACAATTTTAGAATTTCTTTTACAAAAGTCAGTTTGTCAGTAGTTGGAGGGCAGAGTTGTGCCTAGTATTTCCAGGAAACAGAGAGGATCTTCAATCAAGAAATCACAATAATTGCAAGGGACAAGTGAGGACAGGCAAAAAGGTATTTGACACGAAAGGGGAAGCTTCTTGCCATGAACAGAAATTGTTTCTAAGTTATCAGCTACAGAAAAATCAACAGAGAGATCTCTGGCCAGCTCAGAGAATGTAATTCCATATCACTTATAATGGAGTCTAAAGAGTCTCTTGTGAAGAAGAAACAAAGCTGTGTTAGGAAGCTGTTTTTTCCTATATTGCTTTTTAGGTGATAAATTCTATGTATTGAGATACTATTTTTGAATATGAAACTGATGCATTATTGATAAAGGATGTGTCCTCTTAGATAAATCATTTCAGATTTCAAGATTTCACACTCTAGGTCTATTACAAGTTTATAAGATCGAATTCTATTAATGAACTCTAGGGTCCTTGAGAATAACAGATTCTTGGGGATTTTTATATATTAATATAACTGGACAACAAAGATTTTGCTTCCTGAATACTTTTGGGTGTATCTTATGGATTTGGGGCTGCTGATTATGAAAATCACCCTGAAATTTCCCTATCAAGTACCATTTTTTTGAAATCGCCTATATTTGTCATTTCAACTCATAATTTAAGTCTATTAAAATGTTGCCCACAATGTAAGCTGAAAAGTTTTCTATCTTGTGTCCAAGCATGCCTGGGCATGCGGTGACACTGCACCTAGTGCAGGCCACACAACATGCAGTGGGAATGCTAAGGCTTAGGCGGGGCGGATGCTGGCGGGACATGTTTTAGAAAGGCTATAAAAGCATTTTGCACACATTGTTCTATGCATTGCATTTATATCAGTTTGCATTCATGTTGATGCGCATGCTCTATGCGCATAGCATATTGTGTGTACTCACAATAATAAAGCAATTATATTTTCAGGAGGATTTGTGATAGCAAAATGTCTCGCCAATGTCACAACAGCCGCGATATGTTTCTTGGCAACTACAGATAGGGACTGTGCTATCTCATGACTGGCCCCATGATCCTGGGAAGAGAGGGTCCTCTGGTGTACCTAGTGTTCCTTGGGCACAGCTGCAAATCTGTTCCATAAACTTATCAACTGTACACTGAACCTCATTTAATATGTTGTTCTGTTCTCCAAGCTTAGAATCTCTTACCTCTTTACCAGAAATGAGACGATGGCTATGCTTCACACTGTATAAAAGTGGGCCTAAGATTTCACTGAGAATCTTTCCTCCAGCTGGTTGTTTTGAATATGAAGAGTAATTTTGAACAAATTCAACAAATGTGTGGAATGCTCATTGTTAGGATAACGACACCTCATAGAAGAATAAGACAATAAATAATATGCTTTCTGAACAGTTTTCTTTAGACAACTGAATTTGTATCAATATTTAATTAAAAGTATAATATTCCATTTCCACATCATTACTCCAGTATCTGTTCAGATCTTTAAGACGAGACTACTGTGAGATTTTACTGTATCAAAGAGATTTCTTAACTCAGGAAATAAATTTGAATCTAAATGTGATGCTATTCAGATTATAGAATCATAACATTATAGAAGATTAGGGTTGGAAGGGATCTCAGGAGGTCATCTAGTCCAGTGGTTCTCAACCTTTCCAGATTACTGTACCCCTTTCAGGAGTCTGATTTGTCTTGCATACCCCGAGTTTGATCTCACTTAAAAACTACTACTTGTTTACAAAATCAGACATAAAAATACAAAAGTGTCACAGCACACTGTTCCTGAAAAATTACTTACTTTCTCCTTTTTTACAATACAATTATAAAAAAAAAACCAATTGGAATATAAATATTATACTTGCATTTGAGTGTAATACTTGAACCTGTTTTTCACTTGTGAGGTTGTCATTCTCGGAGGCAGTGAAGCGACTGCAACAATTAAGTTTTTATTCACATTGAGTCTATTCCTATAACCTGTTGTAAGACTAGGCAAATATTGCATGTACATGAGTTGATATACCCCTTGCAAGACCTCTGCATACCCCCAGAGGTACATGTACCCCTGGTTGATAACCACTGATCTAGTCCAACCCCCTGCTCAAAGCAGGACCAACCCCAACTTAACCATCCCATCAGGGCTTTGTCAAGCCGAACCTTAAAAACCTCTAAGGATGGCAATTCCACCACCTACCTAGGTAACTAATTCCAGTGTTTCACCTCCCTCCTAGTGAAAGGTTTTTCCTAATATCCAACCTAGACGTCCCACACTGCAACTTGAGACCATTGCTCCTAGTTCTGTCATCTATTAGCACTGAGAACAACCTAGTTCCATCCTCTCTTGAACCCACTTTCAGGTAGTTAAAAGTCGCTATCAAATCCCCCCTTATTCTTCTCTTCTGCAGAATAAACAAGCCTAGTTCCCTCAGCCTCTCCTTATAAATCATGTATTCCAGCCCTCTAATCATTTTAATTGCCCTCCATTGGACTCTTTCCAATTTGTCGACATCCTTTCTGTAGGGTGGGGACATAGTACTCCAAATGAGGTCTCACGTGCCAAATAGAGAGGAATAATCACTTCTCTTATTCTGCTGGCAATGCTCCTATTAATGCAGCCCAATATGCCATTAGCCTTCTTGGAAATAAGGGCACACTATTTACTTATATGCAATTTCTTGTCCACTGTAACCCCCAGGTCCTTTTCTGCAGAACGGCTGCCTAGCCACTCAGTCTCTGGTTTGTAGCAGTTCATGGGATTCTTCCGTCCTAAGTGCAGAACTCTGCACTTTTCCTTTCTGAACCTCATCAGATTTCTTTTGGCCCAATCCTCTAGTTTAGCTAAGTCACTTTGTATCTTATCACTGTCCTCCAGTGTCTCTACCACTCCCCCAGCTTAGTGTTATCTGCAAACTTTTTGAGTGTGCAATTCACCCCATCCTCCAAATCATTAATGAAGATGTTGAAGAAAACTAGCTGCAGCACAGACCCCAAGGGCACTCTGCTTCTTACCAGCTGCCAACTAAATATTGAGTCATTGATCACTACCCATTGACCCAAATGATCTAGTCAGCTTTCTATCCAGCTTTTAGTCCATTCTTCCAACCCATACTTATTTAACTTGCTGATAAGAATACTGTGGGAGACCATATCAGATAGTTGGACTTAAAATAACTACACAAAAAGATCTGTAAGTTTTTTAGTGAAGAGGTGTATTTACTGGCTGACATTCACTGCTGCCCAATAAGTTCAATGAAATATTGAACTAGATCCTATTATTCAGCACTAGATGTCTCTGTGGGCTGCACAAATTTCCAGACAGGGAGTGGTATTTGGTAAGCAAGAGAGACAAAACTGGGACTTGGGCTGTATGGAAGCCTGTTTGTGTCAGAAGTTGTTTAATTTAATAAATACTTCTTTCAGATTGACTGATCTCATATATCATGACATGGACCAAATTATACCTCCCTCAATGAATATAGTCACTTGTACCTGCAGGGAGGAATTCACTTCAGTGAGGGTAGGTGGTGTAGCCATTGCCTATCCTTCCCCAGGATTTCTGTTGATATAGATATTGCAGTGAAGTTAGCCCACTGTCTTTAAGTTTTGTAAAAAGATATTAGAAATTCATCTGTTCCTAGTATTATAGAAGAATTTACATGATCTCATCTATATTGTTTATGTAATGAACTGACACTTCATTTATGCTTGACTAAAGCTGTTGCAGTTGCGAATGCTTACAATTGCATTTCTCTACACTGAAGTTTGTTATAAATCTATATGTTACAAATCTAAACTACAGTTAGCTAACTTAAAATATCTATATCTTAATAACATTTTCCTTAAATTTTTCCAATATTTTATTTAAACATTGCACATGTGAAATATTTCAGCATGGCCACAATTACCCATCAGTGAAATATTCTGTGCTATACAGGATGAATAATAGCTAATGTAAACTAACATGCTATATGTTTTTCTCACAGATTTTTTTTTCTTTTAACACTTAGAAACTTTGTGAGAGCTCAGGTATATTTAACTTGGAGACTGGTTAATTTCATGTGTTTGGATTCTGATGCATCAACGGAGAAGTCAGTGGTCGTTTGCCTTTGACTTAAGTGGGTTGCACCCATGGTGAGATCACTAGGGAATATTGTGACAGAAACACACAAAAAATGTGACCATTACCTTCATGAGATCCACACTGTCATGCATCCCCCTTTAGGGAACCAGCCCCACTTTTCAAACTGACCTATTTAGGTCCCAGTCCAACTTCCTTTGAAGCCATATCAGGGATTAGGAAGGTAGAAGAGGTCATGTTTGAAAGGAAACACAGGGAATTGATTTGGAGGGGAGTCCGGACCACATATTGTGGGTAAACAGAAGAACGAAAGATGACTGGTCAATGTGTATGTTATGTGCCACCATCAGTGTCTCATCCAAAAAGAACATGAGTCAGTCACAGATCTGAGCTAAAAAGAGTCTTGCTCTTTCTTTCAAGCTGTATCAATTCATGCTTTTAGCTCTGGATCATGGTATTAAGGACAATGTATTTAAGGTTGAGCTTCCCAGACAGAGGGCATGTCTACACAGCAAAAAAAAAAAACCTGATTTTTTTAACCACAAGACTCGGGGGGTCTTTTCCTCACTGTGTATCCTCCCAGGCTCAGGCTGGAAACCGAACTCTGGGACTGAGCCTGGAAGTCTACACAGCAATGAAACAGCTCCGTGGGCCTGAGTCAGGTGGTATGGGCCAGCTGTGGGTTTTTCTTTGCTGTGTAGACGTAGTCTGAGCAGGACACTTAAAAGCTCTCTTTGTTATGCACAGCCATTTGGAATCAAACACAGAATAAAGCAGGATTCTTGCAAGCACGTGAAGCACTGAGTGATCACTGAAAACCACAGGAGGTCCCTAAGTCAATAGCCAGTACATCAAGCAAGATGGTGGCTGTCAAAAATGTGGTGGTTCACCTGGGATTTGAACTTCTGTGGGCCTCAGCAGTCTGGGATTAGCTTCCTGTCTCCAGAGGCAATATGTCTGTGTGTTACATGTCCTCCTCTGTACCTGAGCCTTACAGCCTGAAGTATAAAGCCTAGTTTTTAGCTGAAGCTGTAGAGCCTAATGTTATAGCTCTGGCGGGCCTTGGTTCAGTCCCTGTTATGTCTGTGCCATGTGTCCTCCAGAGTGATTGCAGCCTGGAGAGCAGCAGGGCAAGCTCTCCACACCCCTGTGCCTCAGCACTGCACCTGGAGGGAACCCTTTTTGTAGCCAGACGGGTGTTCAGTCTCTATGGTCCTTTCAGTGCTTGACCATTTTGCTGAGCCTGCCAATGAGGGAGATAGTGAATGACTTTTTTTTGTTATATCTATGCCTATGTCATTTCAGTATCAGAAGAGTAGGAGCTCTGCTGTTTAACCCAAAAAGGAGAGGCAGTCAGGCCTCCAGAGAGTAAAAAAGGAGACAAGAAAATGGTCTACGAAGGGAAGAGGAAAGTAATAAATTGTTCCTAGTATTTCTTTTCTTAGTGTTGCTGATGACATACTCAGAGTAGCCAAAGAGTCTCTTTATTCACAAAGTTCCAGAAGACATGGACATTAATTTAACCTGTGTGTGTTTGAGGAATGAGCACAGAGGGGCTCTTTGTAATAAAGAGAATCCTAATCGAAGCTCTTTCAAAGCACACTACTGTGATATAGCATTTTTACCAGGCCCAGCTCTGACTGATAGTGAGGCACTGAACTTTAAAAGACAATAAATAGGTTTGAATTATTATGCTTTATTCAGTTCAAAAGTAAGGACACTAGCCATTCTCATCCATAAGAATCTGCCATTTCAAATGATTAAATCCTGGCAAACTACCGACAGCAGGTGTATTTTAATTAAATTTCTCTTTTATTAAATCAGGAACAGTATGGAAACCCTGATGGTTTCTTTTCAATCTCTTTAGGTAGCTGAGATTGTCTCTTGAGAAAGGTTAGCCAGATACTTATAGGTGTTGAGTAGAATACAGAATTACAGATCATTTTGAATAAAACAAGGCCAGGGAAGAGGAGAACATTTGTTGAACAAAAATAGATAATTGGATTATAAGAAATAGGAACAATATTTTCTTAAAACATTCAGTTTACAAATGGAATTGGAAGAAAGTAGAATTTAGGCCACAGCCTTAGACTTTGTCAACATTTTCCTTTATGTACATATTAAATAATGAACAGTAATGCTTAGAACTAATATAGCACTTTATATATTCAAAATGTGGTTCAAAAACTTTTTAATCCTCTCCAGAGATAACTTTAAAATGCTAGCTGATATTTTTCATACTTGATTTATTTAGTAATTCACACTGAAACTTACAAATTCAAGCCAAAAATCCACCCAATATGTACCCTTCCTTGCTGATTGTTAGGGAACTTTAAAAAAATTTAATAGGCTTCTGTGACGATCTGGGCAATCTATGTTTATACATCTTATCAATTCCGTTTGATACTGGGGATTTTCTAGATGTTACTGTGTCAGACTTCATTTTGAATATAGGGCACGCTGTCTTTTCTGTCTTTTTACCTCCATGTGGGATTGAAATTCTAAAGGGTGGTGACATAAGCAGAACTAACATTAGAAGATCATTAAGCTTTGGTGATCCTCTGTTCACAGTGAAAACCCCTTGGACAAAGAGTTGGCTGCCATCCAGGGAAAACCAGTTTTTCCAAGTCTGAGCTTAAAGGTTGAGGTAGTTAAACAGCAGATCACCTAGTGGTACTTGATCACATGATGAGGCTAATCAGGAAGTGACCTGACAAGAGACTGGTGTTTATAAAAGAAAAGATGTCAGCAGTGGTCATTTGAAAGAGACTGAGATATCAGAAGGAGACTGCAGTAATGAGGGGAGTCTCACTATGCTGGAGAAGCCATACTTGGGAAGCATCCTGGACTTCTTAAAGACTCTGACCTAAGCCCAAAGAATATTCGAGTGATGAGTAAACTGAGGCAGGGAAATGCATTGAGATGTGCTTTTGTTTTATCTACAGCTGTATATTTCTTCTGCTAACTAAAGAAAGAAAAATTGTATTAATTTACAACTGGTTTTACAAGGGTTTTTATCATGTGACCCTGGAGAGGTAAGTGGTAAACCAGAGCTCTAGGAAAGACATGCTTAAGTAACTGGGGTGTCTTGAGGAGGTGTATGTAGGTGGGGAAAAGAGTCTGACTTTTGTGAAAGGGTAATAGAGTTTGTACCAAAGCAGTGTGGCAGGGAAGCCAAAGAAAGAGACAGTTGCCTATTGAGACCATGGGAAGCTTAAAAGCATATGAGCCCAGTGTGTGGGATCCAAATACAGCAATCTTGTGGGTATATAGCTGGTATACCAGGGCTATAGCAGCTTTATATGCCATATTAACTGTAATTTAATACAATGTACAATTTAGAGATAAAGAGACTGGATATTTAAATTTTAATATTAAATATGAAGCTAGCAATTAAAGATTTTCCCGTGTTTTATATTGATTATGTATTTTAAAACAGTACATGGATATTCACTTCAAGAATAGTACTAATGAAGACATTTTAATTTCAGCATAACGTCACATTGGAGGCGACGCATAGATGCACCGCTCTGAGGAGGAATTCTTCTTCTAGATTTGCAACAGATGGGAAAACATTGGTGCTGAAACATGGGCCTACATTTCTCATTGTGCACCCAGTCATGTGATTCCCATGAGTGACCACACACCTTGGTCTCTGCATTGCATCTTCTGTTGCAAAATCATTGCTATGGAAGATTTCCAATCAGTTATAGTTAAATGTGTATTATTGACATGATATTTGTTAGAGATGATTATAAACATATATATATATATAAGGGGATACAGATCATTATAAGACATGATTATAAGCAACTTATTAACTGGTTGGACTCAAATCGATGATGCATTTAATAAGATATCTATTAATCATGTATTAATCCTTTTAAAACCCATTCATGAATTTGCCAAAATTGTCAACATTTATGAAATTGCCAAACTTATCCAAAATGTGCAATACAATATCAAAATTCAGAAGCTGCCTCAAACTGATGAATTTGACTTCTGATTTACAAATCCCCAAAACATAAATATGCAATTATGAGATGTGACTGGCTTCAAAGTAGCATGAGATAACACTGACTTAAAAATAAATTGGAAAAAATGGGCTAGATTCTCAAAGTGAGTTAGGTTCCTAAAGCAGTAATTTAAGTACTTAAGCCCAAAATTTAGATCTATAAAATCCTGTTAAGCTGCTGCCAACTCCTGTAGGCACCTAAATTTCCTAGGCATTTTGATTCCTGCTGGTAAACTCATCAAGGCATCTATTTTTCTACCAGCGAGTACATGCAAAACTACCTGACGTCACTGATCAGTTGATACTAAACCCTGGCAAAATCCTCCAAGTAGGCATTCCTCTGCATAAGTCAGCTGCTGGGACCAATCCGGTAGGCATTCTTAGAGGCTACTTACTGGATCAAGCCACACACAGAACACACCAAGGAGGAGAAGCTGCCTCCCTTCCATATCCTATAGCTCTGTGGTTGGATGCAGGTTCAAATCACCACTCTGCTGATACAAAGCAGGGATGTGAACTTATTTCCTAGGTGAATGCCCTAACCCCCTGGGCTACAGGGTTATCTCTGGCTGGCTCAATGAAGTCTAAAGTGGACAGGTCTATTCTAGTCAAGCTACTGCTCCTGCACTTGTTATTTATATTCTACAAGAGCTTGTCATTCTGCATATGAATTCCTAATGGGCAAATCTAAAAAAGTTTAGAGTTCAGATTTGGTTAGACTAAACAGCTGGAGTGTATCTGACACTTCTGATATTCATAGATTTGCTCACCTCCCCTGCACTCAAAAACAGGTTGTGTGATCCACCTCTTCTTCATACAAAGAATATCCTAACTCTCTCTCTTCCTGAATATTTTTAGGGGAGGTCCAGCTACTGAAACACCCTCATGAAAACAGGATTACGGCCCTCCCACTCCTCCCCAAAATTCTGGTGACCTCTTTGGTGCTCTGAATTACACATTCATTCTTTAGCATCTGAAAAGCTGTACAGGAAGAAAAATCTGGAAAAATATAAGTAAATTCTCTGGCCTTTGCTTTATATACTGTGAATTTGGCAGCATTCTCATGATCTACCCTTAGAATCACCTTGTGATATACATATGATTTGTTAGATATAGTATTATTATTGCTTGCTTGTTTTGTAGATTTACCTTCCTCTCCAATCCTCATACTTTTGCACCCAATCTTTTACGTCACTCTTAGCTCTGTTTGAATTCCTTTGCTATTTTAAAATGGATCTTAGTTACTCAGCTGCATTAAACAGAATGCATTAAACATGAACCATTTTGCATATGTGCTGTACCTTGAACTGTCATGTAGTCAAATGCCTTTTAATATTTCAAGAATACTTTCTGTACGTGAGCATGTGATGTTGTTTTTTTAATTGCTTTTATACTTCTTGTTTGTTACACTGTAAAATGAGTAAATGTCACATGACACACATTGTGTGTTTCCCCAAGCTTGGATGGTTTAATTCAATTTAAATTGTGTGCAAACCTGCTTGAGGGTGTAAACATTCCCGTTATTTGCTACAGCAGTTGGCTAACTAATTACAGTAGAAATATTTTCATGCTAATTGTGCAGTATTGAAGTATTTCAAAATATTTGTACAGACTTATTGACCCACTTTACATTTCATATACTATTAGAACTATGTTATTTATTTTATAATAATAGTCTACCCACATCAGGATACATTCATTCTTGGTGGAATTACAATTGATCTTAGAAATTAATTAATTAATATTATTAATTATTACTATTTACTAATATATATTTGCATTTATAGCAGTCTATTTAAGGACAAATTCATGACATGCCATCACTGTGGTAGCCAAGTGTTGATTTTATATATGAAACTGGAGCAAACACTGATGATAGTCTTACAAAAGAATGTATATATCCTCTTCAAACATTTTCATTAAGAGTATATCAAAATGCTGCACTAAGGCAGAGACAGTATCATTACCCATGTTTTAGGCCGAGATTCAGGAAAGCACCCTAGGCAATAATACTTAAGAATGTGCTTAAAGTTAAGATGCATCAATGGCATTCCCCACTTTCTATATTCGCACTAACTCTGAAATCTTTATTCAAGAGCCAGAACAAACTTTGGAATAAACCACAGCATGTGAGGAGGGAGCTTGAAAGCTTGTCTCTTTCTCTTCCATCAACAGAAGTTGGTCTACTGAAAGATTATCTCATTCACCTGGCCTCTCTCATATCCTGGGACAAGTATGGCTACAACAAAAACACTGCAAATAAAAAAAGGTATTTTTAAAATATATTGTTTCTAATTGTTACTTGTTTCTGTCTCATTCCCCTTTCCAATTAATTTTGCTCATAGTTTTCTTCTGCTATCTCATCTGCAGCCTGTTCAGCTGAGAAATATTGTCTATTCAGAGTATGAATAAACTCATTGATAAATGTTTGGTGATAATAAAACATGTCTGGTCTGAGAGTATCTTTTCAAACTGAAAATATAAAATCTTTCTTCCAAAGACTCACTACACTCTATTTTTTGTGAGTCACTCTTTAGATGTTTTATTTCTAATTTATGGAGCAGGCACCTGAGAGCATGTAGTAGGGTTAACAGGCTGTATCTAAATGTTCTTTCAAGTGCATGGATCAGCCTGAAAGGTTAAAATTTAAAATGGGCGTTAGAAAGGAAATATTCATGTAAAGTGAATAGTGGATTTTGCTGCTTCTTCACCATATTATTTACTTATTCAGTCAGAAATAGGCTACTTCATGAGAACATTAATGTTGCAAAATTAAGCAATAGAAAGTCAGGAAATGCCAAATATAAGGCTGGCCACAAAACTTAACACTGGGTTTTTCCTTTTATGAATTATGATACACTCTCTAATTTCATGCTACAGTGTCCACAGGCTTCCCATTTCATTCAGTGCACTCCTCGGACATCATACTCACAAAGGGATGGGAAACATCACTTTGTCGTTATGTACATTTATTTTGCAATCTCAGGGTCAGGTCTGCCACCCTCCACTCACACTGAGTGTACCTTACTGTGTGAGCAGTTCCACTGAAATCAGGGGAACTATTTGCAAAACAAGGTATTATGCGTCATGAATTAAGGTTGCATAATCTGGCCCTTTCCTTTCGCTGGAATATATCTCCATTGGATTAGCAATAGTAGGGACAAGTGGAAAGCTAAGAGAGACTCAGAACTATAGTGAATTCACAAGGACCTCTATGCAGATATAGCTGGCCCTCTATCTATCCTCCATGTTCAAGTTGAGTACCACTGCTGTCCTTTCTGCAGAAAGGAAACACCACCCATGATGGAACGATTTCAGGAAAGCTCTATGTAGGAGCACAGGGGTTCCTCCCACAGAAATATCTGAATAGAACAATTGTGTACACTAGCCCTCAGGTAGAATACGTGATATGATTAAGAAAGATCAAAGTCACATGAATTAATATTTCTTCCAGTTAGGAGGACTGGATGGAACATCAAATATCCCCTTTCCAAAATGGTTTTGAAAAGTTTTCAAAGCTTCACAAATTCTGAGAGGGGTTGCAAAGTAAGATGTTGTCCAATTTAACCAGAACTCATCAGAAACTCATCCTGTCTAGAGGGGATTTGCTGCATAGCAGGGAGGAAGGGAAGTGGAAGTAGTAGGGGTGGAACTAGTGGGTACACAAACAGCCAGTGCATAAGGCCCAAACACCAGAACAGCAAGAGGCAATGGGCCAAGAATGCCGCTCCTCTCAGATTTTTCAATAGCTAATAGCGAGATGCTGACTATGCACATGCTGACTATGCATATGCTGGAGCTGAAGAGTCTGTCCCTCCTTCCTGCTGGGTTAAATCAGGTTTAATTGAAGTAACATCTTTCTGTGAACATTTCTGCTTACAAAAAGCACACACACAAAAGTTTGGATAGTGTAGACTGCAATGTGCTTATAAGACAACTTCACAAACTACATCAGAAAGCCTCTATTTCGTGCACCTGGCAAAACGCCAGCATTTGAGTTATGTTTTCAAATGTTGGCACATTCATGCTAGTTACTCTGGTCAACAAGTTTCCTTTCAAAGACCCTCTTTAGCTATTCCAATCCATCAATAGGCTGTTTTGTTAGAGTTTGAAAAGATAGCAAACACTGCATCTTACAAGTTTAAAATATACAACAAAGCAACATATAGTAATAGATCTTACCAATGTATTCCTTCAGGACATCATTCCATTCTGCCTCCTCTTAAATGTTTTTTTTTTTCCTATTTGAATGTACCCACAGTATAATTTGTCCTGTTATATCTGTAATTTCCTGGCTTCACTTTTGTAAGGTTATTTTATTTTAGTCCTCCCCTTAATGAAATATTCCTAATTTTAGCTGCTTCTTTGCTGCAGCCCTCTCCTTTGATCCACACATTCAGGCTGCCTAAATTTTGCTGCTTCTTTCTGCCTCTCCAAGCCCCAAACTTTCCTTTCTGCCTACACTGGCAAAGCTCTTATCCAAGCCTTGGTTTCTCCATGATTTAATAACTGCATTCTCATCCTGTGTCTGTTCAGTGCCTACACCCTTCTCCCCTGTCTCCTCCAACATCCATTCAAAATACTGCTGCTAAGATCATCACCTTTGCACATCGCTTTAAGTCAGCTCCTTCTTTGTATGCCTCCATTGCTCCTTCTCCTCTCTCAGTACATGAGATACAAGCCTCTTCTCCTCAGTTCAGTGGCCCTCTCTGATTTAGTCAGACTCTAGCTATATGAGGTTAGGTCCTCTAATGATGCCAACCTTGATCTTATCACATCGTTCGCCATTTCACCAACAAGCACTCAATACTTTCTTCCAAGCCACCACTTACAAACAGGAATGACTCAGTCAAAATCCTTAATGCAACTGTACCACCTTCAAGCCCCCCCTCAAAAGTCACCTCTTGCCTATGATAAAGTATACATTAACAAGGGCTAGACAGATGGAGCTGTGACCACTACTACACATGATCTGAGAGTGGTGCACCTGCTATTATATGTATTGGCTCCCCTTTTCCCCCCTCCTGGCCCCAGCTTGTCTTATGCCTTTCTTTTGTCTTGTCATAGGGACTGTCATTTGTTTGTACAGTATGTAGCATTTGTGTATCCGGATGAGAAAGTGGGATTGGGATTGTACAAAGTTTTCTCACTAGAATCCAGTCACGTGCAGACTAATCAGTGATGCCAAGTGACTACCCAATCCAGTCCATCTAGCATAATGGGAGGGGGCAACCTGTTGCAGCCCTTCAGGAACTACATAAATATATGTTTATAGTATATTCCAGATCAGACAGTCTAAAGTTGGGGGCCATGATCTTTTTCTCAATATTGTTAATTGGGAGCAGAGTTCCGGCTGGCTGCTGGTGCGGAGAGGGATGTATGGTTGATTACTATTGATTTAGATTGTGACAGTCCTTTATTGGAGCTGATGAAGTTCTATACTGCTCCAGGATGTACTCTGACTTAAAACAGTGAGCACACAAACAGCTCCAAACTTTTAAGGGATGCAGAATATTCCAGCCGTGCAGCATGCAATGGGGCTCAGCGCCATAGGTCCACCTACCCTGAGAGTATCTGAGTCCCTTTTAGAGAGTCATGATCCTCCAGGCTGAGAGCAATAGCTAAGGAGAAATTCTTCAGTACACAGACAGCCTGTGGCTTAACAAAGGTTGTAATTTTTACCCTCTTTTCTTCTCCATGACTGCAGACATGTTAGGCAGAATCTTGGCCTATGTAAACTATTTTTTCTTATATAAACCAAAATCTCTCTTTCCGAGAAATAGAATATCCAAATTAGAATTAAGAGCTAACTCAGCAGAGAAAGACAAATATTTGATTAGTAGGTGCTTTAAATAATTATATCAAAAGAACACAACGTTTGATTGGAAATCAGGCATCTGTTATTTAAGAATTGCTTTCCAAGGACAGGATAAGCAAAGATCTGGGTCAGCAGAGGGAAGACAAGTTCTGTTGGAGGAAGTTTGGAGCAGTTGAGTCTTGAGAAATAGAATCACTTCTGGGTGTATGTCTTAAATTGTGATGGTTATGTACGTAAACTGAATAAATCATGCTGTGCTAAATGGTTTGTGGGTGAGTAGAAGTGCGCACTCAAAGTTCAATAAAAATATATTTTCATTCTTACCAAAACCTTTCAGAACCTCACTTATGCACAATTCTGATGCCAAACACCATGGTATTTTGAATCTTCAGAGTCTAAATCCAGATGATACCACAATATTAGCAGCATGTGAGCAACTAAGTACTGAATAGCAAAGAGGCCATTTCTTAATCTGTGTCTCAAAAATTCTAATCATGTTATTTAAAACAAGAATATAGGTCACTAAACATGTTAATGTGAAAATGACTCCAAATGACTCCTATGTCTATTGTTCATGTTATGTAAAGCAGCATCTCATTTCATATTAAGCAACTTGCAAATGTCTAAATATGCCCATGTAAACTTCTAAATTCACCTTCAGACAGAGACCAAGCATGGAAAATTCTACACCAAAAGGCTTTAGAAAGGCATGAGTTGCTGAAAACAAGGGATTAGAATGGAAACCATTATGTATTCTTTATAATTTACATGTAATATATTAATGAAGAAAAATTGTTTAAACCAACCTAATAAAAGCATCCTGGCTTTCACCAGTAATTCCTCCCATCAGGAGTTAGCACAGATTAAGTAGTCTCCAAATTAAATGTGTATAAGTAGGTCCTTAACCATGCCCCAATTTAACATAACCCATCATATGTTCTATAAATAACATGTCCTTCATTTTAGATACCTTCTTCCACAGTTTCTGATACAGAAGTATTTAGAAACAGGAAAGGTTTAAACAAAATACAAGAAAATATGGAACAAAAAGATAAGGACAAAAGAGAGCAAATATTGGGATGTAGTGTTTATCATCTGACCAGTCTGTTCACTTCAAATCAGAAAGGAAAGTATGGAGAGAAAAGAAATAAAACAAGACTTTCACTCTGTGGAATTCCCAGGGATCATGTGACCATTTTGACCTGTCACAATGGAATTGGTAAGATAATATTATTTTGGTTTTAACTATGGCTGATTGAAAATTCTCCATCAAAACTATTTTTGATGGAAATTTGGGTTCAGCTAAATGAAACTTTCCACAGCAAATGTCTGTAGAAAAGGTTTACTTTTAATAAAACAAAACATGTTTTTGTTTTGCTTTTTAATCCCCCAAAAATCAACATTTTGGCGCAAATTTTTCTCTCACCCCTACCCCCTAATTTTCTGATCATCTACATTCCAACCATTTTTTATTTTCATCTTGGGAGTGCAAGAGCTCACAGTTCCCTTACTTTTTACTCTCTGCACTCGTGAAGGGAAGGAGAAAACATACTAGCCTATGAGTAATAATAATAAAACCTACCCTTTATATACTGCTTTTCATCAGTAGATCTCAAAACACTTAAAAAAGTCAAGATCATTATCCCCATTTTACAGATAGGGAAAATGATAGACAGAGAAATGATGTGTCTTGCACAAGGACTCCCAGAAGACCAATGGCCAGTCTGCGAATATAACCCAGGTTTCCTGAGTCCCAGTCCAGTATTTTATCCATAATAATACTGACAAGTAACTGAACATCCTGTTTATCTTCTACTACTGCAGTGCCTCAACCTTCTGAAAACTGCATGGGATTATTTACAAAATGCTGATAGAACATCACTTACTTAAGCAAGGTAGAATTAGACGTCATAAAGATAGCTACTGTACTGAGGGTGATGAAGGGTCCACTTGTGAATTTCTTTTTTCAGTTGATACTTCTGTTAACATCAGTGGGTCACTGTTTATGGGAGCAGAGCCCAAATTTGTAAGCTGTGAAAGAAAAGCATAGTTCTGCAAAATGCAGACAAAATTTTGTGATGAAACTTTTTTTTTTTTTGCCAAATTTTCCAAAATTTGGACAAAATATGTTCACAAATAAAATGTAGAAACTTCATTCAGGTATATTTAATTATACACTGGAGATCTGATAACGTGCCCACTTTGAAAGAATACCTGAAGTCTTGGCTGCATAAAATCTTTTGCTTGGAAAATATGTAGGGAAAGTAGGGGGGAAATTATTCCCTCTTTAAGAGCCTTTTATCCAGGAGCAACAATTAACTGAAGCCTTTGCTATATTTGCCAGGAAAATCTACATCTGTGATTTAATTTTTTTACTCTGATATATGATACCCTGAAGGCCACCCTTATGTTTAACCTTATTAAATACTGTGTTAAAAATGCTAAAGCACATTTCCTATTATATAGCTATATCAATCTTACGTTTCAGCCAAATGGTTTCATTGGTAACCTGTCTCTTAAAATTTACCGGTATATGGAATTATATGTGACTAAGAAACAGCTGCTTGAAAAATTTGGCACTGTTTTTGTGTAAGTAGTCTAATTATGTTTATTCTACTGTTGATGTAATTTATGTGGCGATCTATTTATTATATGGTAATGAGATATTAGTGTTGCCTATACTATCAAAAAAACTCTAATGAAATGTAATAACACAATATATTTAATTCTTCGAAGACTAGCTAGCATGCACCAGGGGACCTCAGTTTATATCTCATGTATACAAAGTGAATCGTGTGTGTCATCTTAGTTGAAGTGCTGTGGCCTGAAGCTTTAGAGGGAAAAGAGTTCTCTGCTTCTGTCTCTTGATGAACAGGGTGAAGAATAGCCAGAGAGGGCTTCGTTTGCATAATCTTTCTACCCAGAATTTTCCCAGTGACACCTTTGAAAACAGCTATAAGTATACAAAAACACAGTAGTGGTTGGGATGTGAAACTGAACTCAGAGATGAGAGGGTAAAAGGGTTCCTGTTTTGTGGCAAGGATTCTGCTTGAAGGTTATATGCGACTGCTTCCCCTTCCCTGGGAACCCTTCACAGTTGAAAGCATTTTATGGTGAAAGATTATTCAGAAGAGGCTTCTTGACGGGTTGCAACAGAGATAGACCTCTTTGCTGAGGCTATAGAAGGCAGCAACAGAGCTGAGTGAACACCAGTGAGGCCTGCTGCATGTATCTCAAGGCTCTGGGCGTGTGCTACCCACTAACACCAAACTGTGAGTGGGATTTAGTGGATAGGGAAGGGGGAACGAAGAGAGTAAAGGTACATTTATTTATTCAATGTTCGTTTGTATAGCTAAATTGTTGCTGTGTTTTCCAAACCTTCTACTGTATCCTCATTATCCTGGTTCCATATACATACTCTGTGCTTGCTAGTAGAGAAGTATTGCCATATAGTCTGGCCTGGGGTCAGGAACACCAGGGCTTCTCGTTGGCCTGGCAGTCTGGAAATCCTGGTGTCCCTGACTCCAAGGCGACCCTGTGGAAGGGCTGCCTCAGGACTGCAGATCCTTGGATCCCATCCCTAGATCTCTAGGCTCCCAGTTCCATGGTAGTAGCAGAGAAGCCCTGGGAGCTCTGGTTTAAGCTGAGGTTCTCAGGGCTCCCAGGCTGCCAGCTATAAAGCCAGGAGGCAAGCCCCAGCCAGAATCAGTGATTCCAGGCTTCCTGCCCTGGAGCTGGGAACCTGCAAGTCCTGAGGGCCCAGGCTGGGTCTCTGAGGGTTTCCAGGACTGCCAGATTCCCAGGTCTACAAGCAGGAAGGTTGGAAACCCTGAAATCCTGGTAAGGTGGGTCTCCCCAGAACCTGGAAGCGCTGGGATCTCCTCAGCAGCCCACCAAGAATCTGGGCAGCATTCCATGGAAATCCTGCCATGGATTCAGTGAAACTTCATCTAACCAAAGATGTTTCAGGCCAAATATTTTGGACTCAGTAATGTAGCATTTTTAGACTAATCAAAGCTTCATAAGAAAACTTCATCGGTTCTAGATTTGACACCTGATGGGAAAAGAAATGCCCTTGATTGCAGCCCCTTCCTGCATCTGTATCCTCAAAAAGATTTGTTCCTTTTCTCTATTAGGAGATAGAGAGGAAAAGAGAGAGCCTGTGGAATCTAAGTTTCCTCCCTTCCAGAGTCAGAGGAAGATGCTGCCAGTAGGTTCCCCTTCCCTTGCCAAACTCTAGGGGAAACAAAATGACACTGCCAGTTCCTTCTTCTTTCTTGTATTTCCATAGTGGATGCGTTTGTAGGGAATGTTCTGGGAGCACAAAGGCTGTTTCCCTACACAGCTTCACACTAATGCACATATATGTGCTTCTGCATAGCTTGCTTGGGAAAATTGACTCCTTTTAGATACACCTATTTGGATTCCATTGTTCCCATCCTCCACCCCTTCCAATCCCCTGTCACAGAAGATGATGCAGTCTGGAGTGGCTCATGACTGTGTTCCTTAATGGCATCTTTAATATTCATAGGACTTATTAGTAGGTGGAGAGGGACAATTCCCATGCTTGAGTTCACAAGTTCAAAAGCAAACATTTTCAAAGTTATAAAGCAAAACGTACATATTTTCTTATATCATGGAACACAGACATTACAAGTGAGATTAATGAATGCAGCAACTTACAAGTATTTCAGAGACTCTAAATTCTAAATATATTCTTATAAGACTAATACCTATTTTGAATAAAACGAATCTACAGTTGAGCTGGTTTGGTTTCCAACTATGAGTTTCTCCATTTTTAGCTAATGCCCACAGCCTTGGCCAGAGCTGGCACTTGATTTACCAGCATCACAGATGCTATGTTATTTCACTGTGTTACATCAACACTCATGATAACACACAACTACCAAAGTTGTAAGATCCCCCTTTAGTTTTGATCTGCTTTAACCGCTGCTTACCAGTCATGTTAATAGAAACATGTTGGGGAGGAAACATATATTGATATTGGTGTTGCTTTGCATAGAATTAAAGGTACAGCAGAGCAATCTACTTTACAAGTTATGGAGTGGCAACTCCTATTGTAATCTCTCTCTGCAAGAAAACAATGTAATAAAGCCAGAAGTCGCTTCTGGCCAGCATCTACTGTGTTCTTTCAATTATGTGAGAGTCTAATTTCCAAATATAAAACAGTTGAAGCCATGAAAGATTCACTGCTTTCTCACACCTTTTGTAGTTATTTACACCTGTGCTAATGGTGGGTGTCAAAAGCTATAATTCTCATTTGGTAGCGTTTTACACTCTCTTTGCACAGGTGGGAGGCAATAGAGAATCACAAATGTCTATAACTGATACTGTTTAATAATAGCACACTGTCATCATGTTGCTATGAAATCTATATATTGAAATTGAATTAAAGTTAGTAAAATGCTGGATTTTCTTTTTAAACATTAAGACGTGTGGAAATTGAGAGCAGTAGAACATAGATATATATATATATACATAAAACTAAAAGCCAAAGCAGAGCTATTCTCATGCTATATAGACTTGATCGGGAGACAGATTTCACATTCATTTTGCGTCTCATTTAACAGCAGCAATAATGGCTACACTTTAATGCAGAGACAGAAGGAGCAGCAGGGAAGTTACAAGAAAAGGCAAATAAAGGCAACAATTGAAAAATAACTGGAAATGGAGGCCCACCTTTAAAATAATGAGCTGTTACCCTTTACAACATGGAAGCTAAACAAAGCAGCTCAATCACCACCTCTGGAGGTACACAAATTAAAATGAAAATGAGTCAAGAGACAACAACACAAAAAACCCTTAACAAGCTAATTGTTGTATTGTAGTCAACAATTTAAATAGCATGGCAAGCAAAGCAAAACAACCAGTGGCAAACAGAAAGGGTGACATGATAATTACAGGAAAACCTCACACACTTGTCTAAATAGAATAAAAGCAAATTAAAAGTAAGCAACTGGAAAACAAAGCAAAGGAAGGAGACATTTAAAAGTTATTCCAAGTATCTAGCAGTTTTGGCAAAGAGAGTCAGACAATCAGTACAAAGGAGATCCTAAGGACCCAATTCCATAGTCCTTATGCAGGAAAAATGCCCAAGTGAGTGGGAGTTTTGCCTTCATGTGAGCTGCAAGATAGGGCTGTAAAGCAAAATAAATGCCACTCTTGATACAGGTGACAGTCAAGTTAATAAAAAGATGCTGAATAAATCCACTGGGGAAAAAGCATACTGTATGTTAGCTGAAATGGTACAATCAAAATCAAAGAGCTTCCTAAACAAGATGGTCTGTTATGATTCAACACTTTGATGACAAAACTGCCATAATCCCAACTTCCAGTATTAGTGATGCCTTGATGCTATAATTACCTACTTCTTGGGGTTTGTGAATATTTGCAATGTGGTTATTTATTGCATGTCTCCAGGTGGGAAAGCTGATGTGGAAAGAGTGACTGGCTTGTCCTGCTGACAATAAATCTGTGTTTGGTTTTTTGGGGTTTTTTTTAATTTTCAGTGGAGCCAGCAGTTTTTCCACTCTGCTATACATCAGAGCTGGCTGAGCCTGTAAATCATGCTCTTCAAATACTGAGAAATGCTAGTTGTATTTTTTGCTGAAATTAAATAAGTGCTATACTGCTGAATACAAAGCATTCATGCACTCTCAAAGGGAACCGCAAAAGAGGAAAGCTTTTGTTTTTGTTTTTGCTGCTCTTTCATGAAGTAGAAAATTATTTATTTATTTGGATTCATAAACACTAAAAAGAGCCCCTATCTATATGCTTCACGCATGTTTGACATAACCCAAAACTGACTTCATTGTAACTGAACTGCAGTAACAGCCAACAAACCTGACAAGTTAAAGATTAAAAAGACCAGCAATTCTCCCCCCTTTTCACAAGATTAGGAGGGAAAGAGTAGCTTTGGAGCATCCCCTAAAAATTAGCAGCTGCAGGCTGTTATGGACGAAGAAGGAATTATTTCCAAATATGTGCCACACCAACCCCCAAACTGGCTGCACAAAATACATTTTTCCCCTCATTTTTATATTAGAACATCAGAATCTGACTTCTTAGATTTCTTGAGGGATTAAAGGGATGATGCCTTCCCAATAGGTGGAAATCAGAGACCTAATATGTGAGTGAGGTGGTGATGTTGAATTCTAGTGGCCCCTCCTCTGACACAGGTGCCTGGGGCCTGGTTTAGCATTCATTGGCCCCATGATCAAGAACACACAAAAATGAGTTTCAGCAATCTTTACTCTCTGCTATCCCACCCCTTAAACTGCACCAGGCTGAGCTTGGGTGACCAAGGCTATATCTACCTTGCAATTAAAATCCCATGCCAGCTGGCTTGGGCTAAAGAGCTGTGTAATTGTGGTGTAAACATTTGGGCTCTAACACCCTGCAAGGTGGGAGGGTCCCAGAATCAGGTTGTAGCCTGAGCCCAAATGTCTACACTACAGTTAAACAGCCCCTTATTACAAGCCCCATGAACCCAAGTCAGCTGGCACAGGCCAGCCGCGGGTGATGATTTGCAACGTAAACATACCCCAAATAGCTTGGAGAACTGGTATACGACATGCAGTCTTCTACCTCTAAGTCATTGGTTCATCTCTGACTCAGACTGCTAAGATTAAAAATCTTCATGATATTGTGGTCTCTCTAGAATTAGTTGGTTATTTCCACTTGATAGCTGTCTGCCAAGAAGAGCACTCAAAGTAGCAATGCCAAGTTTTGTGACAATCTTAAGAAAAGACTGATAGGGCCCAAGTGACACTACCACAAGGGGTTCTTCAGTGTACAAATATGCATCAAAGTGAGGAGGATTTAAATACAAGACTTTCTGAAAGGAGACTCTGCTTCTGGAGAAAGTCACAGGAAAGGGCAATTGAAACACCCCACTTTTTAGAATATGCCTATACATTTAGAACTTCAGGAAATCATCATTTTTTCAAAACAAAACTTGTAAGGACCACTCCAGACCACTTGATGCAAAGACTTTATGGTGATTAATATTTGAATTTTTTAGCTTGAGTAAAACAAGGTCATCTATGATTATCAGATAAGTAGGATGATTCAATATATTCAATTTGTTCATTTACATATAATTTTTTGTTTCTTAAAGATGTCTCCAAAGAAGGGTGGACAGGCACAGAGACCAGTGAGCTACCTTTAATATCTAAAACAGATGATATCAGAGGAAGACTCTTTGGTCTCCTGGTCCATCTCTCAGTTTGCGTTAGCTTCAGCCACTTGTTATACTGTTTATCTGTTGTGGAAAACTTTATCCAGCTTGCTGCATTTACCTCTATAATTTGAACCTTCTGGATTCAGATTTTGAGTGATTTGATATCTAGAACCTGTAGCTGGAGAAGGTTGTTAACTAAATCTAAGAATGAAGTGGGAATATATGTGGCTTGTAAACAGACAATCTCCGATAATTTGATTGACTTTTGTTATTTCATTTTCTCAGTTTTTGTTTCGAATCTACATAAAGCAATTGTAGTTAAATTAAAATGTAAGTAGATTTTCTAAGACTAAGAAAGATTACTGTACATTATATTTTTGAAATAGTAAGCACACCCTTTTACTCTTAAAATAACAATGTTCTTCTATGGCATTAGAAATTTCCCACGGCTGGCGTTCAATACATTAGGTCAGGTGCCTACCTTATGGGAAAGCAGACTGACAAAGAATGCTTGAGCGATTCCATCAGGATCAACATTCATGGAGGGTGCCGAATCCCCTGGGAGTTCCTGAGTTCCCCCTTCTCCCAATTCTCCTACTGAAATGTTGAAGAGTCCTTCACGCTGCAGTGGGTTGAGAACAGCTGATGATGTAATATGACCACGCATTCCAAATGAATAGCTAAAGTAAGTAATAGAGGTTGGAAATGGAGTTGTACAGACGCTGAATAAATGCTTTCTTTGGCACTGGACAATATTCTGAAAAAATATTTACATTTTGGAATAAAAAAATAATGTTCTTGTCTTTGGCCAAGTCAGGGTTGGCCCTGAGCCACTGGAGCTCCATGGGCTGTCAGGAAGTTATCTCATGGTAATATCACTGCAGAATTGCTATGGAAGCTGTTTACAGTCCAATGAAAACAAATAATGCATTGTTCATATGTAACATTTGAATCATGTTATTTTACAGAGAGACTTGGCTTCTTATCTAATATAGAAATTAGGACCTGTAAAGCCATATTGCCTGGTATACCTTTCAGCTGAACATAAATGCATGACGAATCAGATGTGAATACAACTGTTCTTCACAAGGAAGCTGCACAGGCATGACAAGAGCAAGTAGTTTAGGCTGACAAGTGAGCCAAAGGCACACAAAGAATTATTGCAACTGCAAGTTAGATTAATCATGTTTGGGGTGAGTACATGAAATGGAAAGGAGAATCTTAACAGCATCAGTGTATTGACCAGAAGCTGTTGCCTATTGGGATCCTCTTTTTGTCATTTGCTATTATGTTCTATCAAAACCATTGCTCATTGCCCACTTCCCCAGCATATCTCTCTGCAGGGGCATACTGCAATTAGTTTTGTTCCAAAACCAAAGGCCTGGAAAGAACAAGAACGTCTATTATTAGCCTGCACATTGTTTCACTCCTCTGTCCTTTGTCTGCTTTTGTTTGTTTTTTGTCTTCTTAGATTGTAAGCTTTCATGTAAATGAATAGTTGATCTATAAAAATCAACTAACTTGGATTGTAAATTGAGATAATTTATTAGGATATTTACATCATCAATCTATTTTGCAAATTAAGTGTCCAAATAGCAGATTTTTCCAGTGGACCAATTAGCACTGAAGAAAATGCTATTTTACGCAATAACATTGAGTAGGCCACATCCTCAAGCCCTTCCCTCAGTCTTTAATCTAGCAAATACCTACTAACTTCAGAGGGCTTTCCTTGAGAAGGATTAAATAAAACCAACTACAGGAGAGAATTAACTCATTGTTAATCATTTCATTCTTTCATAGTACTTTGACTTTACTTGATGATCTCTTTACTGTCAAAATTGTCCTTCTCTTTATTTTTCAACAATGGATCTTCAAAAGCACTTAGTACTGGTCTAACTCTGCTCCCATTACAGTCAACTTCCATTAGCCTTCAATAGGAGCAGAGTTAGATCATGACTGAGTGTTTTAATAGAAATGTATTTTAAGGGTAATGGCTGATATAATAAATGTGTTATCAGAAAATCAGTTTGTCTTTTTTTCTATAACTTTATATATTGTATACAGCATAATTCCCTAAACTTCATGTCCTCTCCTCTGGAATAATAGGTTCTTTTTTTTAATGATGTGACCCATCCATGCCTAGGGTAGCAACCTGAAAATGCCAAAGTCAGGGCAGGCTGTAAAAGGAGAGCAGATTCTCCCAGAACTGGTGGGTCACACTGTAGTCAAACTTCCCAACCAGCCACAAACAGTGCTTCTGATTCCCCACACTGGTTATCAAGAAGCCAATAAACAAATATACACAGCCCCCTTTACTGCATTTCAATCTCTGGCTCCCAATCAGCCACTAGGTCCAGTAAAGAGACCAGTTATTTAAAATCTATACTCTTTACCACAAAGGTTCCCTCTGACCCTGAAGGGCCAGCCACAGAACCAGATCAATATAAGTTTGGATCTTACCGAAAATACCACACTGCCAGCCAATCCTTTAGTAACTAAAAGTAAAGGTTTATTATAAAAGGAAAGAAACAAACAGTAAGAGAAATGTTAAAGGATTAGAGCAATCAGATATTTACAAATGATTTGAAAGTCCATGTACATCATGTTTCTAGAAGAACTGTGGAGTTTGCAGGCTTGAATAGTTCCTCTGGTATACATCCAATACCTGGATGGGTCTCAGTCTTTTGTTTTACAGCTTCTGTTCAGTTGCAGATGAATTGATCCAGAGGTAGATAGGTGGCTGAAAGCTGAACAGGGTTGAAGACAAAATGGATCCCTGTGCCTCAGCCTTTTATGCCCTCTGGCCCTTGCCATGCTGCCTGTGGAATTTCACAGGAACCAAAATGGAGTCCAGAGTCACTTGAGCAAGTCCTGTGACTCATCAGGTATTTCCTGGCTTCTCCACCTGGGCCCCTTGTAGCTGTGAATGTCTTAATGGGCCATTAGGTGGGCTATTGTTCTGCAGCCCTCCAGTCTGGGGTGTTACCCAGACAGAACAATTTGAAATACTGATATACCAACCATATCCATAACTTCCATTACACACAGAACACATGCATATAAACATTATCATCTTACTCAGCATATTATAGCCTTTCTAACGGTATCTGACATGGCATATCTCACAAGGATTACTATGATTCTGACATACTGATGTCAAATAATATAATAAAGGCCCCCTCCTCCCCTGCCAATCCAGCCAGCATAACACATGACTTCCATCTTGAAAAACTATTTCACCTAATGATAGCAATACCCTTATAATATGTAGATATTCTTCCCATGTTTCCCAAAGATGGTGTAGTGTATTTCTAACTCCTATGTTGACATTGCTACATTATCATTTAGGTCCCATTTGTTCATTATATATACGCACAGTATTTACAAATATGTAATCGTTGTTACCTACTAAAGCCATATGAACGAAGAAGAGCCATGTCTAATATATAAACTTCAGATTGCAAGATGGCAAACCTTTCAAAATAGATAATAAAATGACATTATGATTACTTTTAAACAACACCATAAAATGGCATTAACGTAGCTAGGAAGTAACCATAGAGGAAAATAAAATTATGAATAAAATTCACACCCACCATAAAACAAACTGTTTGTATCTTCTGCTGTGGAAAGGGCTCTATTATATGTAGACTTCCCTAAATTAACCTAAAAGACAGTCTAAACTCTAAAGGGATGCATACTTTGGATTAGGCTTCCACAATTTAAAGTGCATTTAGGCTCATGAGGGACCAGATCCACCAATTCTCCCCTATCCCAAATTTGAAGCCAACTTCTACACAACCACTATCTCCCACTTTCCCCCAAATATATTGGTACTGTACTCCCCTGCCCAGGAGTAACAGCCTGCTCCTACCACTTCTCCAGCTGAGACAGAATCATTGAATTTTGTCCCACCAAGGCAGTCTAGTGGTGTCCAGTTCGGCCCACCCTGGATAGATTGGTCATTGCGCTACTTTCTGTGTCCAAAGATCAGTCAGGGATGACCTCTTGTCCCTCACCTCTGGTCATCTAGTCCACCCTTCCTGAACTGAGGCAGGACCAAGTATACCAAGATCATGCCTGACAAGTATTCGTCCAACCTGTTCTTAAAAATTTCCAGTGAAGGGCATTCCATTTTGGAAGCCTACTTCACAGCTTAACTTCCTTTATTGTTAGAAAGTGTTCTTTTATCTAACCTAAATTTCTCTTGCCGCAGACTGAACTGATTACTTCTTGTGCTATCTTCAGTGAATATGGAGACCTATTGATCAATGTCCTCTTTATAACAATCTTTTTACATATTTTAAGATTTTTATCAAGTCCCTCTTCAGTCTTCTTTTCTCAAGACTAAATAGTGGGACAATTACCTCCTGTGTCTGACATGCAACTCTCCTATCAATGCACCCTATAATATTAGCCTTTTTTTGCAACTACATAACATTGTTGGCTCTATTCAATATCAATCTACATGTTTCTATACTTACCTTTTGCCAATGATAGTCTTACTTGTCTTTAATGCTGCTGGTGTGCTATACTTTCCACCGTGTTGCTTGGACATAGAGATAGGTGATATCTTTCCACCCAATAGTTCATTAGCCAAAAAATGCAGGTTGGGGCAAACTGAAACTATCCACACATTTGACACAAATTTTTCAGGCCAGATTGATTAGAGGATTTAAGTACCATTCACAAAATTACAGTGGCTCCCACTGAACCAGATCTCTACAGGGTTCAAACAACTTCAGGAAGTGATCAAGGGGAAGGCCCAGCAACTCCACATCTAGCCAAGAGGGGGCTTCAGATGGTAAGTCACTTCTATGCTCATGAGGCTTATTCTGGGATGGTAGCCTATAAAATAAGAATGGCCATACTGGGTCAAACCAATGGTTCATCTAGCCCAGTATCCTGCCTTCTGGCAGTAGCCGCTGCCAGATGCTTCAGAGGAAATGAACAGAATAGGGCAATTATTGAGTGATCCATCCCCTGTTGTCCAGTCTCAGCTTCTGGCACTTAGAGATTTAGGGACATCCATACCATGGGGTTGCATCCGTGATCATCTTGGCTAATAGCCATTGATGGACCTATCCTCCCATCTAATCCCATTGTAGTTTTGGCCTTCACAACATCCCCTGGCAAAAAGTTTCACAGGTTGAGCTGTGTTATGTGAAAAAGTACTTCCTTTTGTTTGTTTTTAAACCTGCTGCCTATTAATTTCATTGGGTAATCCCTGATTCTTGTGTTATGTGAAGGGGTAAATAACACTTCCTGATTCACTTTCTCCACCCCATTCATAATTTTATAGATGTCTATCATATCTTCCGTTAATTGACTCTCTTCCAAGCTGAAAAGTCTCAAGTCTCAGAGTGCTTTTGTAACATCCCCACTCTCTTCATCTTGTTCCTGTTATCCTGGCTCCTCCTCATGCTTCTGCTATAGCAGTTAGCCAGCCAGTAGCAAAGAACTGTGGGGCATTGTATGTGCTGTACTGATCCTCCTTGCCTTCTATACATTGCAGTGTGACCAAACATGACAGGCTGACACTGAGGTGGGACATACCGCTCCACTTCCCTAGGATCCTCATGCTTGTATCCTACAACAAAATAGTGAATCAGCTTTAATAGCCCTAATGTGCACTGCCTATTACTACATGCTTATTTTGTTCTGACCCACAACCAGTTGCTGATCTGACTGGGTAATGCACACCTTCAAATGCTGGGCCCTGATCTCAAGAATCCACTGTTAATCCCCTCATATATGGCTGTTGGAGACCTTCCATTCAGTAAATCAGATATCTACTAAGACTATATTTTTAAAACATCCATAGTTTATATCAACGATTTGACTGTAAAATATCCATAAAATATTAATGTTTGCATTAACTGTAGTGCCAGTTTATCTTTATTGTAACTTAATACTAAGAATATCAAGCTGTAAAATAGATTTTTTTAAATAAAAAAATTCCTCTTTATAGCAGAGCAGTAAATCAGCTGCCCTATAGCAAAATGTCACAAACCATCTCTGTAACACAAATGACATATTGAGATGAAATACTGATCAAGTTCCAATAGCGCCCGATCCAGAAAGAAGCTGAGTGTTTCCTGTGAGCAACCTTACCTCTAACTGCAATCAGTGAGCATCTAGGACTCTCCACACTTCACAGAACCAGACCCCTAAACAATAGCCTAAAATCTGTGTTTTCTATAGTACAGTACATGAAATATTCTTCTCATTACCCTAACATAAATGATTAACAGTTCAACAGCACTGTGAACAGAAGTAGCAAGTGAAAAATGGAATCCTTCAAGAGAATGGGTGAATCTGTTGTCTTACTGAGGATAAAGGGTGTAACTAAGGATAAGGCATAGTAATGAAGCTAAGGGTCAGATTGTAAATTGCTCCCTCACTGATAAACTGCTACTCACTCAAGTAGTCCCACTGGAGTCTTTTGAAGTAATTGATACTCCTCGAGGAAATAACTGTTTACTAATGTGAGTAACGAGCTCATAATCTGGCCCTAACTTATTTCTTTCAGTTATTGCTGCGAAGATTACTGAGAGACCTACTGGTTTTGAGTGATAAGGCTAGAAGTGCTATCTAAGGCCAAGATGTCAAAAGAGAGGAAAAAATGTTCTGAAACAAATTGATAACTACCTGGAAACCAGTCACAGGGACCAGACAGTACACATTCAAGAGTTATGAAATAATTTCATAAAGAAGTGGCTAAGCTGCCATGTTAACAAAATATTCACTAATTAAAATCACCTGCGTTATCAGAGAGTGGAGAAAAATGTTGAAGCTATCATGTAATTAAACTGTGGAACTCAATGCCACAAAATGCCCTTAAGGCCAAGAGCTTAGTAGGATTTAAAACAAAACCAAAAAACAAAAAACATTTATTTCTTGATTTATTACAACATATTAACAAGTGTTTTTAAGAAGTCAGTTATACACTTGAAAATTCCTACAGTAGCCCTTCAGCTGACAATGGCTGGCAGCAAAAAATGAATTTAAAAAAATAAGTCCCCACCACTGGCCAATCTCACAAGTCTCCCCCTTCCCTGGTTACCAGAATCTTCCTTATAGCATGCCCTAAAGGTCAGCAGATGCAGGTTCTTTTAGACCAAGGTAGTTTAGTGCATACCAGGTCCCAGAGTTGTCAAAGTCAAGGGTTTAAAACAGGAGATGTCCTCCTAGTAAAGTCCACTCTATCATATTAAGAGGGCTACAGTTTGTATTTTGATCTGGAGAAATAAGCTGGGGGGTCAGACAGGTAGGTCCCAGGTACAGATAGGCTATCTTTAAAAAAAAAAAGATCATGTTTCAGATTATAAACCAACCAATAGCTGACACTGGTTAAAAGTAAATGTCCCTTATGAACTGGCTATTCCTTAATTGTCCACATCAGGGTCCTGCACTTTCCTGTGAAGTCTTTGAGGCCAGCCTCTTTCAGGAAATGGCCTACTGGCCTGGTTGGTACAGCACTTCCTATGTTCTTTTGGGATTAATGAGATCTGAAAAAATGAGGACCTCTATAAACATTGTAGTCTTGAAGAGTCATCTTTAGATTTCCTAATATATCTGTCCATTACATAATGGATGATATGGTAAAGAGAACTGATAGTCAGAATTTTGCCTGAGTAGAATTATTGCAGTAGACCCATCGGGTATATGTTGCCAGTGATGCATGCTCAAAGCTCTTATTACCATTAAAGTGAGGATACACATACATCAAAGGGAGAATATATCTCATAATTCCCACAGGTCAGCCCTGCTGCTTAATTACTAGATATTGCATGAACAGTATTAAAAGAATCCCAGTTAGAAATGAAGAAATGAATAGCAGCAGCACTTAAAAACAATGTTTTTAGCTGAAGATTTGAATATATTTCCAAAGCAAGAAGATTTATAAATCCTGCATCCTGGAAAAAGAGGAAAGGAGATTCTAAAACTATTTTTCTTCAAAAGTGTCTAAGCTTTTCACTTCAACATGCAATGTAAGTTTGTCTTTAATTCTTTTCAGTCTATTGCTTCTATGCACACATACACCATTGATATAAAGATTTTGTGTAATTTTGAAATGTAACAAAGGTGAAAATATATAGGAGATGTGATTCATATGTTTTAATCATGGGGCAGGAAAAAAAATCTAAAGATTGATTTAAATAGCAGTTTAGAAAGGATACCATTTGATGCTTTTAAATTAAAAAATCCTGCTTCTGCAGCAGGAACATGAGGCTCAGAAAAGAGAGAGGAACAAATGAAACAGAATGACTTTAGATTTATTAAGCCCTCTCCCTATAATAACTACTAATTCACTGTTTTACATAGGATAAATCAGTTTCCCTTAAAAAAGGACATAGTATGTCTCTTTAAAAGGTTGTGAGAAAACATTAAATCTATATCCTAGAAAAGTTCATTAGAAAACTTTATACTAGAAAGAAAATGTATTAGAAAATATTACAGCAACAGTGATAGGGGATTGGGTTGCAAAAATTGCAATAATTAGATTTATTCACAGATTCCAAGGCAAGAAGGGACAATTGTAATAATTTAGTCTGACCTCCTACATAACAGAGGCCATAAAACTTCCCCAAAATAATTCCTAGAGCATATTTTAGAAAAAAACATCTAATCTTGATTATTTAAATGGTCAATGATGGAGAATCCACTATAACCTGTGGTACATTGTTCCAATGGTCAGTCACTCTCACTGTCAAATATTTACTTCTTACTTGAAGGTTGAATTTGTCCAGCTTCATCTTCCAGTCATCAGATTGTGTTTATACCTTTGTCTGCTACACTTACAATACCATGATTAAATATTTGTTCCCCATGTAGATACTTGTAATTGTAATCTTTATCCCTTAACCTTCTCTTTGTTAAACTAAACGGATTGAGTACACTGAGTCTATCATCAGAAAACATGTCTTATAATCATTTAACCATTCCTGTTTCTCTTCTCTGAAGCCCCTTCAATGTATCAACATCCTTCTTGAATCATGGACATCAAAATTGGACAAATTATTCCAGCAGGGGTCATATCAGTGCCAAAGAGAGATAAAATAGAATAATAAAATCATAGAAGATTACTGTTGGAAGGGACCTCAGGAGGTCATCTAGTCCAACCCCCTGCTCAAAGCAGGGCCAACACCAACTAAAACATCCCAGCCAGGGATTTGTCAAAAACCTTAAAAACCTCCAAGGATAGAGATTCCACCACTTCCCTAGGTAACCCATTCCAGTGCTTCACCACCCTCTTAGTGATTTTTTTTCCTAATATCCAACCTAGCCCTCCCCCATTGCAACTTTAGGCCATTGCTCCTTGTTCTGTCATCTACTACCACAGAGAACAGCCTAGTTCCATCCTCCCTAGAACCCCCTTTCAGATAGTTAAAGGCTGCTATTAAATTCCCCCCTCATTCTTCTCTTCTGCAAACTAAACAAGCGTAGCTCCCTCAGACTTTACTCATAAGTCATGTGCTCCAGCCTCCTAATTATTTTTGTTGTCCTCCGCTTGACTTTTTCCAATTGTCCACATTGTTTCTGTAGTGGGGGGCTCAAAATTGGACATAGTACTCCAAATGAGGCCTCACCAGTGCCAAATACAGGAGAATAATCACTTCCCTCGATCTACTGGCAATGCTTCTACTAATACAGCCCAATATGCCGTTAGCCTTCTTGGCAATAAGGACACACTACTAAAATAATCTCTCTACTTCTATTCGAGATTCCTTGTTTATGCATTCCAGGATTACATTACTTCTTTTGGCTGTATCATTACACTTGGAACTCATGTTTAGTTGATTATTCACCAGAACCCCCAAATTTTTTTCAGACTCGTTGCTTTGCACTATAGATATGCGGACTCATTGGTTCAGGGCTTTGCATGTCACAGACTAATCTGGCAAAAATATTTCATCTAGAAATGCCCTAAAATGACACTTTCCTGTCACATACCTTAAACTCACCAGGCACTTTAAAGGTACTGGTTTTCTCTTTCCCTCACTGGTTTTATAACAGTAGTTTACAGTATTCAGAAATAAAGTTTTCTTCTGGGAGTATAATATCCTGCTAACATTTTAATCAAGTCCTTGAATCCTTTTTTACACGGTTTGTGTGGTGACTTTAATTCTATTAAATACTCCATTTGACTATTATGGTAAAAAATATCTTCTGGTATATTTTCCAATGGTAAGTTCATTAGCAAAGCCAGAAGACTTTTTTCATGGTTCCTTGAATTAGAAGAAAAATCTGCCAAACACTTCTTCTTGGGTCCACTTTTTCTCCATGGATTTGATCCAATTCACAGTGATTCTTTTGGAAACACTCTGGAAATTCTTCAACCACTTTCAGCTAGATCCATCCAGATACATTGAAGAATCACAAAGCTCCACTTAAATATCCTTAACAAAATGCCTAATTTTTATAAAACACAGAAAAAAGACACACAAAGAAAGATCTAAACAGGCTAACCTGCAGAGAAGCGAGGCCACATACATTAGCATTGTGGATACTAAATTAAAATATCCTGCATAGCAGCTACAGTATCTAACAATTATAATTTAACACTAGTGTATGAGTGGGCAGACACTTACATAGTCAATATCCAATCCTGTAAATCCTTTAGATTATGGGAGTTTTGGTGGCATTATCATTTAATATTTGTATTGACCTACTTAGAACGCAGTTTTACAATATTCTTTTTTCTCCTTATGCCTGACTTCTCCTGTTGCAGCACACTCAGACTAATCTTTGTGAATTCTGGTACACTCCTCCCGCAGTTACTTCAGGGTCATTCTATATGCTACCACACATTCCTTCCATGATTCATCTATTTAGTGGAAACTGTCAAGGATTCTGTGTTTTGGGAACAAAATTAGTACATCCCAATTTTTCTAAAGGAAAATTATTGCCTTGAGATGAAAGTTTGCTGCATCAGACCAAAGACTTAATCACACATCTGTGCATGGTGACCAGAGTGACAAACGTGCATTAACCCATCAAGTCTGAATTTTGCCTGTGGATTTCTTCAGCATGATTCAGATATGCAGATAAACATGAATTGCTCAAACCCATTAACTTCAGGGTCTGAAAATGCAGACAAAGGACTTCTGAGAAAAATGCCTGTGAATTATTTGTATTGTTGTGAACCTTCAAAGCTTGGAAGGTTCATACTGTTCCATCAAATTGATCTGTACTTTCTCTAAAGAATGTAGCCTTTTGGGGAACATTTTCTAAAAGTTAATGGAAAAAGAATTAGCGATTACATCAGGTCTGATTGTAATCCTGGGGAAAGTGGGAAAATATAATCTCTCACCCCATATATTCTATTTATCTTAAAAGCTGGTTCATTTCCACTATGCCGAGCCAAATTAAACCTAATTGCTTCCAAATAGCAAATAGCCAGAATCTCACCTTCAGTTTTTAAACTGTTTCTTGTTATGTGTAAACTATGAGCTGGGCCTGTGATTTCCCAGCTAGTGGAAACATGCACTAGCTCTCATTGGGCTACTATGCTAAAAATAGTTGTATAGCCATGGCAGCACAACAGTGGCTTGGGCTAGCTACCAGAGTAGGTAACCAGGGGATCCAGGCAGGCTTGTACTTGGGATGCTGCCCATGTTACCCTAGCTACACTACTATTTTTAGCATACTAGTTCAATGAGAAGTAGTGTGAGTATATCAGGACGAGCTGGGAATCGTGCACCTAGCTCCAAGTGTAGACATAACCTGCGTGATGCACTTCTAGGAGGTGCAGTACAGAGCTTGAAGCCCAGACAAGGGTGTTGGTTGGGCCTATGAAGGCTTTAAATCTTTGCACCTTCCCGATCCCAGGCTGCTCTAGGGAATGAAGAGAGCCCCATGACCTAACTAAATTATAGTAGCCTCCCAAGGTTGCCTTATGGGCCGAAGTGCCACGCAAAATCTCCATAGTACTGTGTGTTATAGTTCCACCTCTAGCATACCCTTCTTGCCCCTGAAGCCTGGAAAAGCAGCCTTATGGATGTTTTCTGGTGTACCTATGCCGGAAAAAACATCCCCAGGCTGCAACCAGGGTTTTAGGGTCTGACTATGTTGCTTGGGCCCTTTTCCCTGGAAGAAAGAGGCTGAAGAAGGGTGAGGATTTCACCCTAACTATGGTACCTTTAGTAGCTGTTAAAATCTTGTCATCACAAAGGAAAATATTTCAGTGTCTTTTGCTGATGAACAACCAATTGAAATATAAACATTATTTATATTAGTAGGGCAGAACATGGCTAAAGAGGGTCCTTTTTGGCTTCCAAAGCCAATGAAATTGTGATTCATTGACTTTACTTAGAGAAAGATCAAGTAGTAAGTAGAAAATGATGTTCATAGCTTAAATTTTATATTAGTTACAGGACAAATGATGGTTCAGTAAATTGTGCTAAAGAATGCTTAAATCAGATATGAAAAACATGTAATTAAACCAACTTTAAATGGGTCTGGTAAATGACACTTGGACTTATTCTGCACTAATATAAAACCCATGCAATCCACCGAAGTCAGTAGAAATGCATGTTCTCTAAGACTCCTGTGCTACAAAGCACTTAAGTATGTGTTTTGTTGAAGTAGAGCCCAAGTCAGCACAGAATTTGACCATAACAATCAGAAGAACTTGAACAAATTTAAAACTCGAAGGGCTTAATGAAGTTTAAAATAACTAATTTTGAATTCAGGAGAAAACTCTGAATTGTGAATAGAAGCTGGGAGATGAGAGATGTGATCAAGTTGGAGTCAGCTACATTACCTGCTGATTAATATGTAATGTAGCATGCAAGACCATCAAAAACTAGGGTTCTTGAGTGTGGAGAGACATGCAGAGAGAGGGGATGTACAAAAAGTTAAAATTTGTATAAAGAATGAAGAAACACACTGAATGGATTTGGTATGTATTTTTAATATGTGTTTGGAAAAAAGTCATAAGATCAGACCCGCAATTATCATAGCTATAATTGACTATTGCAGGATAGTTCAGATCTCAGACACCAATTTTTATTAAATTTTTCTTTTAGTCTCAGAGAAGAGAATGAATGGGATTAATTAATTATGAAAAAAATAGGCTACATATATATGTAAAATACAGGTATTAAATTAGAATGAAATACATTTTTATTTCCAAAAAATTAACTTATGAACCTTTGGGTTCTGTTGCCAAAGTTATAGGGAAAATATCTGAAGTATCATTCAGAATACTAATAATGTTTTCTGAATAAATTTATTCAAAACTTTTCAAGAAAATCTGCTTTTTAAAGAACAAACATGCTTTTCCCCTTTTTGAAAAAAATCATATGAAAAATTGTTTTGGTGCTAACTGTAAGGCCATGTCTACACTGCCACGGGAAGTTGACTTTGTTTAATTTGACTTTCAGAAGTCGATTTTTAGAAGTCGCAGCAGAGTGTACACACTATGCTGTTTGTGCTGGTTTCTTGCATTTACACTGACCAACCTTAATTCAAATTACAAAGCAGTGCAATGTGGGTAGCTAGCCACAGTGGCTGTTGGGATGAGTGTCATCATCCCTGGATACAACACTGCTTCCCCTCCTTCTCCCCCAAACAAACAGGAAAAGTATTTTTGGACCGTTTTTCCACTCCCAAGGATCACCGTTGCCACAGAGACGTGGAGCCAGATTATCTTCGATTATTTTACAAATAGAGCAAGAAGGGGAAGCAGAGACACGACCGATGCCACTGAGGCTGCCCTGCTAAAAGCCATAGATCAGAACAGCTCCTGATTGCTGGAGGCTGTAATGAGTCATCTGCAGTCCATGGAGCGCTCGTTCTGGAGCAGGGAAACAAGCACAGACTGGTGGGACTGCATCGTTATGCAGTGTGGGATGATGAATAGTGGCTGCAAAACTTTCGTATGCGAAAGGCAAATTTTCTCGAACTGTGCTCAGAGCTGGCCTTGTCCCTGAAGCACGTGAACACTCGCTTGAGACAAGCGATGACTGTGGAGGAGAGAGTCGCCATTGCTCCGTGGAAGCTAGAACCCTCGACTGTTACCGCTTGGTTGGTAATCAATTTGGAGTCGGCAAATCTACAGTGGGCACTGCTGTGATTCAAGTGTGCAATGCCATAAATAGACTTCTGCTATGAAGGGTAGTGACTTTAGGAAATGTACAAGACATAGTGGAGGGGTTTGCCATGATGGGCTTCCCAAACTGTGGTAGGGCAATTGATGAGATGCACATCCCTATCTTAGTGCCTTCCCACCCAGTGACTGAGTAAATAAACCACAAGGGGTGCTTTTCCATGCCCCTGCAGGGGCTTGTGGATCACAGGGGTCATTTCACAGACACCCCATGTGAGGTGGTCTGGGAAGGTGCATGATGCTCGTGCATTTTGTAACTCAGGGCTGTTCTGTGAGATGCAGGTGGGCATTTTCTTCCCTGACCAAAAAACTGACATCGGGGGTATGGAAATGCCCATAGTGATCCTGGGGGATCCTGCTTACCCCTTGCTCCCTTGGCTAATGAAGCCATACACTGGTCACCTTGACAGTGATAAGGAGCATTTTAATAGGAAGTTAAGCAGTTGCAGAATCATTGTAGAATGCGCCTTTGGGCATTTAAAGGGTAGATGGAGGAGTGTCCTCACTAGGCTGGACATGAGTAAGAAGTACCTCCCTTCGGTGATATCTGCATGCTGTGTTCTTTGTAATGTGTGTGAAGTAAAGGGGGAAAGGTTCCCACAGGGTTGGGCTGTGGAGGCAGGAAGACGGGCTGTCAATTACGAGCAGCCTGATGCCAGCACCATGCAAAGAGTTAACTGTAGAGCACTTTGCATTAAGAAAGCTTTGAAAACCAGATTCTGCTATGAGATGCAGGACTGATTTCTGTTCCTGTATGTTGTTTGCCTTTGATTACAGCCCTCCTCCTCCGCCCCTTCCCCCGCCCCCGGCCCCTTAGATATCTGTGTCTAAAGCAGTAGAGTGGTAGGTTTCTGGCCAGCAGTCAGCATGGCCACTGCAGCTTTCTGCTCGCCTCTACTGGGGTGGAAGAGAACACGTAATGCAGCCTGGACAATCTCCTCCAAGACCTCTTGGGGGTGGGGAGGGTGGGCGGCAAAGCCCTTGGTTGAGGAGCATTATGGAGAGACTGCAGTGGGACTCTGTCCTGTCTCCACTCCTCCTGAAGCTCCACAAGCAGACGGAGCATGTCTGCCTGGTCCCGCATGATTTGCAGCATTTCCTGCGTGGTACTGCGATCATGTTCCATCCTTTCTCAGCCACTCTCTCTGTCCATGTCCATATTCTGTGACAAGGTCAGCCACCTCACTCTTTTCTCTGCCTCTGCGGCTGCTGAGGCATTCATGAGTTCTGCAAACATGTCATCTCTGCTTTCTTTTTCCTTTTTCTAATCTGCGACAGTCTGTCCTCAGCATTTGTTAAGGGTTGGTCCAGTGCCAGGGTGTCTACAGAATAAAAGAAAAAGAAATAGCCAGCCAGTTAGCATACTGAAGAAAATGATACTACTGTAACTATTTAGGTAATGATCCCATGATACAATGTAGCAGATGATTCCTTCTCTCTGCTTGTAAATGTAAACCCTTACAGAGAGCCACTGCAGATGGAGTCACTAAGGATGGTGTAGTGGGTTGGGGGGGGGGGAAGCTCTGCTTTTATTTTAAGCTCTTGCAGAGAGGAACAGCGGATACGATGGGTGTGGGGGAGGCTATTCTTAAAGCACAGATTTGCTGGACGCAGCAGTGTACCAGCATGGTTTTGCCATGATGCTGGCTACCTGGATTGCAGTGAATATTCCTACCATGGAGGGAGGAACAAGGCAGCCCTCCCCATAATAGGTTTTGCTGAGGATAACAGATTACATACATTAAAATTTCCTTAAGATATCAGCTGATGATAAACGTAGTATTTCCCATCGCATACACCAACTGTTCCTTGGTTAAACACAGTGCAGTCACCGAAACACCTGAAATCCACTTTGAGCCCCCCACACCCAATGTAAAAGGACAGAAATGCTGATAAGGAAAAAAACTCACCGGCTGTGCCTTCCCCACCATCATTTGTGCTGTTCTATGTGCCACTGGACTGCTTGGGGTTCAGGAATAAGTCCTGACTTTCTGGGAGAACGGACACCCCACTCTCCTGCAGCCTACTCTCCACAGCTTCCTCCTCCTCGTCCGTGGAGTCCTCATCATTGATCAAGGACTGTGAACTTGTGAAGGTATCAATGCTGTGGGGAGGCACCATGGTGGGATCACCTCCAAGAATTGTGTGCATCTCATCACAGAACTGGCATTTTTTGGGATAGGAGCCAGAGTGGCTGTTACCTTCCCTGGCTTTCTAATATGACTGGCACAGCTCCTTGATTTTCACGTGGCACTGCTGAGCGTCCCTCTGGTGTCCCTTCTCCAGCTTGCCCTGTGATATCTTCCCATAAATGTGCAGATTCCATTTGCTGGGTCTGAGCTGAGCCAGAACACACTCCTTGCCCCACAGCCCTATGAGGTCTAAGACCTCTGGTCAACCCCATGCTGGAGCACATTTGAGGTTTGCAGTAGCCATGCAGAGAACAGTGGCAAAGCTCTCTCCACAATGGCAGCACAGAAACTGAAAATTCAAATCTTCCTGGGGTTTGAGGGGAGGGGACTTTTCCTGGGAGTGTGACCACAGAGGAGTACGCTGCAACTGTCCAGAGTGGTCACAACAGGGCATTCTGGGATAGGTCCTGGAGGTCAATAAAGGTGAATTAAGAGAATTTGTATCTACACTGACACTAAATCAAATTAACAAATTCGATTTAGGTGCTATGCTACTTGCAGAAGTGGTCTTATTAATTCGATTTTACATGTTAATTCAAATTAAGAGTGGTGCCAGTGTAAATGCAGGTGTAACTAAATCGACTTAAGTGACTTTAAGTTGACCTAACTCACCAGTGTAGACTAGGCCTATGATTCAAATGAACATGAGAAAACATAATTTAACTAAATGTTATGCTTAGTCAGTCTGTTTAACAGTCATGGAGACTGACTGAAAAGTTATACTGTCTTTTGAACTAACAAACTCTAGAAGTTCCTTCCAGGTATTGCTTGAATTCTAATTTAAATTTCAACAGCATGACATGATCAGTGTAAAGTGCCTTGTAATTTTGGAATAATACATTTTATCTGACTCACCTTATAGCCTTCTGTTACTTTTTTTTTTTTTTTAAGATGATGTTTTTCTAATGGGAAATCCGTAACTAGCTGCCTGGAAAAAGTGTTAAATGTTGACTAATGGTGACCACTGTAGTTACAATGCTAAAGCCTTCCATGTATGGGCCACTATTACAGCCGGATCATGGATGACCAGAGCTACTATCAGAGCCAGCATCTTCAGTCATAGTGCAGGAATAAGCTGGATCAGAATACCAGGAAGTCAGAGTCAGGAGACAAACTGGAGGTCAGAGCCATGAATCAGATGCCAGGAAATCAAGCGAAGGGTGTGGGAGCAGGTAGCACCGAGCACACAGTCCAGAATAGGGTGGAGCCCAGTTGGTCAGTCAGCTTCCTGTTCCTGTGGCTGCTAGTGGCTTAAGAAGGGCCAGCAAGCCAATCAACTACTCCAAGACACTGATGATAGGACTTCAGGGGTGGAGCCTCAAACTGGAGCTGGGCTTCCTGGGTCCCAGGTACACAAGCATCAGCAGGCTGCCAGATAGAAGGGTGGAGTATAGCTGCTCCAATGGACCCAGGTTTGAGACTTGTGGGTCATGATAGCCACATTGCGGGTCAGAAAGAGAAAGTGTACCTGTGTGGAGGTAGCAGCAAGAAGAATTGTGCCTACAGAGGTATAATTGCTGCAGGTGTACTGGTGCTCTCCAGCAACAGTTACCACATCCGTTCTCCAGGTGTAGTTGGCGCACCTTTTAGTGCTGCCTTTGCTCATGCAAATGAGTGTAGCTATGGCCACACTTCCTCCATAGCCAGATAAGCTTCTCAGCACTGGCTGTTCTCCCTTTCAATCTCTGAGCTCTGGGAGTGCAGTGATACAAATTGTGGCTACATTCTGTATGAGTGCATTAATATGGGGGAGAAGCTTCTCCATTTAGCACATCTGTTCAAGGCTGGATACATTTTATTGTGATCATATCTAAAAGAACAAAAGTAGCCACATGTTGTAGGTGCTATCTGTTATATTGGACACTCTAGACTAAACGGTAATGTAGGCAATCTTTGGAAAAGATGATGAGAAGAATTAGCTTTGAGTATTTCCTCAAAGCTTGCCCATTTGATCTTTTAGCAACCTAACTACACTAAATAGTATTACATTCAGTCTTCTTTATTTCTTTTAGGACATTTAAGGAGGAGTTAGGGTAGAATATATTATTTATTTTGTATTAGCTGGGGTAATATGATTAATTGTACATTTAAAAAAAAACCCAACCATATAGTCCGATGATACTTTTTAACAAAATCAATACTAAGCATATGTTTCTCTTTAAAAATACAACTTGTATTTAAATATATCAGTGGAAAGCTTGCTTTCTGGAAGGGAAAATTAGTATGCAGACACCTGATTGTCTATAATGAATGTCTTTACGGCTTTTCATAGCGAGCTGGCACAGACTCTTATTTTAGTGTAACAAGGTTCTGCATAAAATGTTCTCTTTAGTGATAACTAAATTTTAATTCACGTAAACTTTAGGATCTTAAGTTACTAAATGTTGCTGTTTCAGAAAAGTAGTGTGCAAAACCACAAGTGACATGAAATAGTACCATTCTTTTAATATGCTTTATTAATGTGACAGTTTAGGCAGTGAGTCATTTAATATTATCACTGCTGAGTACTACCTTGAGATTTCACAAAATGACACATGAAATAGTGGGAGCATTTCACATTATGATTTGACTTCAGGACACCTAGTGTTTTTAATGATGCTTTATGCTTTAGTCTGTATAACACTGATTTGATTAAAATTATGAGAAACTGCTGATTGCTCTGAAGCAGGCAGTAAAACGTACGGTAAGATGTCAAATTAAACTGGAAAGAGTCTGACTTGATGGCATTGTGGATGAAATTATTTGACCCCAAATGTCTTGAGTGGAAGATCTTTATCTGTGGACTATCAAGGTATTAACTTAAAATGTAGTGCATTAAAATACAGATAGGGTGCCAGTCAGATCTTTCTCCAGTATGGCAAACTGGACTTGACCAAGAAGTCACAGTTTCACATGGAAATAGTAACTAGAACCATTAGTGACTCACTAACGAGTGGATGTACTGCTTTAAGATAGAACAGAGGTAATACCTATGTTTCTCTCTGAATTAAATGATAGATATTATGCTTAAACTGTGAGATTTGTAAAATTTGCCATCTTAAACCTCCAGCATTTTACATAAATTAAGAAAGTATGATAATGTGTTTGTTGTTGTTCTGCTAGAGTAACACTGAGAACCACCAGCTGAGTGTCAACATGCTTTATGTTAGCTCTGAAATATGCCATGATAAAAGAGTGTATACAGGGTGATCTTCATATACCTTTCCTTAAGGTTTAATAATTTACATAAAAATAAAAACAGTTTAATCAGAATTTGATGAAGATTAGCTATTACCAGCAGTGCAAGACATTACACTGTATCTCCTGTTCAACGATAAAAACTCTCATTTTTGTGTGTGTAAATGATCTCATTGAAAGAAATGTCCTATTTTGGTATAATGTGTCTAGTAAGAGTGGGCATTTTTCTCTAAGCCTGGAAAAACACAGATGTGCAAAACAAAATCAAATTGGTTTGGAGCAATTTCTTTAGACAGTGTGTTGCACAGATGCGGAACATGGCCCTTTACAATGCTCCTGCAACTTCTTAGAGGCAGCTTTTGGTGGAAGACCAAGAGGAAAACCAAATCCAGTTGGAATTAATCCTGCTAAAATAAGTGCTATCATCCTGAAAACTAAACCAGCCAGATATCAGGCACATTTAGCAACCTGGACAAATATGTATATAGAGTGGGAAAAAATTATGTATATCTAGGGTCAAACTAAGAAGAAGAAGAATACTTACAGCTGTCCACTGAAGTCAAGCAAATAGAATCATAGAATCATAGAATATTAGAGTTGGAAGGGACCTCAGGAGGTCATCTAGTCCAACCACCTGATCAAAGCAGGATTAACCGCAGCTAAATTAACCTGGCAAGGATTTTGTCAAGCCTCAGTTTAAGAACCTCTAAAGATGGAGATGCCAACACCTCCTTAGGTAACCCATTCCAGTGCTTCACCACCCTCCTAGTGAAAAACTTTTTTCTAATGTCCAACCTGGACCTCCCCCACTGCAACTTGAGACCATTGCTCCTTGTTCTGTCATCTGCCACCACTGAAAACAGCCCCATGGACTTGTGTATGTCCAATCTTTCTAAATAGTCTTGAACCTGCTCCATCAGCACTGCAGGATGTTCATCTCCTCCCCATTCTGTGCCGCCCAGTATAGTAATCTGGGAGCTGACCTTGTCTGTGAAGACAGGCAAAAAAGGCATAGAGTACCTCAGCTTTCTCCACATCCTCTGTCACTAGGTTAGTTAACAATGGGTTAATTTATTTGACAAAAATTGCCTCTTTTCCCAAATTGAGTATTTTATGAATAGATTAAATGTTTTTAAAGTGTTAATTATTCAAAATTATTAGCAGATTTTGTTGGACGGTAATTCTCAGTCTCTAGATCACTAGCACAGGGTAAAATTCACTTCTATCCTCGGATGCTCAGTCCTATGCCAGACTTAGCTCCCACTTAAACCTAAACCTTGTTGATTAAGTGGATTTATTGATGCTGTATCCAGGTTATCTGCATGGCACCCAGCAACCTGATTACAGTTGCCATAAAATATGATTGACCCCAAGAGTTTAGGAGTGTGATAAAGTAATTACACACATAAAAACCTAATAAGAAAACCCACTGTAATTTATATAGGATGAAAAAATCATACGGGTGTTTCAGGGATTAGACAAAAAAAAAATCCTGGTGTTTCAGGGGTTAGATGAAACCAGAGCCAGCTGAAATTTAGAATTGCCAGTTTGTGAGAAACTTCAACATTTTCAAAACTTGGTTTCAGTCACAATTGAACTAAAACCAAATTTTCCAAAATTTCTCATGAACCAGAAATCCTGTGGGAAAAATTGTGTGGGAAATACTGACACATGATGTTTCCAAAAACATAATATGCTCTTGGGGTGGTAGCTGCTAACTGCAGTCCATATGGCAGGCTGACCCAGAGCTGTAGAACCTAAAAGCCTAGCGTCCCAGCCCCAGGGCACTCCATATGGCAAGGCTCTTCAGCAGCCTTCCAGAGGAGCTGGCAGGAAACAAGGCAAGTCTCCAATGGAAACCTGACTAGCAGACAGCTAAAGTTCTTCTGACTAATTTTTGTGAGAATTTGCAGGTGTGACAAACAGGATCTACTCCTGGGAAAACTTCCTGGCAGCTCTAGACAGAATGATAACTGCCTGGAATTTGGAGGAAATGCTCCTAAAAGTAGCTTATTCTAATACTGAGGTTTCTTGCACCATTCCTGAAACACCAGATACTGGTACATCTCCAAAGTCATTGGAGTTACATCAGGCATGAATTTGGTCCAATGAATTTAGTTAGTTTATGTTGACATACTGCTGCGTTCTGCTTCTGAATGGATATTTAATAACGCATTAACTTACATTAATATTGAATACCAATTTGAGCTGATAGTTCAGCTTGCAGTTTATTAATTGATTCAAATATCATAGGTTACTAAATTGGAAGTCTTAGAGATTTTGCTATGAATGAGTGCCAACTTCCAGTGTTAACCCTGCCAAAACTGGATACTCTAGTACAATAAAATACATATGTTTCTTTTTACTCAAATCTAATTCAGTTTGAAGTGATAGTCTATAAAAGAACATTCATGAAGGGCAGGTTACAGTGTTTCTCTGACAGTGCTCATATGGTTTATTGGGGTATCACGACTCCAAATCTCCCTCAACTGGCAGCAGAAAGCAGCTGTGGCCTTTCATACGCATAATGAGTGAATTACCAGTGTCCTTCTATCCACCCTTCTTTTCAACAACAAAGGAGTAGAGACAGGAAAAAATGTGTAGGCCTGACAAATGGAGGGCTTGTTGAAGAAAGTGGACCACATGCAGATGTAGTGCTGTGGGATCTGGTGAGGACCTTCATAAACTTGGATAGTTTAGATAAATATCCACATTTTGTGTGTGTATTCAAATATACTCAGAAAAGCAGGGCAAAAATAATTTAAAAGGTAGAAAAAATTATTATTGAACAGGGTAAAACTGTGACTGTAACAATCATCACCCCCCACCTCCCCCAGTGTCCATAATTTCAGCATAGACCTCGTCATCCATTGCATCTTTTAGAACACCTACCACAGCTCCATTTCTACTCCTCTTTTGTGACTGGTCCTTCTGAGTCCTAACTCTCTGCTATTCTTTCCATCAGGTTAGAACCTTTCTTCTAGCCAAGGGCAGATGACCAACATATGTTCCTCTGATATTAAGCTATTGTTTGGCTCTGAAACATGTACATTCATCATACTGTAATTAGTAGTAATAATAATTAATACAGGTCTACAACGGTAATACTACCAGTTTTAATTTTATCAAATATATTCAGAAAAATAAAATAAAACATCCAACAGCTTTAAATCATTATCTTAGACTGGATACAAACTTAAGAACCAGACAAGAAAAGCTCTATGACCCTGATTCTGCACTGTTAAAGTCAGTGGGAGCTTTGCATTGACTTCAGGGAGCACAGAGTTGATCCAATATTACCATGAACCATCCAATCTCTCTGTAGAGTTTAAATTCATTTTTGTTTCATTCTATTAGGTGCTCAGGGATCTTCAGTATAAGTGGTTTAGACATTTTAAAATATTGTTTTTTATTTATTACACTGCAATTATTTAGAATGCAACAAATATTCTGTTAATCCTAAAGCATCTTCTACTGTTGGATAAAACAACACAGATTCCACTGACTTAAATAGCTTCTATCATCTGAAAGAATTTAATAGAATTATGGAAATGTAGGCTGGAAGATACCTTGAAGTCTTCTAGTCCAGTCCTCTACACTCAAAGCTGGAACAAGTATTATCTCTAGACTATCCCTGACAGGTGTTTGTCTAACCTGCTCTTAAAAATTTCCAGTGATGGAGATTCCACAAACTCCCTAGGCCTAAATGTGGAAAAGGGATAGGAGAAACCCAAACAAAAATAGCAGCTCAAACACTGTTAATGTATGGAATATCCTGGGCTCTACTTGAATAGATGTGATTGGTATCATTTTATCTTTCTCTTCCCTTTGTTCATTCAAGTACTAATTTAAAATGACAAGGACAATATTTAAATCCAATGAATTCTTTGCAATCTGATAGTCAGCTGTTTGGAAGGATGAAACATTATGGGCCTGATTCTTCTGTTGCTTTAGCCAGGGTAAGTGCACTCTATTAAATGTGTCCTCCCACCCTCTGCCAAATTTAGACCAGCACAAGCGAGACCAGGATCAAGCTCTATATTTGCCAATATTTCCTGCCTGATTTACTGGTGTTAGCTATTTGGCTGAATAGTATGCCCCTGCATCAGTGGAGAAGAATTTTAAAAAATGTTTATTTTTCTGTTTTCCATAATGTATTAATAAAACCGATTTGTGTGCACTTGTACTAATCTGGGTATGCATGTGAAGAAGTTAGACAGGTATGTGTGCATACCTTGGAAATTTGACCTTTTACATGCTGACTCATAATTATCCTCAATTTTGTTAAAGATCCATTGAAGAGTCAGGATAAAACAGAATAAAAATTTGTTTTGAGGCAAGATTTTTTCTTCTTTTTGAACCCATTCCTATAATCTTTATGAACAGCAAGAGGTAATGGAGAAATGAATAGAGGAAGAAAGTATCATCGCTTCCCAAGATTTTCTATCTGCATTCAGATGTGGCATAGTTTTTAATTCAGTCACATACTTCATTTTCAAAAGCCATGCCATTTCCACATTTCATTGTAAACTTTTTCAGTGCTATAACTATAGTTTGATTATTACAATGTTATTATAGATAGTTAGTAAAATGATCATGTTACATTCTTATTTCAAAACTGTTCAGGAGAAAAAGCCTCTAATCTTCATTCCAAAGCTTTTATGGCATTTTTTCTTGTAGGAAGTCAGACATAGGAAAATATAAAGTGCACTAGAAAATGTAGAGTGCTATGCAGAAGAATCCTGCATTGGCAATGAGAGGAACTGGATGATCTAATATGTCTTTTTCATTTCTAATGTCTATTTTATCATTTTGGATCATATTTATGTGCACAAAGAGCAGAGTGACTTACATGATGTGCTGTCTTTTTAGTTTTCAAAACTGACATATCTAACTGTGGACAGAATTATCTTCTGCTAACATTGTCATACTCAGATTAATATAATCATGTTTTAAACCCATTCTTTGTCCTTTCACTGTTGCTTCCTTTGCCATTTTTGTTCCTTCAGTGGGCCTCGTTCTGGCTTTCAAATTCAAACCATTTTCTCTCATACTTCATTTTCCTAATGCAGGATATTCCATTTTATTAGCCCACAATAACATTATTTGAAGAATAATTAATATTTTTGCTGAAAATCCAATTGCAGCAAAATATTCAGAGGGTGAGATTTTTCAAAAGCTCTCAGCAGTGGCCCAAAAGCATTCTCATGGAAGCCAGGGAGCGTTTTACCAGTGGTTTCAATAGAAGTGGAGTTGGGGCAGTGCAGAGTACTTTTCAAAATCCCACCTACATGGGCTATTTACAGTTAATAAAGTAGCTGCTGCTATGAGGGAACTATCCCCTCCTTACACCAAAACAGATTGAATGGAACCCTTCTAGGCACAGCATAAGAGGGACACTTTTCACACATATTTGCACCTACAAAGGTAACTGCAGTGGAGAGGTGTTAGGGCTCCCCTGCCCCGTCCCTCTCAGTTCCCAGACATGTTCGCAAACAAAAAGAAGCAGGCCAGAGTTCAAATTACAGGCAATGCAATGTTTATAGGGGCTAAAGAAGCAAGCATAAAACTACAGCTCTTCACACCGGTTGGGTTTCCTTTTTCATAATTGTAGGTCTATATGCCAGTAGAGTTTCCTTTCCACCTAACCATAGCTTATTATGCCCATAGAGTTCCCTTCCTGTCTCCCACCTTCTTCTTGGTAGACTTAATTATACCTGGAGCGCCTGCCCCTAGTACCACCCCTTACAATTTACAGTCCTAATCCATTTTGGAGGGTCTTGAATCTAGGGGCTTTGGTACCACCTTTTTTGTACCCCATGGGATGGGTAGGGAGAGAGATTATATTTTGGCCATGTCGACTTTTATGGCTTTTTAGTGTTTCCTTCTCACACCTCACTTCCTTTACTGCCCTTGCTCCTCCCAACCGGCTGCTTGACCTTGCTCTGGCATCTGTCTTGTAGAGGAGTAAGAGCTTTCCTTCATTTATACATTCATATATGAAACCCTCAAGACACCTCAAAACATTTTAACTACAGCCCTTGTCTTGTCGCACAGTAATAAAGAATACCCATCTGGTTGTGGGTAAGCAAGAGAAACACACAATGTCTTTGTTCTCTTATACATGTGTATCTTGAAGATCTTAAAATTCAGGTGGCCAAAATTCTATACTCAGGCCTTAATACTTATTCAAACCTAAGTTTTATACTACTAATCCTAACACTCCACCCCTTTTTTCTCATTTTCTTCTGGGATCCTCCTGTTCAGGTATCCTGGGAAAAGCATCAGGCATTTGCTGAAAAATATCCTGGTAGGCCAGGCATCAAGATGGAATGTGCAGGTATGCCATTTTCCCCACTATCCCCTGTATAGTGCCCTGCACCTCTCCTCATACAGGCATACCACACATTTCCAATTTGTGTTTCAGACTCCCCATAGCAATGTGCCCAAGGAGGCTGGGTCTGGATTATCTGTTACACTTTGATGAGGACCTACCATTTTATTTATGTTTTATTATTAATGGTTATGCTTTGTGGGTTCATGCTTCCCTTAACCATTGCCATAAGCAGTGCAGAATTAGTATACTTAATAATAGGCTAGCTGCCATAATGATCCACAGCAACATCAAGAGTTCTGACCACTGTAATATGGTCCAACATTCTGGCCTTCATCAGAAACATGGCTTCTCCTCCCTTGACAGTGTTAAGATTCTTTCAAAGTCTTTGGTGAATGTAAGTATGTCCGATTGTTGGCAGTTGAAGTGAGCAGCTCCTGCAGCCTTTGTGTGTTTTGTTTATATTATGAGTTCATTGAAAATCCACAGAGAAATTAGGTATTGTTCACACCAACTCAACCACTTGGTATGGAATAGGGTAGTATGTGCTGGTTTGATTGTTCACAACAAGTAGTTCCAACGATCCATTTGTGTATCATAGCCCTGATGGTAGTGTATAGATGTGTGTAATTTGATCATATGCTGATGTAATTCTGCTCCCTAGTGTTATATTATTGGATTGTATACATTCCCAGCAAAATACTCTATACTCCATATACGTTACACCTAAATGCCCCTGTCATGCAGACTGGATTGGGAGGGGGTGGCATTTGTGTTATTTGACATTAATATGTCAAAATCATAGTGATTCATGTGAGACATGCCATGTCAGGTGCAGTTAGAAAGGTTATGATACGCTGAATAAGATGATAATATCTGTGTTCATGTGTAATATGTGTGAGGAAAGTTATGGAGATCTTTGATATACCTGTATTTCAAACTGTGCTGTAGAAGACACACCCCAGTCAGAGAGGCCACAGGACAATAGCCTGCTTATTGGCCCATCAAGACCTTTACAGAAGCCAAAGGCCTAGGAAGAAACTAAAGGCATACCTGAAGAGTTACCAGGATTGGCCCATGTGACTATGGACTCCATTTTGGTTCCTGTAAAATTCCACAAGCCACATGGGCAGTAACAGAGGGTATATATGATCAAACCACAGAAACCATTTTGTCTTCGCCTTGTTCTTTGTTCCTGTCCAGCTGCGGACACACCTCTGGATCAATACACTTTGCAACTGAACTGAAGGACTTAGACCCATCCAGGTACTGGATGTATACCAGAGGGACTATACAAACCTGCAACTCCACAACTGTTCTAGGAACCTGATGTATATGGACTTTTAAATCATTTGTATGATCTGATTGCTTTAAGCCTTTAACACTTCTCTTATTGTTTGTTTTTCTTTTATTAATAAACCTTTAGCTTTAGTTACTAAAGGATTGGCTGGCAGCGTGGTATTTTGGGTAAGATCCAAACTTATAGTGAACTGGTACTGTGGCTGATCCTTTGGGATCAGAGGAAATCTTTTAGTAAAAAGCATAGAGTTTAATTAACTGGTCTCTTTACTGGACATAGTGTCAGTTTGGGGAGCCAGAGACTGAAATGCAGTAAAGGGGGCTGTGTGTATTTGCACAGTGGCATCTTGATAACCAGTGTGGGGGAATCAGAAGCACTGTTTGTGCCTGGTTGGGAAGTCTGACTGCAGTGTCACCCACCAGTGCTGGGAGAATTCGCTCTCCTTTTACAGCCTGCCCTGACCCTGGCATTATCAGTGGGCTACCCTGGGCACGGATAGGTTACAGCCCCCCTTTTGCAACAGGGGGTTCTGCTCCTTCATAGCCATTGGGGAGGGAAACATCCAGATATCTCCCCTGGACAGATATTTGCTTAACTTCATTATTGTCCATTTTACACCATTCCACCCTCCCCATCTATCTCCCCACAGTTCCATCAAACTCCCCCCTTTCTTGTTATTCCCAAAGGTGTCAGCTGCCATCCCTTCCCTCAGTATCATGGTACTTATTATACAAATGCCAACCAGACAAGTTGGGGATATTATTTTCCATGCAGATGGGTATATTTTTGTAAGTGTGGATAGGTATGGCATAGCTTCATGATTCAAAGCTGAAGGCCACCGTTCTGACCATGCATCCCTCATGACATTCATTAATATAGCTAGCTGAGCATTTTGCATTCCTAAACATATTTCCCCCCATGTCAACCTTCAGAAGCCATCATCCACCCACGTCACGAGGTCTTCTGCCCACTGAGTTAACCACAGGTTCACCTCTGCTGCCTTTCTCCATCTTGTCACAAATGCAGAAAGTTGCTGTGCCATTCGTTCATTGATTTTATTGTTGTTTTATATTTTGGCTTATTAGATGCTTGGGTACCAACTTGTCCCCAGAGTTCCATGTACCCAGTCCTGTGTTTCCTGCTGCCCACAAATCTCTTTTCCAGCAATGATCCCATGTATGTCCCCTCACCCACCAATCAAATTGTCACTTCAACCCTTCTATGTATGTGCTATAATTGGGGTGTACATGGTCCGCACCCTTCTTTGGGATGTACCACCCATGTAATAGACTGAAAGGACACACAGAAAAGTGTGCTACCATGGTGGTTTCCACACATTTGCTCATTGGGGAATATTCTCACCTCCCGTCTGTGGCCAATTTAAATTCATAGACTCATAGACTCATAGACTCATAGGTCAGAAGGGACCAATATGATCATCTAGTCTGACCTCCCGCACAAGGCAGGCCACAAAACCCTACCCATACACATTTATAACAACCCCGAACCCATGACTGAGTTATTGAAATCCTCAAAAATGAGATTTGAAGACCTCAAGCTGCAGGGAATCCACCAGCAAGCGACTCATGCCCCATGCTGCAGAGGAAGGCGAAAAACCTCCGTGGCCCCTGCCAATCCGCCCCGGAGGAAAATTCCTTCCCGACCCCAAATATGGCGATCAGCTAAACCCTGAGCATGTGGGCAAGACTCACCAGCCAGCACCCAAAAAAGATTTCTCTGCAGTAACTCAGTTCCCATCCCATCCAGCATTCCCACAGACCATTGAGCAGACTTATCTGCCGATAATCCAAAATCAATTGCTCAAATTAAACTATCCCATCATAACATCCCCTCCATATACTTATCAAGCTTAGTCTTAAAGCCAGATAAGTCATTTGCCCCCACTACTTCCCTCGGAAGGCTGTTCCAGAACTTCACTCCCCTAATGGTTAGAAACCTTCGTCTAATTTCCAGTCTAAATTTCCTAATATCCAATTTGTACCCATTCGTCCTCGTGCCTATATTAGTACTAAACTTAAATAATTCCTCTCCCTCCCTAACGTTAATCCCCCTGATATATTTATATAGAGCAAGCATATCCCCCCGGAGCCTTCTTTTGGCCAGGCTAAACAAGCCAAGCTCTTTGAGTCTCCTTTCATAAGGCAGATTTTCCATTCCTCGGATCATCCTAGTAGCCCGTCTCTGAACCTGTTCCAGTTTGAATTCATCCTTCTTAAACATGGGACACCAGAACTGCACACAATATTCCAGGTGGGGTCTCACCAGCACCGTATATAACGGCACTAACACCTCCTTTTCCTTGCTGGAAATACCTCGCCTGATGCATCCTAAAACCGCATTTGCTTTTTTAACAGCCATATCACATTGGCGGCTCATAGTCATCCTGCTATCAACCAATACCCCAAGGTCCTTCTCCTCCTCCGACGTTTCCAACTGATGCGTCCCCAACGTATATCTAAAATTCTTATTATTAATCCCTAAGTGCATGACCTTGCACTTTTCACTATTATATTTCATCCGATTACTATTGCTCCATTGTACAAGGTAGTCCAGATCTTCCTGAATAGCATCCCGGTCCTTCTCCGTGTTAGCAATACCCCCCAGCTTCGTATCATCCGCAAATTTTATTAACACATTCTCGCTGTGTGTGTCAAGATCAGTTATAAAAAGGTTAAATAAGGTCGGTCCAAGAACCGATCCTTGAGGGACTCCGCTAGTAACCTCCTTCCAGCCTGACAGTTCACCCTTCAGCACGACACGCTGTAGTCTCCCTTTTAACCAGTTCCTTATCCACCTTACAACTTTCACATTCATCCCCATCTTTTCCAATTTAACTAACAGTTCCCCATGCGGAACCGTGTCAAACGCCTTACTGAAGTCGAGGTAAATTAGATCTACCGCATTGCCCTTGTCTAGGTAATCCGTCACCTTCTCAAAGAAGGAGATCAGGTTGGTTTGGCACGATCTACCTTTAGTAAATCCATGTTGCAATTTGTCCCAATTACCATTGACCTCCATGTCCTTAACTACTTTCTCCCTTAAAATTTGGTCCACGTGTTCCCTCCTATCTCACATTCTGGAATCAGGGTAGGGATCACAACAACAACATTTGTGATTAGCAGCAATGATTGTTGCATCCCAGGTCAGGGGGTTCTTTTTTTCCTTATGTGCCTTAACCTGTAAAACACATGCAATATAATTTATATAGCTTTCTTTTCAACTCTCTTTTTGTACCTTTTTATTTGTGTGCAATGAACCCAACCCCACCCTCCATTTTCTAGTCCCAATAGCAGCAGGCTGGTCCCTAAAGGCCCCTCTGTCCTTGGATGGTGTTGTCCTGAAATCCAGTACATCACTCAATCTCCCACCATGGGCAAATTGTACTCTTTGGGCAAGTCATATCATGCTTTGACCCTTGCTGCTTTTCGTTTGTCTCACCAGGCCACTGCGCACTGTACTTCTCTTATCTGGTCAATTAGTGTTAAAACCAACTCTTGTATTAAGCTGTGTGTGTGTGGATGACCTCCCCTGGTACTGGAGAAAGTTGATTTTTCCCACCATTCCATGGGCCTTCCCATAAGAGACTCTTGGGGGAGAATCTTGTCATTTGATTTCCTGGCTCTTATTCTCATTAAGATGAATGGCAATAGTTCTGATCCTTTTTTTCCTTTCCATTTTCACTAGCGTTCTGGTTAATTTCCACTTTTACCTTCTGCTTCCAGAACACACTGTGATCTGAAAAACAAAACAAAACCTACTAGGATTTTAATTAGATAGCGTATTTGTTTACATTTCTTTTACCCCTTCTACAATATACACTGTATATTTCATGGGAAAATGCACATTTCTCCCATAGTTTAACTTCTACAACAGAATTTTTGTGTACCCTTGTCAAAGTGATAGTTTTATTACTTAGAGATACCTTAAGGCTCAGCGTATTTAACATTGTTTTCCTTGTTCTGTCTCTTTATAAATCATTGAGGTATTGAGGTACTCAAAGGGCTAAATGCATAATAACAAAGCCAAGCAACACTAGCTGTCTACGTTTGGCACACAGTGCTTATAATTTTTGCAACTTTCAATGAAAATTTCAAATGGGCATGTAGTGACATATATATATTTCAAAGAGCCAATGGCATTTTAATCACACAAAAAAGAGTTCCACAAACTAGAAGTGCTGGTTTAGGATCCTTAAAAGCTTACATAATTATACAAAAATATTTTTATTTACAATATATAAAAAAACAAAACATTTTTGCTTAACACCACTTAGGCTACTTCAATTGTTTTTACACAACTGTACCCAGATTACATTCCCATCTTGTAGATTCAGAGACAGTCACGTTTTAATGAAAACTCCTTATTTCCTTTTTGTGATTTTGACTAAATTGTCCAGTCATCAAGTAATTCAAATCAGATTGTCTCTCTGCCTGTTGCCTGCAGCAGTCATTTACAACTGATTATTTACAGACCATTCCTTTGGGAAAAGGTCCCATTTTCCTTCAGAACAGCTGCAAAGACTCCTGGGGACAAAACATAGTGATGGTAGTAGGCACTACCTGATCCTCTTGTACAATTTGTTTAACTACCAGGGTTCCAACCTATGTGACTGTACTGAGTTACACATATATTTACATTACTGGGTTTCATTAAACCAAGAATTCTCTTTTTATAACATTGTCACCCTTTTAACATTTCTACAACTGTTGCCTTTTAACATTTCCACAACTCCCAACTGTTTAATTCCCTTCAACCTTTGTAGTATTAATTTCTATGAAAGCTACTTTTAACGCTTCACTTTTCCTTTAAATCACTTACTTCTGCATTCAATTTACCGTATCTGAGCTTTATTATATCATTCTTTGCTGGCATAGCTTTTAATGTTTCACTGGCAACATGATTTTGTGATGTTAAACCCTCCATTCTCTCACTCAGAGTGCTGTGTTTATCAGCCACTGTTTTTACAGCTTTACTGAGCTGATTCTTATATATTTTATTCATTTCTTAAGGTAGTGCATTTTGCTGAGCCATCAAGTACAATTTCTGCAAGACAGCTTAGTCTGTATTTTGTCAAAATAACTTTTTACATAGACATCCAAAATTTTACTACAATTTTGGAAAAACAAAAGTGCGAGATGGGGGGAGGAAACCAACTGATTAACCCTAAGAGGTCATTTTAAAGTACAGGCTAACAGCAGCAACATTCCTCAATATCCCAACTGTGGCTTTAACCCTTAACATTCAAAACAAAAAAGCACACACCAAAGGAAAAAAGCGGCAGAGGAGGTGGGGAGAGAGAAAAGAACCCGAGAGAAGGAGGGGGAGAAAGAAGCAGCAGAGAACAATTTAGAAAGAAAGCAAAACCTTAACCAAGAAAAGTATAGACAGCAACAACAAATCTGAAAGTGGGCCTTCACGGGCCAAAACACCTGGAAACCCGCACCTCTAACCCCTATCCAGACTGCAAGAGAAGAGAGTGGGCATTGCTGCCACATCCACCAGAGTGAGACCGCCGTGTCAGATATCCTTGCCAGCTGTCCCAAGGCTGTGCTCTGGGTTTTCTGGACAACCAATTTCCCTAAAGCACTAACCTGGTCAAGGGGTAAAGAGCCTAAACTCTACCTGTTTTTCCCCTCCCCTATGACCAAGTCACAGCTCCTGTCTCTTAAGGTGGTCTGTTAACTCTGCTTCTGACTTCAAACTCTGTGATCTCAGATTATCTTTAGCCACCCCTACCTCCAATTTACAATCCTTCAGTTGCCTTTCCTGGAGTAACACCAAATTTGAGAGATTACTGGAAGCTTTCCTTAATGCTGCCTTTATCACATCTTTCTCTGGTTTCAGATTTATGCCGTTACCAAATACTTCAAACCCCTTACAAGCGGACTCAAGTGCCTCATTTCCCTAGAAGGCTTCCTGTCCTCATGGACATGGATATTTTTCCACTACCCATTTAGCAAAGAGGTAGCTTTGCCCAGCTAGCCCCCACCACTCCTGGTCCCCTTTTTTCTGATATTCCTTTACCTTGAGATCCCCTAACACCTCCTCCAGTTCCTTTTCAATCTCATCCCAGGTTGACCTGTGTACCTGGTATGGACCCTGATTCTTCCATATCAATTAGTTTAAAACGTCCTTTACCCCAGCTTGTGAGAAACTGCAACTCCCATCATGAGAGCCCATTAAACCCATGTCAAGCAGCTCTGTGTACTGTTGTCGAAGGGGACTTACCTGGCTGCTACTTATCTATCCAGCAAAGTTTATTCGAGCCACAGCACCAAGATGTTAAGGATCCCCTGCCCTGTCCCTCTCAGTTCCCAGACATGTTTGCAGACAGAAAACAGCAGGCCATAGTCCAAACTGCAGAGAATGCGATGTTTATTGGGCTAAACAAGCAGGCATAAAACCCATAGCCCTTCACAACAGCCGGGCTTCCTTTTCCATAATCATAGCGTTATACACCCAAAGAGATCCCTCTTAACCAGTGTGCCATACACGGACAGAGCTATCTCCCCTCCCTCCTTCTTCTTGGTAGGCTTAATTATATCTGTAGTGCATACCCCTGGTATCTTCCCTTACAATTTATAGTCATATTCCGTTATGGAGGATCTTGAGTCTGGGGGCTTCAGTACCACCTTTTTTGTACCCCATGGGACAGGGAGGGAGAAAGGTTATATTTTGGCCATATTCATTTGTATGGCCCTCTAGAGTTTCTTTCTCACACCTTCCTTTACCCCCTTTGCTCCTCCCAACTGGCCGCTTGACCTTGCTCTGGCATCTGGCTTGAAGAGGATTCAGAGTTTTCCTTCATTTGTACATTCATATAACAGACCCACAGTACACCTCAAAACATTTTAACTACATCTTTTATCTCTTCTCACACTAATAAAGAAAACCCATCTGGTTGTGGGTATGCAAGAGTAACACACAATGTCTTTGTTCTTTGTTTACATGTGTATCTTGAAAATCTTAGCTTTTAGGCAGGCAAGCAGGCCCAAAATTCTATACACAGACCTTAATACTTATAGAAGCCTAAATTTCATACTACAAGTTCTAACAAGGAAGAGTTCAAGAGTGTGGTAGAGCTCCTGCAGCCACCCTTCCGTCAGGAGAAAGCAGTTTTAAAATTCAGCCAACGTACCAAAGAAGAACTACCAGCAGAGGCTGCTTTATCTCCTGGCTGTCCTGGTCCCACACAGTCCCCTTTCTGGGTCCAGATTTCATGAGTGTTTGCCAGCTTCTCTCACTGTAATTCCATGTGGAGTTACTATTGCCAAAGGCTTGCAACCTGGGCAGTGTGTAATGAATATGGGCCACCTGACTGGACAATGTATATGTATTTGAAGAGAAAAATATCAGGACTTCACCTTTAGTGATCTACATCAAAATACTTAAAATATTAATATGATCCATGTTTCTCTACAGACTTCTGACTCAACATGTATCATTTTACCAAATAACACTTAACCTACAAAATTGGTCATAATTCCTCATATCTATTTTCATTCAAATAATCATAACCATAAAATACATGATATATATTGTCACATTTCATGCAGTCATTTCCAGTCTTCAGGTAGAAAGACATTAAACAGGCTTAATCAGACAGTGACTTATTGGCTACATTGAGAACCAATGCATTTTTTTCCAAAGCCAATTAAAAGTAGCCTCATTCTTATGTGGAACTCCTATTGATATCAATGGAAGTGTTTCTCCAAATGCAGCCTTATTCCAATGTTTGGAATTTACATACTCAAAAATGGGTCTACGTTGGCTGAGTGATTTAATAATTCTGTCTGTTCTGAATACTGATTCTGTGCCTTCACCATAAAACCATTCTTCTTCTGTATGGAAGTTTATTTGTACTACTTGTTTTATGACTATCTGAAACCAGTAAGCTTTTGAAAACTTGGTAAGGTCATTTGCTGTTTGCAGGACTCAGAGTAATTACAAGTTTTTCAGAACTGATGATACAATGATAAAACAATATCATTTGCATAAGAAGTAAATCAGTGATGGAAAACATAAAATCTAATTGTTGCTATATCTTAAAAAAATGAAGAGGTAAATCAAGGTAAGTCATCCAATCTTTAAATGTTGGAAACAAATATTCTAATGCTCCTATAGTGCAGACGAACGACTATCAGTGGAGAATACATTTTAAACTCAGCTCTAAAACTGGGGGGGGAAAGGAAGACTGAAATTATCAGACCACATGCATATATTATAGTTGTCTAGATTTATTTTTTAATCTACAAGGAGCCATTCTAAGTCTTACAACAGTTTCTAGTTTTTTTCTAAAAAAGGAACATGCTTCAGGAACTGGCATAACAATAAAAGAAATCGAATCAATCCAAACAGTTACTAAATCCACTGTGAACCTTCTAGACTTTTGATACCAAAGTCTAGTTGGAGGTTGTGCACAGACAAAGAGCCTAAAGGGAAATGCTGTATAATACAAGAAGACAGGTGGGAGGCAAGGTGATGTGTGGGAGTCAGGTGAAACTTATGGTAGCTGAGGTAAAGCTGATGTGTTGTGAGAACTGAGAAAGCCTAGTTACAGCAAAGTCATGCTACCAATAATTTGAGAGGACAGAAGCCATTACTCTACTCGGTTATTTTATTTCTCCAATAAAAATACTATTTCCCTTTACTTTCAAGACTCACCTTGGTGTTACTCAGTGTCAGCTGGCAATCAAGACCTATCCTAGCACCAGTAAAACTGTCCATTACAGTATATACATATATATGCCTGCTTAGTCTTCAAGAGGTTAATCAAGTTACGCCATTTCTAAAATGTGTCCTTGTTGTAATTCTTAAAGGCTTTCAGTTGAAGACACTATGTTATGTTATGGATGATCATAGTGACAAGTGAAGGTTTAGAACTAAGAACCAGACAATGATTTCATGCTAGCCTGAAAGTCATTATTGTGCACCAGTGGCAGGATATTCATTTAATACAAATAGACAAAGAAAGCGTAGTTCTGCAACCAAGTCAGGCAGTGAATACCCACATTATTAATTTAAATAGGAGACCCTACTTTTCTCAATCAAATCACAAAGGCTAACCTAGCTCAATTTAAATTTACTGGGCCATGACAAGACAGCAGAGGTGGCCTGTGAGGCCAAAAAAAAAATGGTGGAGGGGAGTAAAATAATGTCCAAAAAGTGTAACCTTAGCTATTATTATTCTTTATAGAAACCCTATATCTGATCTAAAATATTGAGAGACAATGAGAACTGGGCATCAAATTCTCCTGCATAGTTTCAAAATAAGAAGCTATCAAATGCACAGTGACATTCATAATGATATTTGTTATGTCCTCCATTCAGGAGATGATGTAAGCATATGATTGAGTACATCCTTATTCAGGACAAAACTTAAGCATATGATTAAAGTTAAATACATTTCAAAGTGCTGTCCTGAATAATGATACACTTTTGAGTCTGGACCTACATGCTGGACAAGTTTCAACAGCTGACTAAGTACAGCAAGCAACACAAAATTAAGTCATTCTTAAATTACTGTACTTTTTGAAGTGATGATCATTAAAAAAATACCAGTATGAACTCATCAAAACAAAGATAACTCATGTAAAATATTGGTGACTCTTGATGCTCCTTAATTGTAGAAAATGAATTATTTTTAGCATTTTACTGCACATCTCACTAGAGGGACTTAATATGAAAGATTAATTGTATTCAGACACACCATAATATTATCAGTAGTTTCTCCAAATGGTTTTAGATAGCTGTGGATTTCAGCTGTGTTGTAAGATGGTAAATGTGACTGTAAAGTAATTTTTATATTCTATATGATTGAATGATATGCTACTAGCATTTCATTTCATGCAAGAATCAGATTAGCTCTGAGCATCAACATATGTCATTATGTTTTAGTTAATGAGAAAGAAAGAGTGAGGCATTTTTTTCCCATAAAGACTTGACTCGGTCTATGTAAATAGGTATTTTCAGTGTAATCCCTACAATATATTGTTTTGACTCTCGGGTGTCACTTTTGAAAACTGACACTTAACTTTTTTAAAGGATGCAACATGTTGCTCCTTTAAAAGAGCTTTTCAAGCTGGATATGAACAACTTTGAGTTGCTTCCTAGTATATAGGATTTTTTGTTCATTTGAAAGTTTTTCTCTCTCTGTTTTCTGTCTGAGAGATGGGGTGCCTACTCCACACAGGCATAGAAAGTATTAACCATACCATGCCCCAAGAGGAGCAGTGGAGGTGAGTCCTCCAAGTGAGCTTGAGAGGCTGCATGGGAAGCAACCAACTAGGGAGAGGCTACAAGTAGTAGCCAATCAGGGTCGAGTAGGCTCACATAAAAGGAGCTACGGAGTGCAGAGAGTAAGGATTGGATTCCTGGAGGGCTGAGAGAACTGTAAGCACCTTGAACAGATTAGCTGCTCTGAGGAGCAAGAGAGAGCTCCTGGCTGGCTGTGGGACTGAGAAGCTAAGTGCCCTGAGGTGAAAGTGAAGAAGGTGCTGGGGCCATAGGGAAGTGCACCAGGAAATCATAGTAGCATTGATGGAAGTTAAAGAGGAGCAGCAGGAGGATGCTATTTACAGGGTCCCTTGGTTCCCCCCCACACTCGTCAATGAGGAAGTGGATGAATAATAGGACTGGGATACCTCACCAGCCCCACCTGGAAGGGGGAAACACAGATGGTGACCTAGCTGAAGCACTGAATCGCAAAAAGGATGCTATGGTTCTGAAAGCAGAGAGAGGGGCTGTAGATGGAAGCAGAGGTGGAGTAACAGTATGCAGACTGTGGACACGGGTGTTGGCCTTGAGCTAATCCCCAAAGTGGCCAGGAGGAGGCGCTAGTCTAGCAGTGAGGGAGGCATCCCATGACAATGTCTAATACTGAAATTAGCCATACTTTCAGGTACCAGAGATATTTCTTAGAGAATTGTAGAAAAGTTGGGCAGGAAGGGACCTTGAGAAGTCATCTAGGACAACCTGCTTCATCATCTTAAAGCTAACCTTTTCTTTAATTTTTTTTTATAATGAAAATCTCATATGGAGGATATGTTAAAGTTGTGAGTGTTACTTCTTACTGAGAGTTATGCTGAGCTATCTTCCACTAGTCAGTCCTCTTGAGCTAGTTTGTATAATGCCTTCCCATGGATTCCAAATTAAAGGAGCCACAAGATGCCTTTTTGCAATCTCAAAGGAAATCATGACACAATGTATAAACCTCAACCTTTTCTATATTATTTAAAAGTCACACTGAAAAAAGTAGTTTTCGCTAGAAATTCTTTAGAAGTGGGCCACTAGACAGATGTATACTAATACAGAATCCAGGCTATACTCTCATTGTATGTATCTGGGGTAGTTCTCTGGGCTCTCTGGCCCCAGACATTTCTCAAGACCTGAATCAGAAATTAAAAGAAAAATGTAAACTGCCTTATCACATGGTGTATCACTATAAATCTTCTTCAGACACAAGGACAAATCCTTATATAATGCTCCCAATCATTAACAGAGAAGTAATTAGAAATATATTTACATTTTAAAACAAACTATTTTGAAATCATTCCATCCTTTATTTTCAGGTATATCCAGAGTTTAGGATAAGTGTTTCCTTTGTAAGCATTGTGACATAAAAAAATTAGAACAAAGCAATAAGGTTTGCATTGCACCTTTAATTTAAAGCCTCCAGTTCAATTGTTTGAGATTCCATTTCATCCTCTTGTCAATACCATCAGACCTGAAAATAAAGTATAACGTAAACTCAGATTATAATATAAAATGCACAATGTTCCACATGTATATACTAAAACAAATTGCAGTCATAGTTCTAGATAAGAGTACTTCACTGTAGATCAAAATAAAAAAGGATTACAAAACAATCACAATGATAGTATATCCTACAAATGAAATAAACCAAAAAGGAACAATAAAAACTTTAAATTGGAGAAGTAAAAGCTCCCTAAATGTCCTGGTCACTATGAGACATTTTTTACACTAACTATACTTAGATATTTGTGTGCTTATCATCAGCCCCAAAATATCATCTACAGGAATGAACAAAGCAGGGTTAGTTAGGGTCAGTTAGGGTGACCAGATATCAAGTATGAAACATTGGGACGGGGGGGAGGAGGGATAATAGAGGTCTACATAAGAAAAAGCCCCAAATATCGGGACTGTCCCTATAAAATCAGGACTTCTGGTCACCCTAACTTCAGTAGAAACCACTAGCACTCAAAGGGCCTATCATTAATAGCAAGAAATGCACACCATAACTGGAGCTAGAATCGGATATGTGAAGCCTTGGGGTCAAAACTAGAAACCACTTAAAATTTGACTGGTTATGAAACTAATGACTTTTTGGGGGGTTTGCTTGATGTTCACATATGTTTTCAGCAACCACAGAGATCCAAATTACAGCTGGCTGGAAAACAGCAAATCTGTTTCTGAGGTTTTGAAATTTATTATCTTTTTGATGCAGAAGAAAAATGATACCTTTTAAAATTAAATACATTACAGATACATTAGAAGGAAGAGGAAGACAAAGGACAGGATAGGCCCATTACTGAATAAGGGGGAAAAGACAATAGAAGAAAATGAGGAAATAGCAAAAGTGTTAAATGACTTCTTTGTTTCAGGTTTCACCAAAAATTTTAGTAGTGATTGGATGTCTAACATAGTGAACACCAGTGAAAATGAAGTGGGATCTGAAGCTAAATAGGGAAAGAACAAGTTTAAAAATTACTTAGACAAGTTAGATGTCTTCAAGTCACCAGGTCCACATACATCCTAAAATAGTCAAGGAGCTGACTGAGGAGATCTCTGAGCCATTAGCAATTATCTCTGAAAACTCATGGAAGATGGGAGAGATTCCAGAGGACTGGAGGAGGGCAAATGTAGTGCCAATCTATAAAACGAGGAATAAGGAAAGCCTAGGGAACTACAGACCAGTCATCAGTACCTGGAAAAAATATGTAGCAAAAAATCAAGCAATTCATTTCCAAACACCTAAAAGATAATAAAGTAATAAGTAACCGTCAGAATAGATTTGTCAAAAACAAATCACGTCAAACCAACCTACTAACTTTCTTTGACAGGGTAACTAGCTTTGGGGATGTAGGGAAGTGGTAGATGTGGTATATCTTGACTTTAGTAAGTCTTCAGATACCAGTCACACATGACCTTCTCATAAACAAACCAGGGAAATACAACCTAGATGGAGCTACTATAATGTGGGTATATAACTGGTTGTAAAATCATTCCCAGAGAGTAGTTGTCAATGGTTCATAGTCTTGCTGGAAGGGCATATTGACTGGGGTCTTGCAAGAACTGGGTCTGGTTCTGTTCAATATCTTCATCAATGCCTTAGATAGTGGCATAGACAGTAAACTTATAAAATTTGCAGATCATACCACGCTGGGAATGGTTGCAAGTGCTTTGGAGGATAGGATTAAAATTCAAAATGATCTGGACAAACTGGAGAAATGGTCTGAAGTAAATAGGATGAAATTCAATAAGGACAAATGCAAAGTATTCCATGTCAGAAGGAACAATCAATTGCACACAAACAAAATGGGAAATGACTTCTTAGGAAACAGTACTGCAGAATGGGATCTGGGTGTGATAATGGATCACAAGATAAATATGACTCAAAAGTGTAACATTGTGGCAAAAAAACAAACATCGTTCAGGGATGCATTAACATGAGTGTTGTAAGCAAGACAAGAAATTAACTTCTTTGGCTCTACTCCACGCCAATAAGGCCGCAACTGGAGTATTATGTCCGGTTCTCGGTGCCACATTTCAAGAAAGATGGGGACAAATTGGAGAAAGTTCAGAGAAGAACAACACAAATGATAGAAAACATGACCTATGAGGGAAGATTGAAAAAATTGGGGTTTCTTAGTCTGTAGAAGAGAAGATGGATGGGGGGAAATAACAGTTTTCAAGTACATAAAAGGTTGTTACAAGGAGGAGAGTGAAAAATTGTTCTTGTTAACCTCTGAGTATAAAACAAGAAGTAATGGGCTTAAATTGCAGCATGGGAGGTTTAGATTGGACATTAGGAAAAAATTCCTAACTCTCAAGTTAGTTAAGCAGTGGAACAAATTGCCTTGGGACATTGTGGAATCTCTGACATTGGAGGTTTTTAAGAACAAGTTAGACACCTGTCAGGAATAGTCTAGTTATTATGTAGTCCAACCTTGAGTGAAAGGGATTGGACTAGATGACCTCTCAAGATCCTTTTCAGTCCTACATTTCTATGATTGTTCATGGGGAGGAAAAACACAATAGAGAGATTGGAATAATGGTTAGAACACACTACCTAGTATGTAGGTTCAAGTCCCTGGTCTGATTCAGAACAGAGGTTTTTCATCTCAGATCTCTCTAAATCAGACAGAGTAGTAATTTAAACCTCACTGTTCTATATTCCAGGTGAGTACACTAACCCGTGGTTTATTGGCTATTTGGGGTGTATCTCTCTCTCCCTTTCTCTTTTATTTCCCCATCTTGGACCTGAGAAAACTTCCTAATGAAATTTTAATCTAACCTGATACACTTCAGCAAAACTTTTTGGTTTCAACATTTTTCAACGGAAAAACAAATCATTATTTTGACAAGCTCTGTGCGAAAGTGTGTGAATTGCAGTGAAGCAAACTAATTTGTTTTAATTCACAGAACAAGTGTGTTTCATGTAGTTATATTGAAGAATAACCCAATAGGAGACAAGTTACACAGCACTGCTCATCACGTCTCATCTCTCTCACAAGGTTTCTTGTTTCAATAGTTTCACACGCCACAAGTTCTACATAGGTTGTTTGACTGGAATATGGTATGTCCCAATATATTGCAAAGGAAAATTAAACCAAGTATATCTGATGGGCTTTTAATGTAAAACTCCACTGAAATACCCTTTAAATGTTGGATCTGACACTCCTCCAGCATGTCTTGTACGTTCTCTCTTCTTGGTTAGTATGACTGTATGAGTTACGATCGCTTTAAAGAGAGTCAGAGTCTCTTTAAAGAGAGTATCTGGAAAAATCCTTAACTATAAACTCTGAGCCAAAAGGAAATGGGAATTGTTCAAAATGCAGGGACCAGCATGACTGGTGAAATAAAGTACAGATCTCTGTCACATCTGTTGCACTCAGCATGGGGGCATATATGAAATTTATTAAACATAACCAGTTTTTATTCCACTTCCTTTCCTCATATGCTTTGAAAGGACCCATGTGAGGCTGACTGGTTTGAATTTCACATCTTGTGGGTGCCTTATGGAATATGTGGAATGAGTTACGCGGGAACTGTGGAACCAATATATCTGCCAAGAAGCTTTTGCAGAACCTCTATCTGCTTGAAACAAGGTTAATATGCACCAGTTTTAGCTGTGACATTCGTTTTCTACAGTAGAGGTTTATCCTGGTGATGTTATATTGGTGACTGGCAATTGGGGCAAATTATAAGTGTAGATAAGGCCTTAGAAAGTGTCTTGTAAAATGATGACTCCATTAGCTGAATTAATTTCCTTGCATTCTGTTAGTTCTAAAAATGTTCTGACCCCTGGACCATTGTAATCCTCCCCACTTAATTCCATGTCTTTTGGATCCCTTCATTCCTATCTTTCCTTACTTGGTCAGAATTTATTTTTTCTCACACTTTGAAAATCCAAAATATTCTGAGTCATAATCACGTTGTCTGTCAATTGTTATTTCCATATCTTCAATTTCCCTCTTTGCTTCTTCTAATCTTTGGACAAGAAGATTGTATTTTTCATCTACCAAAGCCTTTGCAGGTTAGACAGATCCAATTTATTACTATACTACTTACTACCATAGCCCTTTTTTTCCAGTAGTTCTGACCAAGTGAGATAATCTGGGTTTATAGTGCTTCTCAGAGGTGTGAAACCAGAGAAAAGTCTTTCAGGGTCTAGAAAGATGTCTACTTGAAGAGTACCTACTTTTTTTCCTGCTATTCAAGAGTCTCTTTCTTTGGAATAGTAAACTACCATGCTAGATAATTAAAGAGAATTACAGTAGTAAAGTTTGAAGCCAAAGAATTTAACAGGGAAAAAAACACAAGTTAAGTTAGCTCTGATGATGGTAAAAGAAGCCTGCCATCTGGGCCAGTTTCCACTTCCTGATGAAGGCAATTTTAGTTGACTGTTAGGTCCCAACTAGAGAGGAAATTAATAGAATGAGTATACACCATATAAGAATGTTACCCGGAGGAATAGTTAAGTGTATGCTGTTTTGTTCATTTCAATTAATTTGCTTCTTAGATAGCTATGTGATCTCAGGGTTTGAAATTACTATTTGAAATGGGCTCTGAAGGCAGAATCTTAGCATTTAACAATAATTCTGCCTTCCAAGTCTTTTGGCAAACTCAAGGCTACCTGTTTCATAATTGTAAATTAAATAGATTTTAGGGGGAAAAAAACCAAAGCCACTGGCAAAGTGAAATGTTTACGCATAATACACACTAATCGGTTTTGATGCGTTTAGTCTGAAAGTTGATGCTTATTTTAATTTCATTAGACACCTGTAACATAGTTTAACATGCACACATACATGAAAACTGTGAAGGGGTTAGGCAGAAACCAAATTTTTATGTAAGTTGTTGGGATCAGCATACTCTATATATTAAATTCTTGGTTTTTGTTAAGTTTCTGAATTATTGATTGTTTTTCAAATAAAGATGGAGTCTGCCCTTCTGAATACAAAATAAAAGGACAAAGGTTTAAGTCAGTAAATCTATCTATAGAGAGAGTAACAAACCAAATTATCTTTTTTTATTTAAGAACTAATGTAAAAGAGGGGAAAAAAGAGATGGGTGAAGTCATATGGGGTGTGGCAAGGTGGGGCAGGGGAGGGTAAGGTACTCCGCCCCTGTGGG
>ML675624.1:38485930-38691092 GCA_007922155.1 Mesoclemmys tuberculata
CCCCCCCCTCAGCCCGAGCCCTCCGGTGCTTACCATCGGGCCTCGGCCCCGCGAACCCCCTCGGCCCCCCCATCCTCATGCCCCAAGCCGGCTGCTTGACCTGCAGCCGGCCCTCTTCCAGACCGCGCCTAGGGAACACCTGTACACGCTCGTGCTCCACACCCTTCACTTCCTCGCCCTCGCGTCCCGCCCAGACACCAAGTGGCGGGACCTCCTACCATCCTTGGAGGGCGAGGATCCCCGGTGGGCCAGTCTGTATTCCACCTTGACCCCGCGGCCCGCCGGGGACATCAGTTGGCGGCTCCTTCACGGAGCCGTGAGCACGGGCGTGTACTTGGCGCGGTTCACCTCCCTCCCTGACACCTGCCCCTTCTGCGGCGTGAGGGAGACCCTGGCGCACGTGTACCTGGAGTGCGCCAGGTTGCAGCCCCTCTTCCGGCTCCTCCAGAACCTCCTGCTGAGGTTCTGGCTGCACTTTTCCCCGCACTTGTTCATCCATGCACACCCCATCCGTGGCCCCACGAAGTCGCGGGACCTCCTCGTCAACCTCCTCCTAGCCCTGGCCAAACTAACCATCTACAGGACCAGGGAGAGGAGGTTGGCAGGGGGGGCTCCCTGCGACTGTGGGGCCTATTTCCGGTCCCTTGTGAACTCACGTCTCCGGGCAGAGTTCCTCTGGGCTGCGTCCGCTGGCTCCTTGGACAGCTTCGAGGAGCAGTGGGCGCAGTCTGGGGTTCTCTGCTCGGTGTCCCCTTCTGGCTCTCTCCTTTTAAACCTGTAACCCTCACACCCCTTCCTTGTTTTCTCATTTGTTGTCCCCCGTAATTAGTTGGACCTGGGTCCAGTGGCTCCGCCCCTAGGCTGGGGGGGGGAGCCTGTAGCGGTGGGTGGGCTTGCGCCCACCCACCCACCCCAGCTTCCAAATAGAGCACTCTGGCAAAGCCGTCAGGCCTGGCTCTGTCACAGGGGGGAAAAGAAAACTTAAGAAACCTCCTTGGATGGTTGCCCATTTTTAAAAAGTGAACAATAGCTAAACTTCTTCCATGTTTCTTAAATATACATATAACTTTTTTATTTTTGTAAACTTCCTTTTTTTTCTTTATTTTTATACCAAATTAATTGTTTACAGCAATGCTGTATTATGACCATCTAAATCACTCAATTATATGTCAACATGCTGCTCTTTTATGAGCTAAACAATTAATCAGGGTTAAAAGAAAAAGGCAGTTAGGTGGGAAAAAAATGAAAGTTGTAATAAGTAGTCTCTTCAGATGAAATTTACTTGTGGTGAGGTGAGCTAGTTCAAGGACCTGAAGACCAGTTAAACTGCACAGGGATTGGTGTGGTTTTGATTGAGGGGATATTTGACTGTGCATTCCATAGGCACAGTGGAGAGTTCAAAATGTGATGTATGAGGATGAGGGTGCGACAAGAAATAGAGTGTTATTCCCAGAGAGGACTGAGAGGAACAGGAAGAGAGACTGAAGTATTAAACCCTGTGGAGGATTGGAGGTAGGAGTGGTTTGAGGATTTTTTTTTCTTGTTCACTGTTTAGTGGGGAGCCTAGGACTGAAGATAAACCCTTGGAGGGTCAGAAGATACTTAAGTTGAGTATATGTGATTTGCCCCAGTGGTGGGAATTATTTGTGACTCCAAGGACAGTGGTACCTGAAAATGAGTGGGACTACAGTGTGATATGGCTAGAGGGACCAAGTCAAAACAATAGCAGGCCACTGAAGTACTGAGGGAGAACTGAGGCAGAGGTGTGGAACTTCCATGTCACACCACATAGGGGAGCTCTGGGATGGTTAGTCAGTTATGTTGTTATAGAAACTTAGTGTTACAGGGAGTTGTTTTTTCTTCTGGGGAATGTTCATTGAAAAACTGGAAAGGAATGATAGGAAGGGACTGGTTGAGAAATAGTGGGGGTGGTTAAAGGGAGCAGCAAGCTACATGGTCAGGATATAGAAAAGGGAAAGGAAAAAGCAGAAAAGAATTAAAGCTTATTGAGCAGGAGGCTGGAGAGCTCAAGTACTGCAGTAGTAGGGCAGAGGATTAAGAGGGACCAACAGCCAGTGACAATGTAGCAAATGTTGATAAAAAAGATATCCATAGTCCTATTTTTTTCGATGAGTGACCGGATGATGTCAGGAATATAAAGAAAGCAAGCACGGGCTGGGCCTGGTGCTCCATCTGAGTCCCTCTAAATCTGTTGGATCAGGCTAGCTGAAATGCCTTGATTTACACTCCAAGCCCTTGATTATAGTGAGTGTTGGCCACTGGGAGGAAGGAGCCTTGAAGATCTGTAGACTTCCATAATCTGCCTCCTGCAAACTCCTTTTTGCTGCTGCTGCTGCTACTCTTCTCTGTATATAGAAAGAGAAAGAGGCAGAAAGAGGCTGTCAGGCTTGGTGCCCAATCCAGTTCTATTGGTGTCCCATTGGAAAGGCAGTCAGGTACTTGGAAGGCCCTGGCTTACCCAATGTGACTTTGGCTGTAGCAGCTGCTAGATGATTCCTAACAGAATGGCAGAGTGTACAATCTGCTTCATGGTGACAAGTAGATTTCCTTCTAACAAGTGGAATACTCCAGGATAAATTTTGATGCCTAAATATGTGATCCCTTTTGGTACCCAAATAAATGGCAAATGAACTATGTCATCAGAAGAAGTTGCATACTGTGTTTAAGGGGACTCTACAGATGTCTGAATCTGAATGTCTGAATGTCTATATCATCTGAATATAAAGATATTTTTGCGTATGAATGTTCCAGCCAGTATTAAAAGTGCTTAAATAGTACGAAGTATGTCTAAATTCAGACATGCTGGAAATTTCATTAAGCCTAATCTCATGAGACTCCCAATCAACTTTTAGGTGTGGATAAGAACCTGAATAAAACCCAAATGACAAAACTTTTGAGATTTGCCCATCATCTGTTTTATGATTCCTTTAAAATCCTTTGATTTCTAGTACAACGAGAAAGACGGGCATCTAATAATTAGTATTTCTATAACATCTTCCTTCCAGAGATTTAAAAGATGTTACCATTATTATTGAATTAAGATTTGCAACACCCTAGAAGTTTCAGATAATTATCATTACCATTTACTCACCAGGCCTCATGGATTGATAAAGCATACAGTGAATCAGTGACTGTGCCTGGGTTAGAACACAAGATACAATATAAAGCAATTTTTGGTTTTGTCTGAGAAAACATTACAGGTCTTCTCAGCATATTGTCCTGACTATTTATCAGCTTTTATCTGAAGAAATATTACCCCGAATTGCAATTGCTTCCATCTGCTATAATTTTAGAAAACAAATATGTTTAGTTGCAGATGTTTGATATTATATAACAGATTGTGTTGATTCACCCAACAATAAGAAGCAAAAACATAATATATGAGTCCAAACTTCAAAGTAATGTAAAGACCAGAATTTAACCAGATTTTAATAACCAAAGGTTATTTTGTGAATAATCTTGTAATTTATTTAATCTTGTTTTAGATTTATATTAATGTTGTTGTTATAATAGTCCATATATCTTCACATACATTAACATTTTCAAAAGCAGCTAAATGAATTAGGATCTTAAAGAGACATGGTGGGTAAAGACCAGCTTCACTGGACCAACTTCTGTTGCTGAGAGACGCAAGCTTTCTAGCTTACACAGAGCTTTTCTTTAGGTCTTGGAAACATTCTCAGAGTGTCACAGCTAAATGCAAGGGTGAAACATATTGTTTAGCATAAGTAGGTAACACATATTTCAAGAGACCATTCAAGGTGAAAGTATTTTTGAAAGTATTGTGCTGGTTTCCTTTGATGATGAGGACTGATAGGTCAGATATAGAGTGATCACTTTGTGAAAAGTGTTCACACACAGATGATGTGTTTTTCTCTTTTATTTTTTGTATGTGTGAGTTCATTCAGGATGGTAGTGATTGTCTGTTCATTCACATAGTTTTTATTTGATCATTTAGTGCAGTGGATGAGATACACCACATACTATGATAGGTAAGTGTAGTACCCAGGGACCTTGAAAGGTGTATTGTGTGGGGTGTTGATCATTATAGCAATGGAGATATGTCTGCAGGTTTTGCCTCCATTTTTCTGGCAGAATTCCATGCCACTTTGAATTGGTGTGTCCTGCTCTGTGGTGGGCTTGCTTCTGATGATGAGCTTGGAGAGGAAGGGAAATTGTTTGAAGACCAGAAGAGGGGGTTCTAGAAAGATTTTTTTCAGGATGGGGTCCCCACTGTGTATGGATTATAGTTGTTTGATGATACCCTGTATAGGTTCTAGTGTGAGATGTTAGGTGACGACTAAGGTTATGCAGTCGGAAAGGGTTTTATTTCTGTTCTGATGCAGGTTTTCTCAGGGTATTTGGGTGGCCCGTTCCATGATGTGATCTATTTTTATGGTGGCGTGTGCTTGTTTAGTGAAGGCGGGTTTGAGTGTGTTAAGGTGTATATCCTAGACTTTCTCCTCAGGGTATATGTTGTACTATCTGAGTGCCTCATTGTAGATAACTGATTTCTGGGTCTATTTTGGGTGGTTACTGGATCTGTGAAGGTAGGCGTGGTGTCCATGGGTTTCTTGTATATAGTTGTCTGTAGAATTCCATTGTTGAAGCTGATTGTGGTGTCCAGGAAGTTGATGTTTGTGTTCCAGGGAGAGTTTAATGTTGATAAGCTTAAGCCCCATTGGCTATGGTCGAATCAAGTTACGTTTGTATAGTGTCACCAATGCTTGTATATTGCTCAATGGGCATATATACTAGGCCACTTGCATCAGCACTGTGCATACTCACCAGTAGTGTTTGTGTTGATGCAAAGTGCAGTACATCACAGATAGGTATCCCAGTGTGCCATATGCGGCCATCTGGCATAATGTCTCTTGGGATCTTTTTGCAATGTGTTGTAGGATAGAAACGAGTTGCCCAGGGATCTAGAAGATATAGGGTTCACCTTTGCAGCAAGATTTTTCCATGCCATAATTTTTTTGCCTCTCCTTTTTTAATTCCACAAGACTTTGTACATTTCTTACTATCCATCATCTGACAGAGGCATGCAGCCCACAGATCTTTGCACTATTCTCATGACCATTGTAAATACAAGATGCATAATTCTCCTGTATTTTCAGATCCACAACCGCAACAGGGGACACTATAATTTCTTAAAGGACGGTTTGCTGAGGGACATAGTAAAATACAATGTGAGGTTGTTGTTGACACTTACGAAAGAGTTGCAAATGATGAAGCACCACTTCTGAACCCAAGATATGAGCACCAACTGTTGCGATCAAATTTAATGCAAGTTTGGGGCAACAAGCAGTGGCTGCACAACTTTTGGATGTGAACGGCCACATTCCTGGATATGTTTGTCGAGCTTTCCCCAGACCTCTAGAGCTAGGAACACCAAAATGAGAGCTGCCTTGACAGTGGAGAAGCGATTGAGGAATTGCACTCTGGAAGCTTGCCAAGCAGGATTGCTACCAGACAGTGGGAAAACATTTTGCCATTGAAATATCCACAGGGGGGACTGTTGTCATGCAAGTGTGCAGAGCCATTAAACAGTCCTGCATAGCAAGATACAAGACTCTTGACAATGTGGAGGACATAGTGGATGGATTTGTAGCAGTGGGGCTCCTGAACTGCAATGGGATGATAGATGGCATGCACATCCCTATTTTGGCACCAACCCACCTTGTCATGGTATATTAACAAAAAGGGCTACTTTTCTATGGTTTTCCAACCATTACTGTATCACTGGGGACAGTTCACCAACATCAATGCAGGCTGGGCAGGGAAATCGTATGACATTTACATCTTTAAAAACAGAAGATTACAAGCAGGGACATTCTTTCCCACCCACCTGGAAGATTACCATTGGCTATACTGAAATGTCAGCAGTGATCCTCAGGGCCCCTTCCTACCCCTCACTTCCCTGGCTCATAAAGCTGAATGCTGGCCATGTCAACAGCCCCAGGGAAACTAATGACTCAGCAGTTGCAAAATAGCTGACTGAATGTCCTTTTGGTAGAATGAAGCGACACTGGCAGTGTTTGACTCAACAGATGGAATCTCAGTGAGGAAAATATTGAATGTTGTGTTTTCCATAATATTTGTGAGGCAAAAGGTGAAAAACTGATGGCAGGAAGGAGGGCAGAGGATGGCTGCTAACTGGGCCTGGAGCTACTGGGACTGTCCAGTGTTTGCTGCACATTTTAAATATGACTTCGTGCTTTCTTGAAGCAATGATGTATGTGGTGATTGCCGTATAATGACAAGTTCTGTATGCTTTGAGTGCTGCTTTGTATTCTGCAGTATGTTGTGAACTAATAACGATAATTTTATTCTTCAAATATAGACATTTGAGTGCCAAAACAGTGCAGAAAAAAATGCAGCAAGCAATGAAATATGCACTTTAGACATAAAGGTACAGAATGGGACTTTGCGATTGGAAAGGCAGCAAACATTTCTGACCATTTCAGTACACAAATGCAGTCGGTTGTGGTTACACATACACCAGGTATGGTTCTCATAGATCAGTGTATGTGGAGCTGTGGTCTTCCTGTCTTCTTCTGGCATGGAGAGGTAGGGGTAGAGTTGCAGCCCTGGATGGCATGTTGAAGGTTGGGAGCAGAAGGGGGGAGTGTGTGTTTAGGAAGCTGTTACCATGGAGTTCTCCAAGGACTGAAAAGGGATGGGGGTCTGGGATTTTTGGACCTTCAGATTAATCAGTGTCTATAGCATTTGGATTTGCTGCCTGAGAAGACCCAGTATGTCCTGGTGCATCTCTCTCTCTCACTCCTTTTTCTGCTGGGATTCCTGGGTATTATTTCCATCTGTTCTTTCCTTCTCCATACCTTGTGCTATATTGGCTCTCGATTCGTGGTCTGATGCAGTACTGGCTTGCAGGATTTCACTGATCATAGCCTCTGTATTTCTCTTCTTTCTCCTCATCAGGGTCAGGCATTCTTCATGACTGGAGGAGGCACCCTCCAGGACACAACGGCAGCAGGTGTTGACATAAACAGACAGATGTGTCATTGGACTTACAGTCACATCAGATAGAGGAAAATAAGCTTTCACTCTCCCTTTCCTTATTCCCATAAATTTTTTTAATAAGACATGCTTATTGACTCTTCAGCTTTGGAGCGCCCCTGCATGGCGCTGCTCACCAGCTCCAGCCATTGTATGGCCTCCCAGAGGTGAGGCAGGGGAAAGGAATTTTGTTTGCATAAAACAATAACATTTTGGTCCATATTCCAGGGCTATGAGTATAGGCCAAAGGCATGGAATGTTGGTACTGTTTCCCATAGTCTGTGTTGGTGAGGGTAATAGCGGCACATAAAGCACAGCTGCTACTGGCTTCTTGAAGCTACCCGGGCCTGTATGCCACAAGCCTGTTTACTGTAATGGTGCTGGCCAAACTCATCACAGAGTGGCATGGGAAAGCATCCTACCTCTGAGGAAGAAATAAGGCCGTCATCCCTAGAAACCTTCAGGAGAATAGTGCAAACAATCTCCATGAAAATTGTGTCAAGAGCTTTCAGGAGATATAAGGTATGTCCCTATGTAGATAAATAAATTGTTCCACATGCTGTCCCCTCCCCACCACCTAACTGAACAGGGTAACAAAAAGCAGGTGCCATCTTTACCTCTTCTCGTATGAGTAGGACAATGAAAAGTCGATATCTTTGTCTTGTTAACTTAGGGAATAGGCTGGATGCCATCCTTAAATGTAAAGAGAATGAAGAAAGCACATGCATACACATACCTGAGGTCCCTTCCCCTTCATAGGGATCATCCATACTCAGCTGGCAAGGCTGGCTAGACAATAGTAGTGTCTCATACATGTTCTGGCTCATGGCATGGTTGGATACCTCCAGGTTTCCCCTCTATCGCGCCTCCTCCTCAATGTTCATGTCAGGTGGCTCTGGCTCCTCTGAAGTATCCACAGTAGTCTGTGGGTTGCTGGTGGGGTCTCTACTAAGTATGGCATGCAGAACATTGTAAAAGCAGCAGGTTTGTTGCTCAGTACCAGTTTGATTGTTTCACTCCCTGGCCTTGTGGTTTCCCTAGTGCATATCCTCCACTTTCATGCAGCCCTGCTGCTGATCTCTGTTGTACCCATTTTCCTGCATGCCTTGTGCAATCTCTTTGTAGATGTCCACATTCCACGGCTAGTCCATAGTAGCTATGCGTGCACAGCTTCTTTTCTCCACAGGCCAGGAGATATTATACTTCCAGTCTACTCCAGTCAGGAGTACATCTAGTGTGTGCAACCTCTATGATTGCATGGGCAACCACTCACAACAAGGGAGAGCTGCTAGGTTTGCTCACCAAGCAGGGCAATCAGGAATAGGGATTTCAAAAATATGCAGAGGGAGACACAGCTTCCAGTCTCTGTGACCCTTGGGCAATGGAGTTTACAACTGTAACCAGAGCAGTCAGTGTTGCATTGAACAGGGCACTGTGGGACAGCTACTGTAGGATTGTTAGGATTGATAGATGTCATGCAATGTCTACACTCACTCTGAATCAATCTTGGTACATCAACCATGGCTCCATACCATTTGCGGAGGTGGTTTTTACTGCTTTGCCACAATGGAGCAGTTACGTAGGCTGGAGACAAATTTGGAGCATAATATGCACAACCTTGTCAACCTTGCGTCAGCTTAACTTTTAGTGTAGCCCAAGCCTGAGGATCCTAAGCACCTAGGTCATATTTGAAAATTTCACCCATAAACCCTGGTTCTCATTTACACTAAGTCCCCTTTACACTGTTCTGAAATATAAAGGGGGCTTAGCGAGTGTAAATTGCACGTGTTCTAAGGGTTTGTTTGCATTTAAAATGCTACAGTGGAGGCATTCTCCCATAGACTTAGAAAATCCATCTCCCTGAGGGTTGGAAGCTAGGTTCACAGAAGAATTCTTCCATCAACCTAGAGCTATTTACATGGAGTTAAGTAGACTTAACAATGACACTTCAGGGCATGGATTTTTCATGCCCCTGGCCCACATAGTTAAACCAATCTAATTTTCTAGTTTAGACCAGGCCTAAACTATCTCCCGCCCCTTACACTGCCAAACTGATGGTAAAGGGACCTTAGTGAAAATAAGAATTAGGCTCTTAGGCCTGAATCCTGCAAGTAGACACTAGCCCAGTAGGATTGAGGCCTTACTTTCTGTAGGACTTAGCTATTTTCCTTAGGTTTTCTTCTCTCCAACATATGTATTTTCATAGCACCCACACACTATATATTTTCTTTTCATCCAGCAGCACAGCCTTCCGTATGTGCAATTTAGGGGGAAGATAATTAACTGCAAAGCTAATTGAGCCACACATGCATACTTAGGGACATCTTTCTTGTGTACACTGCAGGTAATAAGTCATTTATCTACAGAGATAATTGATCTGTGAAGGTATATGATCAAATGTTATCCAGCAAATATTCACTGTTATTCTGTGGTATGTATTTAATATATACTATGTTGTGTAAGTAAGGTTTCCTATATACTTTTCATAAATTACTTTACTGGAATTTTATGGAGGAATAGTTTATAATGCTGTACAATGCTAAATGTATGGATCTAGATTGTAGAAAAGGTTGTATGATATGCTAATTGAAAATTATTATATGACCCTCAAAAGTAAAGATTGTCTACTATAATGAATAGCTGGGCAGGCAGAATTTATGGAGTGCATGCAAAATTTACTTTGGGCTTTTTCCATGTTTAAACATGCAATCTTGCTATTCTCTTAACAGACATTTGTATAGAATTTGCTAGTGTGGATTTTTTAAAGATGAAGGGTACAAACAAAGAGAAAACAGAATAGAAAGAGCAACCTTCTCCAATATTCTGATGTTCTGCTAGATTGCAAAAAAATAAATAAGCAATGGATTATGTGAACTCCATATTCTGAAGCTATTTGTCTAGACAGAATTAAATACAATATCCTGCCCCATACATCTGAATAGATGCTGAGGAGAACCCCTGGCTTAGCATCTGTGCACTTTACAAAGTATGTAGTAACCCTTCTTCATCCCGTCACAGTTTACAAAGACCATAGAGGTTGAGCCAGGTGCTTCTGTGTTGCACTTACCTAATCATATATGCATCTTAAGCTCACTTTTCATTAAGCAACTAGGCTAGGCATCCATGCCTGTTTCAATAGCTTCCCTTACCTGGGCATTTGGCTCAGAGTAAATGGGACTATTCACATATTTAAAGCTTGAAGGGCCTGTGACACAATTCACCCTAGGTACACGCTTACGATGTGATTGTATATCATTTATGTTCACCCTTATAATGTAACTGTGTATTGTTTAATGTAAAGTGTGTCATGTAAGGTCTTTTTGGAGTGCATGATATGAAGGACATTTAGAGGTAGCCTACCCACAGGTGGTTCAGCTGCAGAATTTCTTAAAAAGTACTTCAAAACATTTCTGTAATAGGAAAATTATGTTGCTCTCACCTGGAATCAAAATGGCAGTACTGTCTTTGCTCAGTTTTCCCAAAAGGAAAAGTAAGGAAAGATTTTTAGCATAAAAACTGAAACTTCCAGGAAGTTAGGAGCAACAGCTAGGGGGAGTTCAAACTGAAAACCTTTATTCAGTTATAGAGTTTGCTGCAGTTCCTTCTAAAATATGGTTATATTTCTAGTTATATGCATATATAAATGCACAAGATGACACATATCCCACAGACTTTGAAAAATCTAACGGGGTAACCCAAGGAAGCTTATCCATTGTCTGCTTGCCTACAAACCCTGTTCATACATTTTAGCTCCTGGTCACTGAGGAGTGATTTAGAAGACATTTGAGACATGGAGGACATATGAAATACTCTCAACAAACCAGTGAGTTCCATGATAGTCAATGGAGTTGCACTGGTGTAACAGAGCAGAGTTTCGCTCTAAAATTGCATTCTTTTCTCATACCAAATCACTTTAAACAAATCACATTAAAATAATTTAGTCCATGTATGGCTGTTGCATTACACTTGGCAGATACAATAGTTTTCAATTTCTTTATATTAATAACCTGAGAACATTCTTTTCTAGATACATTTGCAGAGCTATATTGTATCAAGTATAGATCTTTTACCTCTCCTTGGTTTCACTCACCCATCACTGGACCAGATTCTCAACTAGTGTAAATTTTAGTGGTGTTGACTTCAATGGAACTATTTTTATTTTCACAAGTTGAGAATCTGGCTCACTTTTTTAAGAAAACAAAAGATAAAACTCTTAACTGATATGTTCCCTTTTAATAAAGGTTTAGGGCCAAATTGTGGCCCCATTGAAGTAAACCTGGAGTTTTACCATTCACTTCAGTGGGAATTGGATTTGACCTACAGCAACTCACCCCCACACCATCAACATTTGACCCACAGCATCTACATCTCCCCACTCCTGAATTGGGTGTCATGTCTCACTTGGTCTATAAAGGAGGAAATCAGAATTGATTTAAAAGTGGAATTTTCTTTCCAATGTTTTCTTTATGTAAAAGAAAGTAAGAGTTGAGTTACTTCCAATGGTCTTCTGCCATGAGAAGAACACTATTGCTCAATCAATCAGCACACACAAGTTACTACTTATTACTAGAAAAGCTTGAATTTATGTAAACAACATAAATTTGTTGAGCAAAATAGCTCTTCTTAGTACCCAGAGAGCAGATCCAATTCTCATCAGCAACTGAAGAATTGTCAATTTGTAGAGAGATCACATTTTCACTCTTTCCAATGTACAGAATATAAAATAAATGCCTTATGTATTACAGCCTAGTAAAAATCACTCAGCTAAATTTCCTTAGCTTCCCCTGGTGTTTTTCTCATACTCTGAGCTGCCTATCATTTGCTTTTATGAAGCAAAAGCTCATTTTATCTAAATTCTCAACACTTTTTAATTATGTTTTTGATTAACTGTATCTATCAACGTATGGGTACATCTAACAAATATTTTTACTCTACAGTATTGCATGGGCAATCAAAAAGGAAATTAACTGGTAATGAATTAGTATGTATAAACTATTCCCCGGTTAGTCAGTGACTCGCTGGATAAGGTATCTCAGAAGATCAAAGGTTGAAAAAGAAATATGAATTTCCATTAACAGCCACATGTAAAAATACTTAAGATAATAGAAAAGATACAGTTTTCTGCACAGTATGAGAATTTTCTACACTATGCAACACCAACTATTACCAAGTTCAGCAGGTGTTTGAAGCTGTGCATTGCAAACTTCCCTTCAAAAATCTACCGAAAAAAGAAGAAAAATATCCATGAGATTTTAGAACACACCTATATTAACAACTGTACACATATCCATGAGTGGGTTTGTGTCTTAACCCCCCTATTGTCCACAGAAACCCCTGAAGCACATGTCTTAAGGTGATAAGAGGACAAGCAAGCTCGGGGTTGTTATAAATGTGTATGGGTAGGGTTTTGTGGCCTGCCTTGTGCGGGAGGTCAGACTAGATGATCATATTGGTCCCTTCTGACCTATGAGTCTATGAGTCTATGAGCATGCCTAAGGGCTGTAAGTATACACCTGAGCTGTGGTATAGACCTGTATCCATGCCAGTTTGCAGTGTGAACAGGGCAAGAGTGGGTACCAGCTCTTGAGTTTCAATAGACTTCCACTGTTATTTTAACAGTGCACTGAACCCTTTCCTACATGACCTCTGCCCAGATCTATAAAGGTTCCTGGACTCTTGTTTTCACTGGTAGTAGTGTGCTGCATTGACCAAACAAGAACTGTGTTGCACTGCACTCTTTACAGATACAGTGACAATAGATACAGCTCCGAGAGCAGCTGCCTGGCCCACTGAGCATACCCAGGTGCTGATCAGTGTCTGGACAGAATACACAATCCTCCATGATTTTGATTGGAGCAGCAAGAATATTTATCTGTACCAGAACATTTTATGGAGGTTGCAGTTGGCGGTCTCTGTCCCAACTGAGGATGCAGAAAATACTTCAGGCTCCTGTACAGGAAGGCCAAAGATTCAAACAGTTGGTCAATGAGGCTCTTCATATATGTTCCTTCTACATGGAGTTTGACCAGGTGCTATCAAGGGTCCACAGCACCAAAACTGAAATGACTCACGATTTCCTCATGAACCCAGATGGACTTATTGTCCAACAGAAGACTGAGGAGGGTGAGAACAAGGAAGCAGCAAGGACTGAAGGGCCTCCAGAAGACTCTGAGGGTGAGAAGGAGGTTATTCTACACCTTTATCTGGAGGTCCAGACTGCAGAAGCCCCAATGATGAACGCGAGGAACTCCCACCATGGCAAGAACCAGAATTCCAGGCTCTCTACTCCTCTCCTCTTGCTGTGGTGGTGATAAATTACCCACGTTAAGATTGGAGGCATTTGAATTCATGTGCACTTATTTTCCTCCCTGGATAATACACTATGCATTGTTCTCAGGCTGAGTGTGTAAAGTGCTATTGTAAAGGCATTCCATTATGATAATCCATCTCATTGCCAATGCTAACCCCTGAGATAGACCAGCATTTACTGGAAATTCTTTATTCCAACCCTATTTAGTTTAGTGAGAGTAGTCACTCCATTGTATGTATCCTGGATAAGATGGGTATATCCTTCTCACACACCTGTCACAAACTGCACCAAATTCGTTCTCTTGGTACATTATCATACACCTTCTCCAGGTCCACAGGGACCTCACTTAGTTGCCATCTCTTTTCTCTGAATTTCTCCATGAGGATTTGTAGGCCAAGCATAGCATCAAGCGTGCTCCTTCATGGCATGAATCCATCCAAATTTCATCCAGTCCATGAAGACACTTTTCAATAATCTTCTCATACTTTCACAGCATATGATATAATTAGGCAATAATTAGCACACAGTGTAATAGCTTTTTATGTTTAAAATTTGTAATCACAAAGCTTTTATACCATTCATCTGGTATTTTCCCTTATTAATAATTTAATTGAACAAACCTGTAAGATTCTTGATGCCTTTTCTTCTTTTCTCTTCTCTACATGGCTCTTATGGCATCCCAGGTCAGATATGCAGTCTGGGGTGGATCCCCCACCCTTCCCATCAGACTCTTATAAAAGAGGGCAACAGGAAATGAGACAATGCAACACACTCCAGAAACCTGTGGGGCCAGGGTCCAAGTTCCCAATAGACTGCTACTGGAGCTACTGCAGAGAGGAATAGCTCCAGAAATCCAGTGAACACATAGGAGACTATGTGAAGTCCTTTATTGCTTAGGCTATGAGGTAAAAGCCAAGAAATTTTGGGCCGCTGAAGTTACTGAGATGAGGGACAAACTTGGGGAAAGGACTACGCAGGCTGCACAGACTGTTGAGGCAATAGGATACGAGGTTTTTTTCATTTTGTTATGAAGCCTTAAAATGAAACAACTAACTTTGCTTCACTTGCAGTGGGAAAACTGTTATGATATGAGTGCCATTGATGGTCTCTCCAGAGTTCAGAAACCCTACCGTCTGAAAAACAGCTAATATTTGTGCAATTTTTCTGATGTCAGCCACCACAGTGTTAACTGCCTCACAATCCTACATAAGCATGACTCCATCAGTAGACTTTCCATTCCCAAAGTGGTTTGCAATTGACCTATAGTTGTTTGGGGGAGCCAACTTCCACAAGGAAATGTCAACCGTCTTAACTTATATGACTTCTGTGAACAGAGTGTTCTTGCACTGGATGATTGGTGCAAGCTCCTGACACAACTCCATGAAGGTCTGTTTCTTCATGCAGATGTTCTGAAGTCACTGCTAGGTATCCCAGGTTTTCAAGCAGCTGTGATCCCACCATACTGTGGTGATTTTCCTGCACTAGAAGTGACAGTCAATCAAAGGGCAATATTGACCAAGGCAATATTTATACTCAACCTATCTGTCCAATGTGACGTGAATGAATTGTCATTGATTCTTAAGATCAGCCATTTTAAGCATGTCAGAAAATGCTGCCCAAATTACATCCAATATTTCATCAAGCCCACTACATAAACATTTATCCAATAGTAAGAAACAGCAGGACTAGATCATCGCTGTCTTTGACCCAGTTTGCCGGGAATAAAAGCGAGAGGCAATATGATCAGCAAATGTGTGAATGCAAGGAACAATTCCAACAGCATGCAACAAAGTGTTCCTATAGTATCTCCTTGTGACAGATACAACCATGGGATACTAACCTGGAAATGACAACACTAACCTCATGTGGAAGCAACAGTGTGGAAATGGATATGTGCTTGTACAGAGCATTATACCTACATCCAGCACTGAATAAGGGGAGCACACATGAGTATGTACCCAATGCAGTACTTGGGTATGTGCACCACTGTAGACATAGCCTAAACAGAACTGATAGTTTTTTTCCCCTCATTCTATGATGCCCAGAGATTGGGCCACATTATTTTTATTTTTATTATTAAGCTAATAATATTTACTGTGATAATCTCTTATGCCTCTTGTGGACTGGATGGCCAAAGTGAGTCATAGTATAGACATAAAATGGCCTGCTTCTCATTTATACAACAGCCTTTGGCAATATAAAAGGGCCTTAGAGTGAGTGTAAATGTTGTTACAGTACAATCAATTTAATGCCTTCTAACTCCATCAAAGAAGTGTTCCTCAGTAGCCTAAATGACCACAGTAATTATAGGTATTTCTTCACTACAATTACATACCTGTGGCTGACCTTTGCTAGCTGACATGGGGCTTGGGCTAACGGGCTGTTTAACTGTGGTGTGGACATTTGGGCTTGGGCTGTAGTTTGAGCTCTGGGACGCTCCCACCACATAGGGTCCTAGAACCTGGTCTCCAGTGCTAGTCCAAATGTCTACACCACAATTAAACAGCCCTTTACCTGGAGCCCCATGAGCCTGAGTCAGCTGGCACAGGCCAGCTGTGGGGTTTTAATTACAGAGTAGACATACCCCAAGACTAGTTTCACCACAGTTAGCTTACACAATGTAATATAACTCATTAGTGAAAATAAGAATCTGTCCTAATAATGGTCAACTGAACACAGTAAGGGCAAATGTATTGTTGAAACAGTGACCATTTTGTGTTAGTCAAAATTGCCGGGCTAGCAATGCCACCTAAAACTGGATGTCACAGAATAGCTCCAAAGAAAGTTATATGCAGTAGAGCAAACTAAGGTCAATAAAAATAGGTTGTCTACACTGTTTTATTTTTAAAGGATGCTCAACTCTAGTTGGCTAACCCTCATTAGCAAACTTGGTTAAACTAGTAGTGAAGACATAGCAACTCTGCTTTTAACTCATATTAGCCACTCAAGTTTAGCTCCAGGTTGTCCTACAGACTTGAATTTGAGCTACTAACCTGAGTTAAAAAGTTGGCTTGTCTTCATTGCTATTTTAACCCAAGTTAATTAAAACAGGTTCTCTAATCTGAGTTAAGATGACACCTTTTTTGCAGCGTAGACAGAAAGAAAGAGAAAATAAAGTCATAGACATTGCCAATTAAATTTGATGACTTTCTGCTGTTCAACAAAAATATTCAATTTCTACAATATAGATCTTCAAAAGGGCAGGACTTGACTCATAGAAATTAAGACAACTTAAAAGTGCTTCTGTTCAATGTTGTTTTTCATTCAGTTACTAATGGAAATTTAGATATAGTAGAAATACCAAAACAAATTATTCTTAGATAAGTAGCTTACATAACAATGAACCATTAAACTATACTTTAAAAGGAGACTGAAGGAGTTGTTATAGAAATTCTTGTGTAGAACAGAGTTTGAAAAATGTGTATTTCATAGTGTTTATACGTCTGTGTGCAGAAAATGTCAAACAAAATAGATATTAAAATAAACTTTCAGGGATTATTGCTTCCTAAATGAAGCAAAATTCCAACATTTCCCTTGGAGACTTACTAAGACAATATGTCAGTATGAAAATGTTCACCCCCTCTCAGTGGAGAATAGGGACTGTGTTAATTGGACCAGCAGAAGCAAGACAATTCCTATAACTGGGGGTTGGGTAGGAGAAAGAGGAAAGCTGCTCTGTGGATTCACCCTGCCCCCCAAACTCCTCCACACACCACTTTTAGAATGCACCTGGAGATCATACAGGAGTAGAGAAGGGGGCAGGGAAGGGAAGAGATATCTCCACCTGTCCCTGCTGCAATAGGCTGTGGGAGAGGAAAGAGAGAGTTGATTGTCCCTCTCACTTTTCTTCCTCTATTTGAATCTCTGCCCTATATTGGAGGTACAGTTTGAACTGTGTTTGACAGATGCAGTGGGTTTATGCTATCCCAGTTTTTGGGATAAGGAAGGAATTTTTCCGAAGGGGCAAGACTGACAAGGTGGTGTGTATTTTTTCCTCCTTATCTTTCTTGCAGTCCTGGAGGCCCATGCTCATTTTAGTAAGGCACAGAATTCGGTGAAATCCTTTGTACAGATAGTTCATTTACCAAAAAGTACAGTTTGGACTCAACCAAAACTATTTGTGAATTTGTTATGTTCACCAAATAGTTTCAGTTGAACTGAACAAGTTGAAAAGTTCCATTGATGTTGAAACAAAATCCTGAAAGATCTTATTTTAATTTTCAGGCATTTTGACAAAAGCAAAGAAAAAAATTACAAAATAGCTGGAGACAGCTCTGCTGTCACCTCACTTATAAATTTTAGTTCAGAGGTTAGTCATATGGTATGTGGGAGGCCAGTGTTCAACTCCCTGGTCTACCTGACATGGAGAAGAGATCGGAATTTGTGTCTCCCTATTGAAAGGGAGTGCCATAGCCAAAGGGCTAGTCTCAAACTTTCACTATTCTTTTGTGTTTTCTCAATCTGTCTTGTTCAATCTGTTCTGCTTCCTATAAATGAAGAGACATTGGAGCAGGACTTGAACTTATGGCTCCCAGAGGAGCGCTCTAGCCAATAAGCAATAGAGTCATTCTCATTTTGTGCCCTGACCAACTGACTATCAGTACCCATCAGTAGTCATCATGAATTAATATGAATTGCCACTGTGACTGACAATGAACTAACTAAGATTGATGGAAAATGCGGGATCCATTATCTCTCTTGAACATTTCTTTATCAGTCAAACACCGTTTTGTGAATCAGAGTTCTTCCTGAGTTTCCAAATATTATCCAGTTTGTGAAAACAACTACTCTTCTCCATGATTCCTGCCCGATGGCACACATGGTGAGCTTACAGCATGTAACAGAAAGCTCAGATCATTTGTACTGATCAGAGTAAAAAGGGGCACTTTCAGATTAAAATCTCTTGGAGAAAAACTTTTGATGCTTGTAAAGTTAATTATAACTGAAAAAGATGAATTATTTGCCTCCAGTTGTAGCCACCTTAACTAACATTAATTAAAGGCTTATAGATTCAAATTGAGCACACTACAAATGATTGGCAATGTCTTTGATCAACCTTTGTCTGCAGAACTCTTTCCTGAGCTGTCAGTGACAAGTGACTATTTTATATCCTATACATGTCTAGCTAAACAATTCAGCCATGACATATAATGAGTCTAATTAGAAAACAAAACTATAATAAGACCTGGAAACTCATTCAGCTTGATATTATTAAATCTTTGATTGGGAAATTTTGTTTGACCTCCTAGGGATCTTCATAGTATTTAAATGAGAGAGCTATTTGTGTGACCTCTAAAATATTTACATAGATTTTTTTAAGGCCAGAAGGGACCATTTGATCATGTAGTCTGATTTACTATATCTCACAGGCTATTAAATTTCACCCAGTTACTCCTTTATTTGGCCAAATAAATTGCCTTTGAGTAAAACACAACTAATGTTTGTGTTTTACTAAATCATATCTTCCAGAAAGGCATCCAGTTTTGATATGAAGAAATCAAGAGATGGAGAATCCACCATTTCCTTGGTACTTTGTCCCGATAGTTAGTCACCCTCATTGTCAAAAATGTTTGCCTTACTTCTAATTTGAATTGACTGGAAGCTGAAGCCAGACATTAGTTCTTGCCATGTCTTTTTCCTCTACATTAAAGAAACCATTGTTTTGAAGGTACTTATATAGTGTAATCAAGTATCTCAATCTTTTAAATCTTTTTTAATTCTCTCACTGTAAAGCATTTTCTTGAATAATTTTTGTGGCTCTTTTTTTGTACCCTCTCCAATTTTTCGATATCCTTTGAAGCCATTTAGTTATACAGTTCTGCATATATGCCTTTATACATGTTTACAAATTCATCACGATCCTGACTTTTTCCTGTTATTAATTGGTCCTAATCACAGATTACACTGCTTGGTAGCTAATGTTAGTAATATCAAAAAATGCTACCATTTGCCAATAAGCTATATGTGTGATCACTGTACAACTACAGCTTATTGTTTGGGTTTATGTGTACTCTGGAACCGGAGTAATTAAAATGAGGTCCACAGACTCCATTGAGAGTATGCAGAGCTCCCTCTGTGAACCTATAGTTCACATTTCTGTGCATGGTGGTGCACAGGGAGGAAGGGGAGGTGATTAAATTTGTCCTCAATTCATATATGATATAGATAAAAAATTAAATGAAGAGGAATTATAAGAAAATATAAACCCTGGATTCAGAATAACATGTCCCCCAAGGCAATTAATATAGGAAAGCATATTAATTTAGAAGGAATAGCAGATGGGCCATGGTATGTTGGATGCACATCTGGAAACAAGACAAGAACAAGGGTACAGAAGTAATTGCAAACCAACGGTGTTTATCTAAATAAACAACTATAAGGCTAGATTCTCACCTGCTGCAAATCTGCATGCCTCCACCAAATTTGATTTACACCAGATTTATCAATTTATAGCAGGTGAGGATCTGCTCTAAATCCCTTAGTGGATTTGGGAAACATAAAATGACCACTGCTTATGAAGGTAATGGTTATAGCCTCCTCAGAGACAGCCATGTAAATGCTTTTGTAGGCATGGATCATAGTGGGACTCATCAAATTACCTGGAAGATATACCAAGGTGACAGAGAGAGAAGAAGCAGGAGGAGGACTTGGAATGCATGGCACCAGACCAGAGGTTGAATCACTACTCTGTCAGAGAGAAAATAAGTTAATTGAGTTTCAGAAAAGATGTAAGAAGGAGACAGACTGAATTAATTTAAACAAAAAGGGTTTTACTAATACCACTCACGAACTGTGTTGGAATGGGAGGATCACTATGATAATGAGAGGTAGATATAGTTGATGCACTGATCCTCCAGTCCTTCCCCCAAGGGGAAATGAGATAGGTTGTATAAAACCTTAGATATTAATCCAGTCACTGGGCTGCAGTATCTTCTGCCAACTGGCCTCATAGTCTCACCAGCTTATATCTATCTACCCAGCACTGGAGCTGTTTGTGAATTTTCCAACACAGCATTTTTTATGAGAAAATATGGATTTGTTGAAACTGAAATTGGTTGCAAGAAATTTGACAAATCTCCTGCTTGGAAAAATTTTTGTAACTGTCACAAATTCCCATGCTGACATTTTTTAAATTCAACGTTTCATTTTGTTTCAAAATTACTCTTTTTGGTTTGAAATTTTAGTTAATTTATACTAAAAAAATAGACACAAAACATTTCAAAATTATTTAAATGGAACGTTTCAGGTAATTCAATTTCCCCTCCTGTCCCTCAAAAATTGGATTATCAGTTCATGAAACTGTCAAGGTTTTTACTTTTTGTTTTGATTTCAGTTGGGGGGGGAATCTCAAACTCACATGGGATGGGAAAACAGTTTCCTATCTTGTCATTTGGCTTTGTGCATATATTGCAACTTTTAAAAGGTAACATGCTGTTTTGCCAGGCACTGCTGTTCACAGCTGCCTGCAAGGTTCTGGATACGAGGTAAGGAATAAAAACACACCCACACCAGTTAGGTACACTTATCTTTAATCATGGCTCATGCTTCAGAACAGCAACGGGAGACTCTAGGGAGTGCTGTGAAGCGGGCTGCCGGGGGATTTTGCCACACAATCCAAGTGGATTCATGGCCGAGTCTCATTGTACAGCTTGCTTTTCAAGCTTTTATATACAGCATAACATATCAGCTCTAAGGTACAGCTAGCATTGGCAAATTTACAGCACATGACCTTGCTTCCTAACTTTCCTCATCCTTTGGCAGCATAAACACATTCACATGGCTTTGCACAGCCTGTTTACCAGGCCAAGTAAAGCCGCTTATCAAACCGGTTCTGACCAGACCCATCAAGCCCCTATCGCTGTTCAATGTGTTACAAATCTCTTCCGCGACCCTACACATGCTGAATGACTGTTTTTAGCTGACTCTGACCACATATTTTGCTGACTTCACCAGATCCCATTTTCCACTAATATACAGTGTGCACACAAATTCAGCGTGTAGTTATCTTATCGTACTTCCTTGCACTCCAGCTTACTGTACGTGGTATTTCATTTTGTGGAGTGGAGTGAAGGTCTAATACCATTATTTTAATATGTTACTATATAGCATGCAACCAGTTCATCCATAGTACAGACACAGGATGGACAGGAAGAGAACAAGACAATATGACTCCATAGTTATTCCATCCTTGACGTCTTTTCTAGCAACAGCTGTCAACAAGGCCATGAATTTGAGTGAATCTTTATTGCAATGTGATTACATTATAGATCATTTTCTTGAGTTTATAATTCAAAACCACTCTCCTTTCAAACTTGACACATGATATTTCTTTCCTGAAGAGCTTCTCAAGTTAGGGCTCTTTTATATTAGTATAAATAAAATATGGGTTTAATTTAAGAGCTGAAAAGTGTAAAGAGTTAAGTTACAATATAGTCAATAGTATAGTATTTGCACTACTCTTTGTTGTTACAAATCTTAAGAATTGGATAACTATAATTAGACAACATAATATCAAAGAGAGTAAGGTTTGGAGTTGAGAGATCTTTAGACCATAAGATCTGCAGATCTCATATTTTCCTACAGAATATATTACATATTTAGGGTGAGGAATGACACTTTTATCATTTATGAAATGTTTGTTGTGTTTGTTGTTGCATCAGTGATGTCACTGCTATATGCATGAAACTCAAATAAAGTACAAGAAACACCCCCTGAAGAGCCTTCCTTGATTATTCTGGAGCAATTTTAACTTTGTATCATACTGCTGGTGAAAATCTTCCAGGAGACCATGGAAGATCAGGATGGAGAATGAAAATGTATATGATAACATCAATGGATAGCATAATCTGCTGGATACATGTGAAGATGAAATCATATGTCATTCAATGAAAAGCCATTCCAGTTGACCCAGTATTATATTTAAAAGTCCATTTGAAGTGGAACAAGTTTACCACATCTTTATCCACTTTTAGATCTAAAAATGCATCCCAAACCGTTCATCTGTAAAATCCTTCAATTCCCTCAATTTCTCAGATACTTTGAGCAATAGAAATCTCACCTCTATTTACATATCAAGGGATATGTACCAAGGGAATTAGCTTTACTTTTCACAAGATTAAACTTGTAAAACTACACTGAGAGAGAGGTATTGGATATAAAGTAGTCAAAACTCTCAGGGTCAAATATATCTTTCTGCCACTAGCAAAATGTACATGAGTATTAAAAGTTGAAACAAAAATGGTTACTAATCCTAAAGAAATACATCAGTAACACTAATACTGTTAAAGTAAGGCCAATGAATACAATAGGATGAGAATTGTGGACAATTATTATATTTCTTCATTTTTAATACTGATACCATAAAATATCCCCTGCCACTAGTTAGTTAGCTTCTCTTGCACTGAAATATACTCTAGGATAATTTTGAAAACCTGTAAGATCAATGATTTAGCGTAACTTCTACTGGCTGCTAGGAGCTGTGGTGTGGAAAAAGATAATCATCCTTAAAGCATATCCTAAGAGGATGTAGCCTCTTTGAAGATCGAGTGCCACCTGGATTGAACTCTAACTAGATCCTTAAGGTGGTCTGGCTGGAAAAATGTAGAAAATATGTCCAATTACAATCACAGAAAGTAGCTAATAGTGGGAGTACAAAAGCTAGGACTTGTGTGTGTTCAATACCATTATTAATGGCATGGAAAAATGTTGGATAATGAGGGGACAAAAATGGCTAACTATTCAGGTTGACTCAAACTAGGGCTTGTGAGGAACTCCAGAATTATATAACCAAAAATGGGCACCATGACAGCAGAAGAAACCGCACATAGAAAAGTGGATAGTAATGCACATTTAAAAGAACGCTTCAAACTACGTGAATGAACTGATAAGTAGGGACAAGTAAGCCCCATCTGCATGCTAACTCTGCACCACTGGAGGATACCCTTACAATGGGGTGACTCTATTCTGGTTAGATAATCCATTTTAAGGGTTACTTCCAGCCAGCATTATGATTTAAAGAATCTGGGTCTGGGTTCTTTTGACACCACTCATTGGACTGTTTTCAGCTTTATCTCCTCTGTTTACCATTTGTCTACTTCTTATTCATTTATATACTCTGATTTTATTATACCTCGCAATTGTACAGAATTCCGAAGTACTTTGAATTTTAATCAGGAGATACCTGATTCCTGTGTCAAGCCTGCCTAAGACACAGCCAAATGAGAACAGGAGGCCGTGTACTTCCAGACAATTTCTGTATAAAATGGAGACACTTTTAGTTGTTGGAAAGTGTCATTTTTCTTTTTTAAGATCAATACTGTCCTCGTCCTCCTGCAGCTATTACATTCAGAAATGGGCACATTGTTTTGTCACACTGTGTTTCATTTCCTCCTGCCCATCGCTGGAGTTTTAGTTAGCAAGAGAAATTTAAGTTACCATTAATATTCATATCACAGTTCTTCCCAGAAGGTCTGATCAAGGCTAGGACCTCTCTTACACTGTACATAGAGACAATGTCTACACTGAAGTGTTTACATTCTAAGAAAGCAGAATATGCCTTCACGTGTGGATCTTATTACGTTCTCCTCTCACACCACTAACATATTAAAATAATTTGTGAGTGGACTTTCAAAGAGGCTTACAGCTCCAGACAAAGTAAACAAAGGCAGGCAGCTAAATTACTCATCTCTTGGTGGACCGAGTACAAAGACAGCTAATTCATTATCAAAGAAAGCCTTGCTTGGCGGATTAGTTCTGGGATTTGCAGTTTTTACACAGTGTGCTAGTATTAGTATTAGCACTGTACCACTTCTCCCAGATGAAACCAAGAAACTTTTAACCCAGTTTTCCTTGCAGTGGGTTACAAGCCACTGGAGCCAGAACCAAGATCACTGAATTCTTTTGACATCAAACCACACGTTGATTTCAGATCCATATCCCAGAGACAGATAAAGATTTGAGTTTTTCTACTCAGAATTTTTCCATTTGTGAAAAGAAAACTCTTCAAAAAGTGCAGTTGTTTTTTTATTGTTTTTTTTTTTGTGTGGTCCAAATGATTCAAGAATATGTTTAATATATCCTTACGTATTCTAAGTTTTAAGAATGTGGCTTCCTCTATGCACTCATATAGGGAGCAAAAGTGGTAAGGCATGTCCTAACTTCCTTGTGTAGGCTACCCACACTCTTCCAGATCACAGCAAGTAGGAAGTGAGCAGCTTCCTCGAGGCCACTACCTCTCCTCTGACATAGGTGAGTGAAGAATGAGCATGTAGAAGCAGCCAGTGGATTGAGCCTTTACTTCACTCCTACTTTGTTGGCCAGCATTGCTGGGCCAGCACAAATGAGGAGTAATTTGAACCAGCTGTAGAGCTCCCACAGATTGCTTTCCCTCTGAAGTATATAGGGAACCTATAGTATATAGGCCTGCATTGCAGCTCAATCAAAACTCCATCCTTGATTGCTCCTGGCTATGCACTGTCTTTTTGTCAGGGCTCAATTCCACAATTAGGACCTAGCTTTCTGATCTCAAGAGATTAATTTGGATCAGGATAACTCAACAGCTGGATTCTACTTTAAAATCTGTTATAAAGAAAACATGAAATATCCATGATGTGTATTTGGACTTTGAATAATATACAGACACCCAAACTGATAACCTTCCACTTCTCTTCTCATGATACCCCCTAATTAGAAAAAAAGACTCAATAACCAGAGAAACAAGCTATCTAAATGAAAAACAAATACATTACCATGAAAAGTAAGATTTGACAGTGAAATAGCAAACTCACAGCTCTCATTGTACATCAGATTCAGAATCTTGAGCAGGGAAATGTTTCCTAATGTAAATAGATTATTAAAATGACTGACAGCCTTACCACTTTGGACTGTACGATTTCATCATGTATTTCAAACTAAGTAAATCAGGCCTAGTTATCTCCTGAACAGGAGAGCTCCAAAGGCACTCCAGTTGCTGGAGAAGGTGATGTTAATAACTGAAGAGGTATTCTTGCCTCTGACTATCTACAGAACTATTCTTAGTTTAGTGACAGAGAACTGTGCTGCTGGTTGCATCATTTTAAAGTCCTGTTCTTATTGAAGCCAATGGCAAAATTCCTTTTGCTTAAACTGGAGCCGGAACAGTCCTTCAGGCCTAAGCCCCCATCAAGCTTATAGACTAAATATGATGCTGTGCAATAGGTATCTTCAGAGAGGGACGCATGGCAAAGAAATCCTACTTTCCTCTTGGAAAAAGGGATGTGGAGGGAGGAATAGATGGATTCTTTGGCAGATCCGCTAGACCTTGTATGATGTATGTGCATATAATGCTTTGACTACCTCCCATAAATTTTATATCTTAGGGTTTTATACTGCTACCTAGAAAGGTAAATTCTGCATACCTTTCATATAAAATGGGTTGGCAAAATTTAGGTCCCTACTGGACTTCCTGGGGCCTCTTGTGCTTTCCATTTTCAGGGTATAAAAATCTGTTTGGAGTAGGGATTATTTTGTTCATTTGTTTGCCTCAGGACTGTATTTTATTTTATTTATTTATTAAGAGTTTGGGCTTTTCTTTGGAGGCATTTTAAGGGATAGTTGATTAGAAGCAGGAAGTTGATGTTGTGAATGTCATCTTCGTCACAGGCTTCCTCAAAGAGGAACATTTTGACATATTTCCAAAAGATGGTCAGACAGGATTAATCTAATGAAATAACATCTGGAAGTATATTCCATAACTGGATCCTTTCACTTGAGAATGCTGCATGTTGGGTTTTGTATATATAAGTGTGTGTATATGTACTATTACATTTAGCATATATAATATGTATGAAATCAAAGAAATAAAATCTTTCATTGAAGGGTAAACCAATGCAGGCAGGTATAGAGAATTTCCTAATGATTTAAATGAACACCCTTAGTGAATCTCCTAGGGAGGACCACTTTTGGTTACCCGATTATAGAAATAAGGCTTGGGTTTGGTTCATTAACATACCCAAGACAGTATCTCATGGGTTCCAAAGCTTAAGGTAACACTGGGGAGGCAGCTGCATGGAGTCAGATGGAGCAGTCCTTGGCTCCTAGTTATAGAGTCCCTGGATTGGAACCAAGTGGAGTGGGAGGGTCTGGGTTCCCCTACTCATCCCTGATGAGGTGGTATGAGGCCAGAGAAGGAGACAAGTATGATAGAGAGCCGTGAGGGAAGGATGTGCAAACTACCAGGTCCCAGAGTCCAGGAATGAAGACCTGCTGTAAAGACCCTGGACTCTCAATTGTTGGACTTTGTTACCCTGAAAGGCATGGGACTAAATTATGATCTAGATGGAGTGTTGAGTTATGGGAAGATGCTATCACAGTGCTGGAGCAACTGTCAGGAGAGGGAGCTATAGAGGAAGTCTGTTTTGCCCAGCCACAAGGAAGTTCTCTAGCAGTGAGTCAACTTTTCTATGGTTTACCATTAAAGTATTCAGAAAACCTTTATTTTGTTTTTGCTGATGTGTGTGGGTCTCAGCTATTGTAAGTTCTTGGCAACATCTGATTGTAGACTCCAATTGTTTTCATTGGTAGGATGCAGAAAGTTAACCCTCGGATGCAAGAGGCTGAGCTCTCTGGAACATTAGATAGTATCTAATAAGTTACACAAAATAATAGTAGATTGATTCTTTGTAGATAATGATCAGTCACAGAGAAGTGAAAAGGTAACAATTGTAAATTAGCTTTGATCAGCCGAGATGGACAATAAAAGAGCTTGTATGTCAGTGTGACTATATCTGTGGGTTTTTTAAATGAAAAGAAGAAATATGTTTCTCATATAGCATAAAATATATCCTCACTAAGTTCTTTCAAGGCCTCACACTATTGTTGCTGTATTTACACCCAGTGTTTGATTTCTTAATGGCCATGACTCTATTTTCACAATAAAACATATCCCTTACACAACCAAATTTATCTTAGTAAAAAGGTTAAATGAATCCAACTATTGCAAATACTGTACCTATTAGAGTAATCTTGAGCTCTCTGGAAGAGTGAGGATGAAAGCAGTAGCCTCCTAGTAATCCTTGCTGATCACCATCTTTCTCATCTGCCCTATCCCAACACATTTCCTGAATCTGAGTAATCTGACCACTTCACCTGTCTATCATTTCTGCCTTGCCCTATTACAGGTCTGTATAATACTAAAGGTGAGAATATACAATTAATGTCCTAACCAAGGCATTATTAATTTTAGGCTATGGTTCAACCTTTGGGTTGAAGATCAAACCAGGTCTGAATTTAATGATCCCAAAAGAGTCTCTCTAAGACTTCTGAACTGCATCTAAAAAAAGTGTGTCATTGTGGGTTTTTTAGTCCTATTTAGAACCAAATTGGACACTTTCATCAGAATCTCTACCTTCCCAAATTTGGGGCATGGGAGGTGTTCAGTATTTAGCCTTTAGTTTAGAACCATCCTTTTCCCCAAACCACTTAGTTACATGAGATGTTTAATTATAATTTTTTAAAAAAACTAGAGTGTTAGCTCTGGTGTGCTGACTAAATTCCCATTTGGAAACTACCTTCTACATACATTTCCTCAGCAGCTTTCATTAGATTTTCAGTTTTATTTAAAATCTTCACATCCTTTTGTCTAAGTGGCTGCATTTTAATGCTGTGAGAAGCAATTTGTGTATGAAAGTCTCCTGATCTTGGATCTGCACTAACAGTATGAACAGCATCCATAGCCTAGATCTGTATTCCATATCCTGGATATATCCTGTTGATGATGTGTGCAATGTGGATCAAAGAGTGAATTTTTTTGTATGCAGCTTTTGTAAAGTGTGTTGGGATCCTTGGGGATGAAAAAGGCTAGATGAATGATGACATATGGTAGATAAACATTTATAGACATTTAAAATCTAAGGAACTGAATAAAAATATACTTACGATGTGTCTACATTGGATAGTTTTCATGATATTGAAAACATATGGTCACTGTAATAGTCATCAGCTGTACACAGAATGGACTTCTTTCTTTGGATCTTCCATCTGCCTGTATTTACGTGGGAAACAGTGGTGCTAATATCACTAAGTGTCTTGCTCTGAGTATCCCCTTCCATACCATTCCTCTATTCAATTTAGGTAAAGAAGTCTGATTAGTTGTATTTTAATAAGAATCAGGCTATATGTTTTCCAACTAGGCTATACCAATTCTGGTTTACACCCTTCTTTCCTGGCCAGCTTCTGCATTCTCCTCATGGAAATGTAATAATTAAAATCTCCTGTTTCCTCAGTGGAATTAAACATGTACATCCAGTTCTATGTTAGTTGAGGCAGTACCAAGAAATCAAGGCTAATCTGAGGAAGGAGCACAGACCCATAAGAACTGCATTAAAGTTAGTCATGTGTTTGAAAGACTTTATTTTTTTCCTTAATATTTATTAAAAAGACCAATCTGCCCATGGGGTATGTTATAATTCATCCCTTATCAGCATTATCTTTGTCCTGGGAAGATGCAGCAAGACAAAGGCTACAATCTGTCTTGATATTTTTCACAAAAGGGATATATTAAAAATACAAACTTTTATTTTAAAAGAATTGAACTACACTGAGGGGAAGCACAGGACTTGGAAAAAACTCACACCAAACACTATTCTGCCAAGAGAAGGCAGCCTGAATTCAGCAAACTGTCCTCCACTTGGGAGTTTTCTGTTAGTTAGGACTCTCAGGATGCCATGGTTGAGAAGAAAACACCTAACTTCTTCCAGAATCCTACCATAGAACTTCAAACATTCTTTATACCATATTCAATTGGTCTCAGAATGATGACTCCTTCTCCTACTCTATGTGCTTCCATCTACTTCAAGATATCTACTATGGTGACCAGTAAGCACAGTGTACAGACGTATTTGGCTCAGAGTTTTCATACCATGATCATCCCCAGGGAGGCTAGATGCTACTAACACAGGTGTACCATCTCTTCAGCAATCTCTAGGCCCCTGTGAGCCAGACCCAGAATCTAGATTTCATGAGGACAGTGACAAAGATTTTTTTTTAAAATTCCATTATTTTTAAGGAGTATTTGCATTTCTGATTATTTGTTTTGAGGTTCGAAAAAAAAAATTTATTGTAGAAGAATTCAACACATAAACACTATAACAATGTATTTTTCCCCTTCCAGTTCTGTCACTCTTCAGTAATAAAGCATTTTCTCAACTAATAAAAATTAAGCAACTTGGCTCTATTGAAATGCCCACATTTCAGGAAACTTGTGAAGAAATGTAAACTACATTATAAACAATGCTATTACTCTCCGTTTACTACGCTAAGTATACTGGTAGCAGTACTTTATTTTTAAAGTGGGGAAATAGTCATTGTAAGCCAAGACAATTCTACAACACAATAAACACTTCCAAGTTATTATACAGGTCAAATAACACATGCTAAATGGTCTGCAACCAAAATGTAAAGGCAACAGTCTTATTTAATAACAGCTTGGAAAGTAATTTCAGATTAATCAACCTCAGATCTTTCTGTGGCAAATCAGCACTGTCACATGCACTTGAATACTCGGGGAGGGGGACCATTCACTTTCATTTTTATATCCATATGGCTTTTGTTTTTTTCTTGTGATTCCCCTACACTCCAATTTCAGTAAAAGAGAGATTCCTCTAACCCCTCCCACAATGGATGTCTGATAGCATGGACAATATATTTTCTACAACCTTTCTACAAATGCTTGTTAAAAGTCAGATACAGAATACAGTGTGTACACTATTCTATTTCAAGTGCTTGCTCAGTATCATACGCATATCTGCTTCTCAGGAAATTACTGCTGGATGGATCTGGTTCTTTGTGCTCAAAAGTTTGCTAAAGCAACTTTCCAAGACACTTTCTAAATGAAATATGTGCTGCTTTGACTTGGTCTGCACTTGCTGATGTATTTTCTTTTATCCTTTCTCTTACAGTGTAGCTGAGTTTCGAGAGGATGCTGACACTATCCAGAGTGTTTTTTCTCTAACTCCAACTATTGCACCTTTCATGTCTACAAAATTCCCTAGAATAGCAGCCTGTCAATAGAGAGTGAAAGAACTTTAGCACTGCAACAGTTAAAACCAGAGATATATGCACTAAATGGAATTCTGCCTGGACAGTCAAATACTGTTTCAAAATGATTTCTCGATAATACACTATAAACTTAGATGTGATGAAAGGAATTGGTTGTATGGCCAACATATAGTGTTCCAAGTAAAAATACATGAAATGTTAAGAAATCTATAAATATCTCCAAACCTTGTTATCTTCTGAATGTCAGGCTGTCCCATTTTTATAGGAAAAGAAGCAACAGTGGAAATATACTGTTGTGCTTGAAATATTTATATTAATAGAAGAAAATGAAAAATATAAAATTACTATCACTCACTTCACTGTTCAAACAACCTTGATGAATTAAAAATATCCATGAAAAAGGCCACAGATAGTCTTAACTTTCACCATTTGAATTGCACATTGAGAACTTGATATTCATACAGATACTTTGGATATTTTTAAGAGCTTGATCCAGGAAATATTGACTTCAAAATCATCTGTCCATATTGTCCTTCTTGTAAGATAGGTTCCTAAGATTGTCTTGATCTTTCAGAACTTCAAGAAATGGGTGTAATGTGGAAAAAATTAGGGCAACTCCTACACTCCCACCATCACATGGCACAAGTCAGAATACTCTGGTACTTTCCAGAAGAAAAAGAGTGGTGAATTTGAAACTTGTTAAATAAAATGTGCTCCTGGGCTTAAGCTCAGCTCTCTATCTTGAGGAAATAAGTGCCACCTTGTTATAAAACTAAGATACAGACTAGGAAGACAAAGCAGAAATTACACAAATACCTTAGGTATGATGGGATTGTTCGCTTTCTGCCAAGCTTTTCTTACTTTCTTAAGAAAGATGATGATATAGTTCGATTTGCTTCATTTCTGGGGAACTGCCAATTAACTACATTACTGAGCAAATTGTACAGCCCTTACTCACACATGTAATTCCAGTGGTCACAATGTAAGGGTTGCAGAACAGGCCCATATTGTATGCTAATATTAAAATTTTAAATCAGACTTTTTTCCATCTTTGGACCAGAGGAAGTGGATGAACTGAGATTTGCCATGGACTATTCCTTCGTTAGTATGTAAAAGAACATTGAAACAAAAGAAAAAACATGTAAATTTATATGTATCCTATTTTAAAGTATTTCCCTGCTTGTTTAACAAAAATAATTAAAAGATTCTATGGAAATCTAACTAGCTGTTCACAAATTGCATATTGTGGTCTAGAAAAGGTGTTCAAAAGACAAAATTCCCTTAAGTGCTTTGTACACGTTCTGTTAACCCTCCATTTATACAATTCAACAATACTTATTAATCTGGATAGTAAACTTCAGTGTGTAATATAAATCATTTAGCCCTGCTAAACAATAAATTACTGCACTTCAGTGATATAAATGATGAGATTAAGCTCATCTCCTTTCCTTTAATGTTCTTGTCCTTTGTTAGGGACAGCAGCTGTTAAATCATACAGCATAAAGCTTTTCATAGACGTTTTTCTAGTATGGCATAATGTAATATAGCTGGGACATTTCAGTTTTGTTGCCTATACAGCAGTATTTAATTCCCAAATCAGACACTATAGGTTTGCTGCCTCTGTTGACAGAGACCATCATTCAGTTCCTTGATTAATATTTGGGCCTGCTTTAACAAAGCTGAACAGAGTACTTGAGATTAGCATGAACATTAGCAACAATTAACAAAGATTCTAGGAATTCTTCATACTGAGCAATATATAAAAGCATGAATACTTACTTGCTCCAGTCCAGTTTGTATTAAATGAAGTATTCTAAATACAATAAAATGATGTGAAGAATGGGAAGTTTAAGTGTCAGAACAAAGAGAAGATGGAGGCCACAGTTTAATGCTGCCTACCTTGAATCACTAGGGCTTAGCACTGGCAGACTTCTAAAACTGACTAAAACAGAACCATCAATGACAAAACACACATGTTTAGAAGTAAGCCAAACATAGGGCTGTTAGCTCTTGGTATTGGAATCATAGAAATGTAGGTCTGAAAGAGATATCAAGAGGTCATCTAGTCCAGCCAGCTGTACTGAGGGACCAAATATACCGTGACCATCCCTGACAGGTGTTTGTCTAACCCATTCTTAAAACCTCCAATGACAAGGTTTACACAGCTGCCCTCTACGTAGTTAGAAAGTTTTTAGAAGGTTTTAGCTAACTTTAATATCCCTTGCTGCAGACTAAGCCCATTACTTCTTGTCCTAACTTCAGTGGACGTGGAGAACATTTAATCATTCTTTATAACCACCCTTAACACATTTGAAAACTGTTATCAGGTTCCACTCAAGACTTGTCTCAAGACTACATATGCACAGTTTGGGTTTTTTTAAACTTTTTCTTACACAACAAGTTTTCTAAACCTACCTTTCCCCCCCCCAGTCCTCTGCAATCTCTCCAATTTGCCCACTTTTTCCCTAAAGCATGGCACCCCAAAATGGACACAGTACTCCAGCTGAGGCCTTACCAGTGCTGAGTGGAGCAGGAAAATTACCTCTGTGTCTAACATAAGACACTCCCATTAAAACATCTCATGATGATATTAGCCTTCTCAACAACAGTATCATATAGTTAACTCACTGAATCTGTGATCCACTATAATATTTAGATCCTTTTCAGGAGTACTACCACCTAACCAGTTATTCCATATTTCATGGTTATATATTTGTTTTTTCCCCCTCCTTTCTAAGTGTTGTACTTTGCACTTGTCTTTATTGAATTTGTTGAATTCAGACCAGTTCTCCAAATTGTAAAGGTCACTTCGAATTCTAATCCTGTTGTCCAAAGTGCTAGCAATTGCTCCTAGCTTGGTGTCATCCATGAATTTTATAAATATACTCTTCATTCTGTTATCCAAGTCTAATGAAAATATTACCATACCCTGGACAGTTCTCTGTGGGATCCCATTAGATCCTGCCCAGTTTGACAGTATTGACAGTTTGACTATTAATTACTAATAGCGTATGGCCTTTCAATCTGTTTTATACTCATTTTATAGTAATTTCATCTAGACCACAATAACCCTGTCAAAGAAGGAAATTAGGTTAGTTTGGCATGATTTGTTCTTAATAAATCCACATTGGCTATTTCTTAAACTTTTTACCTTCTACATGCTTACAAATTTCCTGTTTAATAATAATTTATTTCAGTATCTTTCCAGATACCAAATTGTTAATATTAATTGTATTATTATCTGGTCACCATTAACTTTTCTAATGCCTATTTTGCGTCAGTCTTCACTAAAGACTTCAGCCTTCTTGATGTCATCGGTTATTAGGTCTCCTTTCCCAATAAGTAGAGGCTCTATACTTACCTTTAGCTTGCTCTTGCTGCTGATGTATAGACTTTCTTCTTGTTGTTTTATGTCCCTTGCTAAGTGCAGCCCATTTTGTGCATTAGCCTTTCTGATATGGCCCAATTCTTATCTCACCAACACAAGTTTTACGTGCATATAACTACATTAACTTCACTAAAGTTCCTCCTGACATACAGTGGTGTAAGTGAGATTGGAATCAGGTCTGTGTATTAACAGTGGCAAGAAAAATCTCTTTACAGGACCACCAAATTTTGTTTTTCTTTTAAAATTGAGAAAGTAGTTGGAGGGGAGATGTAAACTTATATTACACTATACTGCCAGATTTTATTCTTTCCTGTCCCTTAGGTCCATTCTTTAACTACGTTTATAGGTAACGCTTGAAATTAAGTTTCTTAAATATGTATTTCATTTAGTACATTTGTTAAATCAATTAATATATAAAATGATCTGATTAAATGTTATTTCATAGGCTTGTTTCTGCTCTTGTTTGCTGTGAACGACTTCACTCTGGTCACTGTATAAAACAGGCAGTGTGGTATAGTCACTGTTGAACATTTAGGACAATGCGATCTGCAATGAAATATTTTGTTTATTTTGTATTAATACCTGAATTTTATTTAAGCCTGTAACTATATAACACAGAATGTTACTGTAACTAACTATATAACACAGAGTTGTTTTAAACCTCCATAGTTTTCCTTCCCTCCCCCATGGAGTAAACTTCACATTCTTTTGAGACCCACAGATTCCACCAGATTTCATAAGCACAAGCTCCCGGTCACAATGACAACAATCATCCTTCAAATGGCTGAATGGAGCCCACCATCACCATATTGTTGACCTGATGGGTCACTACTGATAAATATGTTAGGATAAAATCCTGGCCCCACCGAAGTCAATAGTAAAGCATCCCTAGAGAACACAATATCCTCTTCCCCCAAAGTTGAATATTATGCTGCCTTCGCACTGCTCGTAGCCAGCCCAGAGGCCATCAGGTGATGCACAAGGTAGTAAAAATAATATATTTAATGTTTCCTTTTTCATAATGCCTTTCACTTTAACTTCTAATGGGACTCTTTGCTTCTAACTCCCTATATATTTTTGAAAGTCCCACCCTTGAAGGTCTGTACACCCTCCATGGGTACTGTTGCCTTGATCACTTGCCTTCTAACCTTAGACAAAAGGAGAATATTAAATCCACAAACATCCCATCTTCGCTGTATCCAAACATCAGATATATTCCTTCCAATTCTCTGGTGGTGGTAATGCTTTTCAATCTCTACCCAGTGAACCATATCTTTCTCAGCTCTTTACAGTTTTCACACTAAGATATCAGAAATCTGTCCTGTTCTGAGCTAGCTGAGATGCAATTAAAACTTTCCAATGTGATTTTTTCCTAACTGGCTTAAGAGTTCTCTGGGTCTGGTTAACCTTGCAGGCAGGGTGTGTACCCCCATAGGCTCATCAAGTAGGATGCAAGTTTTGATACCTTGTAGGTTGCATTCCTCTCCTAATAAGCTCTCTAGTTTGAATAATTTCCAAGACAAAATTTGTTTTCCTTATAGTTAATGAACTCACAAGTACATTAATTATGGCATGGCATGAAATCTATGGAATCTGTAACATGAAAGTGAAATGCTTTGTATGAGACACTAGTAAGATCACCGTTTAGATCTAAATCCAAACTTCTCATTATCTTTGAAAAGTGAGTTAGGTCATTTGAAAAGTTGGTTAGGTCATTATTATTTAGACTTCATGGGTTTACTTGAAATAATACAAATTACTAAACCAAGCATAAGGAGACACTGAATCAAAACTGGGTACATTAGTAAGTGAAAGCAGGGGAGTTTCATCTTGTTGTACCATAACTGATTTTTATCTATAGTATGATACCTTGAATGCGTTCAGCAAAGAACACAATCCATTTACAGGCTTTCTAAAAGTGCAGGGATCTTTATATTCCCTACAGTTAAGAAGGTGATTACTAGCTAAGTAAAAACATTATACAAAAGCAGTTCACCCTGATATAACTCCATTATAGAACTGGTCAAAGATGGGCGGACATTCTTCATGCAACTCTTGTGATTTCTACCCTCCTTCCCCCCTCTTTGTCCAATACTTCTATTTCATTTGTTTCACTGGAGATACATGATAAATGAAATAAAACCCAATACTTTTCATTTTATGTGTTTAAACATTCACTTAGAATGATAGTTTCAGTGATAATTTGGAACATGGCCCCAAACAATCCATGGGATCAGTGATCTAGATACTATATTGATGAGCTATCAGAGACAATCTAAGGCCCGGTCTACACTTACCTTTACAATTCAGTGGCAGTCGATGGGAGATATGCAAGTGACGTAAATCACTTAAGTATATCCCGTCGACTTCGCAGCGTCTCATCTGCGCGCCGTCCACACTGCGCTGCATCGAAGGGAACAGCGTTCCCTTCAATGCAGCACTATGCCACTTACCAGGGTGGTTTTCCCGTGTTGCTTCCTGGATCGACTGAGTGCGTCTATACAGAACACTCAGTCGATCCAGAGCAATCGATGTGACGGCGGTGAATTTGCTGCCGTCAGTGTGGACCCAGCCTGAGTAAAGAAGCACTAACTACACTAATGTGCTTTAGCTCCTTATTTTTAGAATTGTTCTAGATGGTTCTAGTGGCTGATGGAAGTCTAAAAATCATTTTTAAAAGGGCTAAGCTTACCTATCTGTAAAGCCACACTGCAAGCAAATCAGTCCAATAGCTAGCTTGCCTTGGGGTCAAACAGTGTCTTCACAGTTCTCTGCAGTCTGCTTGTTCTGGATGGGGCCCTGCTGGGCAATCTATAATGGGCTGCACCCCCCTCTTCTGGCTTTGAGGAAAGGGGGAGAAAGGAGAGGGACCTGGGCCCTCTCACTCCACTAGATCCTGACCAAGGGCCCTAAAGGGATGTTGCAATGTTTGAATCACTTCTTGATCCATCCTAAATTGCCCTCCTCCCAGGTCACTTTCTACTGGGCTGTGGCTCTATGCTTTGGGATGTGCTCACAGTGTTTTCAATATCAGTGTAGTCTTCCAGGGGGACAACATCCCTTACTTCGTGGATGATCTTGAGTGCCCAACCCCACCAAAAAAGTGTGCGTGGTGAGAGGGGCTGTTAAACTGGCCCTCCATCTGAAGTATATCATGCAGCTGCTGAGGGATGTGAGGCCTCCCTGGCCTAGTACTGCCTGATGCCTTGCTCTGGGTTAGTATGGGGTTTGTAAATCCCATCTCTTACATACACACAATCCATCATGCATTTGTACATATCTGGTTTTTGGTAAATACGTCTATAGCCACCCTGAATCTTTGCGCCCTAGAATAAGTTATTATATTGGTATTTGTCAAACTTTTGAAATTAATCCTACATGACTTGTTCAAAGGATCACAAGATGTCTATGTCAGAGTGGGGAATAAAAACATGGTCTCAATTTCTATTACTAAATGCCAGACAGAAAACCATCCTTCATCTTATTAATTGCCACCGTTTGTCTCTTTTGCCAGACATTCTTTCTACATTGTTTTAGAAATCAATGAAAAACTGAAATAAACTAACTTTATAATACCTGGTTAGTAGTACCTTAAATTCAGAGGGCATCAAATGTATTGCCCTAACCAAGCTAGAGTATATAGGTGCTCTAAATTAACTAGAGACATAGCAAATAAGTATCAGGACATAAATATGGTAAGAATAATTTTCTTGCTGTTTTATTTTTTTACATAAAAAAGGCAATACAAATAAAGGCCATGTTAATTCATCTGCATAAAAATAAGTAAATAGAAAAAAACTAATGTTCTCATGGCAACATTAATTCATCCTGTTTGCATATCCATACAAATTCAGAGTTAACTAACATGCAAAATTTCATATTCATATTTCATATAGGTTCCATATATGTTACTATGACAGCTACTTTTTTTTTTCCTGATTCCAATGTGTATATATTTGTAATGATCATATTAGTGGAAATTTTGTGTTGTGTGTGTTTTTTTTAAATTTGTAGCATCTATAGTCAAGAGACGTATTTGTCTTTCACCCCACAACATTCTTATTTTATCCAGTCAAGTTATGCTAACTGAAGTGATAGAATTGGAATGAGCAGATGTGGTATAGAGCAACAGAGCCTTTAAGTATTCATGGATATTTCATATTAGTAGTTACTACTGATAAACTGCAGATAAGAATAAGGAAGGGTTGGAGATGCTAGAGGGAGGCAGAGTAGTTTGGTCTTCTTATTAGAGTGAAAAGGAAAAACAAAACAGTACATATCCTAAAAATCAACCAATATTAAAAAAAAAAAAAAGCTGCCATGACAACAAAAAGAATATTTGTATCCTACAGAGCAAGTTTGTTATGGCAGCAGAAACATACTCCCTGGTGGGAGGGAAATAATTTGGCGAGGCTGCTCTCATTTAGAGACCACCTACCTTTGGTGGCTTACATGCCAAAAGTGATATGTGGAATATTTTCCATCTTGGCACATGTATGAGGCTTTTATATATACATATATAAGTTACAATAAAACACTGAACCATGTCAACACTGATGCTGGCAAGTCTACACTTATTTCTGGCAGAAGTAAATCATCTGCTGCAAGTATTAGATCCCTCAGTGTGGAAACCAGTGATATTACTGAGTATCACCAAAAACCATCCACCACATAATGCCTTTATTTCCCCAAAGTTGAGATGAAGAGATGACAAGAATGATGCAGAATAGAGTCATGAGGTGGGAATGGAAAGAGTCCATAGGTAGTTTTAAAGACAAGAAGAGTAATTCTGAATTTGAGTTTGGAAAGAATGGGAATCCAGGGAGGTTGTGAACCTTTTCTCGTTAATCACTTGCATCCACATGTAAGGAAACGATGGTTTCTTTGTTTAGCTCCCTCTGTAAGATACTCTCTTTCAAGTATTCCATAGTCAAAGAGGTTTTTCTGGATAACTTTCCTATAAAAATTTATGGCCTTGTACTATGGTAGCAACCTTCCTTTGCTCACGAAAAGTCACAGCCCAATTAACATCAATGTTCCATGGAGTCCTTTGAGAACTGCAGGGAAATTAGTTCCATAACTTGTAGGGTCAATCCTACACTGAAAGGTAATATCCTACAAAAGTATTCCTCCTCATTTTCAGATACACCCTGAGCAAGGTAAATGTTTTATAAAGTTCATTATTGTTTAGCAATTCTCTCAGTATGACCCGACTAAACAAAATCCCACTATTGCATTGAGCATACCTAACGTTTACATTAGACTATCCTTGGTATTATTGAAAGTACAGGAAAAGTACCATATTAAGTCGGGGGATAACACTTTTGCCATCTTTTATGTTGCAGAGCCTCACCAATTTGGTTGTAGATGCAATGAAAGTGAGTTCAGTAATTTGATATAGTAAAAAACAAACATTACATTAAATATATAGGAAATTAACATACTTATTGGTGTTGAAGGGTTCACTGAAGTATCTGAAAATAGAATTAGACTCATTACTCCTTTTTACTAGGGAAACTAACAGTTTAGGGAAGGAGATCTCATTAGGGTGCATGAAGTGTTGTTATGCATAAATGTTGTATCCCATTGGCCCAGGCTTCAGGAGTTTTCGATGGCCGAGAATAACACTATGCTGGAGGCTGCTGCTTGGACTAGAAAATATTTTGTTGAGGCTATCAGATTATCAGATTCTAAACTTGGGGATTATCTGAACATCTGGGCCTATTGAATCCAATGCCTTATTCAGTATATATTTTTCCAAAATTGTGCCTGGTTTCAAAAACATAATGTAATGATTCCACTGTAATATATTTTAATTGTGGGAAAGAAGAGATATTGCACATCTATCTTGGGTATATTCTATAACAGTTTAATACATTTATCATTGAGGTGGTACTGGATAAAGGAATTCTGAGCAAAGCAAGATGCTTTCTGGTGTGTTAATTTTCTTGCTTGCAGTCAGAATTCTCTTTCAGTTTGAGGCTATAACATTGTTGGTGACTGAATTCTGGAGCAAAAATGGAAAGGTTAAGGAAACTAAATGTTGAGTCACCACCTCTTTTCTACTGTGTGCTTTTTATAAACAAAAATTGTGACAAGCGCTTTCTACTTTTTGTCTCCAGACTGCTTTGGGGAATGGTTATATAGCATAAGATGTAAAACTAAAATAAAATCCCTAAATTCTTTGAACATCACAAAATAAAAAGACAGTTCTTAAGCATAAAAGTGGCATGCACACACAAATATTTTGCCAATGGTGAGAAAGGAAAAATAAAAATACTTTTTTGTAAACATTGGGAAACTATTTAAACTGATGCTTTTCTCTCTCTCAGTAGCTTTTTTCCCCCTCCAATTTAAATGGAGTGTGATTTGGAGTGTGCCTTGCTCCTAACTGCCTAATGAAAAACAATAATTATGTCACAGCTTAATCTTTGCTGCATTTATATTATCTTTAAAATATGTCACGGGAAGTTGCATGGTTCCCTGGATAGGGCATGAAAATCAGAGGACTGAATTTTCTATTGCTTTGCATCTGGTGCAGTCATTTACACCAGTGCAAAATAGTTGTAAAATGCTACCATTCTGATATGATAACACTTTATACACAGTTTGTGTGGTGCCAATGACTACACATTTGCAATCAAGAACCAGAGCCAAAATCAGGACACTTGTGTTCTGTGCTTGACTCTGCCACTATCTCTCTGTTATAACAAATTGCTTAATCTGTTTGCTTCTGAGTTTTCCCCATCTGTAAAACTGAGCTAATGAAACTCATCATTCATAGTAAATTGTTTTGAGATCTATGGATTAAACAGTATGTACATAATTCATTTATTAATGCTTTCAATTGATTATAACAAGTGGAGCTGTCCCAGTATTTGGCAAATTTGTTCTATAACTTTTGTGATTTAAAAAGAAATTTATTCTAGAAATGCATTCCCTCCCCCCTCTTATTCACCCAACGCTAATTACAAATCATACTTTTACAAAAGGCTTAGGAACCTCAAAATGTTTTCAAGTTCTAAATTTTAATACATGCTAACAGATTTGAAGAGAAAAATCTATTTTTTCTTACAGATTATTGTAATTAGGAAAATTAAAATAAATTAAAAAACTAGTATAAAGATAAAAATAAGAAAGGAAAAAAATAAAAAAGAGGAACATAGGTGGAAGAAGAGCAGAGCTGGGAAAAATCTTGGTAGTTTCAGTTCACAGGTCACTCATAACAAGTCTCTCTAGGTCTTTTCTCTGTGTTTTGCTCTGCATTTGTGTTCAAATGAACCTATAAACATGAATCAATAAGCAATTGAAGTTATTGTGTTTTGCCTGGTGGCAGTCAAGACTTGAGCAAAACCACCAAAATCAACATGATTTGTGCCCAAAAGCATAAAGCTCTTCCAGGTACTCAACATGTGAGCCAGGTTTACTTGAAATTTGGCCCACATTCACAAACCTTTCAGCAGATCAAGGTCTGGATTCCTAACAAACCCCAAATCAGAAAAGTTACTCTTTTTTTAAAAATAAGCCAATCCATAACTGCATCCAATACCGTAGAACACTATTATAATATTCCTCAGTGGAAAAGGAATTCTGTGAGTGAAAGGATATTCTGAAATAATTTTAGTTTAATTTTTCCCTAATCTAATGACTCTCCACTTTTTCCTTATCAGGACCCCTGTTCTATTTAGCAATCCAAGAATGTGGGTAGGTTACGCCCTCAGGTTGTTTACAAAACTCCAATAAATATGCCTTGTGGCTTGACCTTAGTAATGCTTAGGTATGATGTGTAATGCTACACACTAAGCATAGTCAGATTGACATCAACGGGACTGCTCAAATGCTTAAAGTTAATCGCTTGCTAAGTGTCAGCAAAATCTGTGCTAAGGTTCTTTAAGGTTTTAACTGTGTGCCTTTCCTTTTTTACCACAATAAAGTCCATTCAAGCTCTTTCTATAAAAATAAACTTATTTATGGATAAATTTAAAAATAGAAGTATTAAAAAATTATTCCAACAAGTAGATCCTCACATACTATGTATATGGTGAAAATATTCTCTGGGTTCTGAAAAAATCCCCTCTATTATTCCTCTTTACATAAGATTTTTTTTAAATGAAATTTGTTGAAACCAACCTTTTAACTGAAAGCATCAAATACTGTATTAAATAGGTAACTATGTAACACACTCTCTGCATCTGTGAAAAATGTCCTATGTAAATATATGTTTAAGTGAAACTTTAATAAATTGTACCTGTTTTCCCTCAGGTTCTACATTCTTTCTAAACTCCATTAAGTGATGACTTCATGAAAACACAGAAGACAAAATGAATTCTGTAAAAAACAATTTCTCTCTCCAGAGTGCTAGTAAAAGGCTAAGGAAATGTGTGACAAGAAGATTATACCCCCTCTTATACCAGAGATGGTGTATAACTTGTTGAGAAGTACTGGCAAATTATAAGTATTAAAAACTTTAGCTTTATAGTGTGAGTCAGTTTGCATTTGTCTTGTATTGTCTGTTTATTCACAAGCACAATGAATAATAACCTCATTGAGCCAAGTTCATTCCTGGTGCAGTACCTTTTGGTTTCAGTGAAGTTAAACCAGGAGTGAATTTGGTCCACTACATTGAATTAATTATATACCCTCTAGTTGAAGAAGCAAACTTTTTTTTTATTAAATTTATGGGAAAAAATAACAAAGCCATTAGTAATTTCAATTCATTAGACACAATTATCTATAGGAATGGAAATGTTTTATCCTGAAGTCTGGTTTTATCAGCTCAGAAGAGAGGATTAGTGCTGTATTATTTCTCTCACACATAACTCTATCAAAATGACACATTTTTAATCAAATGGAAAAAATATTTATCCATATTGCATATATGACTCAATGATCACTAGGGGAAAATCTTATTAGAAATGCCTATTAATTACTCTTAAATTATAGTGTTTTTTGGACAGAAATCAATGTGGAATTCATATACACTTATTGTGATCAAGTCTCTTGAAATGAATATTTAATCATACATTTATGTGGCAAAATAAAGTCTTACTACCAACATAATATGGGAATAAAGTGACTTTATACTGCTGTAGTGTTCCACTACTAAGTCCCCGAATAAATACGTTCAAAATCACCATGTTAGAGCATGTTTGTGAGGATGCAGCAAAATAATTCTGTTCATATAGTTCTGCCCATTTTTCTTGTTCTTCTTCAGTGCTTAATATTTTTAATTTACTTTTAATTGTTGTTGCATTCTGTATATACGTTACTCTTTGTAAAACTGTCTTTTTAAAATTTTGCCTTTAAGATATATTCTCAATAGGGGGCAGTGTGGAGGTGCATCACTCTTTCAGTCACTTCACATCAGGCAGGTAGCTGCTATATCTCCTGGAATTCAGAAGGAGTGAAACAGCTGCACCTCTCTCTGATAGATGATAGCTTAGCTGGTCAGTGTGAGGATGAGGAAAAAGGGCCCCACTCCATTCTTGAGTCTTCCCAAGCTACTTCAGTGGGTGCTACTGGTGTAACATGTACATTATTCCTTAAAAAGTGTATTCCTAGAGTGAACTAAATGTATATCATAGATGTGTAGCATAGGACTGGAAGGATCTCAGTAAGCTATCTAGTCCAGTCCCCTGTACTCAAGGCAAGACTATATAATAATTATACCATTTCTGACAGGTGTTTGCTTTCCTATTATATAATCAAAACTGCCTCTGCTGCAATTTAAATCCATTGATTCTTCGCCAATTCTCAGAGGTTAACAAGAATAATTTTTCACACTTTTCCTTTTAACAACCTTTTATGTATTTTAAAACTGTTATGTCCCCCGTCACTCTTCTCTTCCACAGACTAAAGAACCTTATTTTTTTCAATCTTTCCTCATTGGTCAGGGTTTCTAGACCTTTAATCATTTTTGTTGCTCTACTCCAGACTTTCTTCAATTTGTCCACATCTTTCCTAAAATGTGGAACCCAGAATTGGACACTCCAGCTAAGATCTGCTCACTGTGCAATACAGTGGAAGAATTACTTCTCATATCTTGCATACAACTCTCCTGCTAAAACATCACAGAATGTGGTTAGATTTGTTTGCAACAGTGTTACACTGTTGACTCATATTTAGTCTGTGAAGCATGATAAACCCTAATTCCCTTTCTGCAGTACTCCTTCCTAAGCAGTCATTTCCCATTTCATATGTGTGCAACTGACTGTTCCTTCCTAAGTGCAGTACTTTGCATTTGTGCTTATTGAATTTCATCCTATTTACTTCAAACCATTTTTCCAGTTTCTCCAGATGATTTTAAATTTTAATCTTATCCTGCAAAGCACTTACAAGCCCTCCCAGCTTGGTATTCTCCACAAACTTTATAAGTGTACTGCCTAGACCAGGGGTGGGCAAACTTTTTGACTCACGGGGCCACAATGCGCCTCAATGTGTTATAAAATTTGACAGAGGGGCCGGGCTAGGATCGGATGAATGGAGCACCCAGCACCCAACACACTGCACCCCAGCAGCCAGCACTTCAGGCCACTCTCCGCCGTGAAATTGACTCGTCCTGGTCAATTTCGGCAGCAGACATGGAATCGCAGGGTGCAGTCTCCGCCGTGAAATTGAATCATCCTGGTCAATTTCGGCGGCGGAGCTGGAGAGTGGGGGCTCACACTAGGGGAAGAATTTTTGATCTGGTCCCCTAGTCACTACGGCGGCCGCGTTCCGGAGCCACATGTGGCTACGGAGATGCGGCTCGCCGTGGCTGAAGAGCCGCATGCGGATCCGGAGACGCGGCTCGCCGCGGCTGAAGAGCCGCATGCGGATCCGGAGACGCGGCTCGCCGCGGCTGAAGAGCCACATAGCCGTGGCTGAAGAGCCGCATGCGGCTCAGGAGCCGCGGTTTGCCGACCCCTGGTCTTGACCATTATCTAAATTGCAGATGAAGATATGGAACAGAGCTAAACCCAGGACCACTCCCTTCAGGACTCCACTTGATATGCCCTTCCAGTTAGACTGTGAACCACTGATAACTACTCTCTGGGAACACTTTCCCAACCAGTTATTCACCCACGTCATAGTAGCTCCATCTAGTTTGTATTTCCCTAGTTTATTTATAAAGTCATGCAAGACAGTATCAAAAGCCTTACTAAAGTCAAGATATAGCATATCTACCACTTTCCCCTATCCAAAAGTCTTTGTTACCCTATCAAAGAAAGCTATTAAGTTGGTTTGACATGATTTGTTCTTGACAAATCCATGCTGACTTATACTTACCACCTTATTATCTTCTAGGTGTTTGCAAACTGATTGTTTGATTATTTATTCCATTATCTTTTGGGATAGTTAGGTTAAGCTGACTGGCCTGTAATGCCCGGGATGTCCTTATTCACTTTTTATAGATTGGTACTGTATTTGCTCTCTGAAATCTCTACCCTTTTCCAAGAGTTTTCAGAGATAATTCCTAATGGCTCAGAGATCTTCTCAATCAGCTCCTTGTCTATTCTAGGATGTATTTCATCAGGCGATGGTGACTTGAAGACATCTAACTTGTCTAAGTAATTTTTAACTTGTTCTTTCCTATTTTACCCTCAGTTACTTCCTCATTTTCACCATCATTCACTGTGTTAAACATCCAATTGCTACTAACCCTTCTGGTGAAAACTGAAACAAAAAAGTCATTTAGCAGTTCTGCCATTTCCACATTTTCTGTTATTGTCTCCCACTCCTCATTAAGTAATTAGCCTACCCTGTCCTTGGTTTTCTTCTTGTTTCTAATATATTTATAGAATATTTTCTTGTTACCCTTTATTTCTCTAGCTAATTTAATCTCATTTGTGCCTTGGCCTTTCCAAATTTTTCCCTACATGCTTGAGTTGTTTGTTTATATTCATCCTTCATAATGAATATGTGCATATTCATAAACTTCCAAGCCCAATGGCATCAGTTATAAACTCAACATTCCTATATGACTTTTCCAGCTGTTGAGCTATGATATGCACTTTATCTGCCATTTTGGATGTCATGGAGTTGAGCTGGAAAATCACATCACCATATTCTACCATATAATACTTCAATTTACTTGAAGCTGCTCCAAAATATCCAACCTGCTATGCCATTGTGTTACAGAATAAAAGGGTCTCTGTAGAAGAATATATATTCAGTTTCCCATTAAGCTTGGATATATTCAACATATGAACTCAGTGGAATCCTTACCCTCAAGCAAAGCCCTTCTATATATGCATTCTGGTCTTCACCTTCATCATTTCTCCTCCACCGGTTCAGCTGTAAACCATGCTTAATATGGAGAACAATTAATGGAACAAGAATGCTGACTTTTAAATATTTTTATCTTGCTGATCACTTATCTAAACAACCCATAAGTATAGCTACATATTGAACTGAAAGCTTGGAAAATTGCTTTTATAGTAGGAAGTGTTACAAATCTATTTTCTATGCATAATACTGCATAGTTTCTCTCTGAAAAAATCAATTCAGTGTTAATAAGTGTAGCATAATGAATGAATTCAATCTATTAGTCATGGTAGTTAAATAGTCTAAGACCTTTGTACCTGACCCAGAAAGCCTTAATCTTCTTTTTATCTGATGAAATCAGTCAAATTTCTGGATAGCTATTTCTTATTCATAGATAGGGTTTAGAAAAAATAAGGTTTCAGCCCATTGGAAATCAAGTATGTGTGTGGGGGGGGAGGTTTCCCATAAAAATGACTTTTAAATAGTTATAATGAACTTACATGTGAGTTGGTTTAATCAACTGTGTCTCAGATCTTTTCTTTCTTTTTTTTTTGTCATCCAGAAACAGATTTAAAATAAAGTTAATGAACAAACCAAGAAACTGTCATTCCAGTGAGTTTTAAGCTATTTGTGGCACGGCTCATCTTTCTGTTATTTATTTGTACATTGCCTAGCATAATGGGGTTCCTGTGTATGATTAGCATCACTAGTCACTACCACAGTACAAACAATGTTTTTTATGTTTATTTTTTTGACTAGCCACTCAGCCTTCCTTCTCAACTCTCCAACATTTGAAATTCAGTAATTTCATGTCTGGCATGTAAAATCATTGAGACAGATTACTGTGACAGATCAATTCTCACCATTCCTCCCGGGCACTTATCTTTATACGTGCTGAGTGAAAGTAGGAAAAAAAAATAGGATGAATAATTTATTTGATAAAAAAATGTGACTTTGGTTCCACCTAAACTATTTGCACATTTGTGTCAACTTTTCCAAATGCTTTCAACCAAACCGGAAAAAAAGCCAAACCATTCTGGTAATGTCAAAACAAAACTATTATGTTGACCAGAGAGAAAAAAATTTTTTTGATTCCTTGGGCATTTTGTCAAAAGCAAACAAAATCAGAAAAAATCCACCACAATCCTGTGTGAATTGTTCCAATGGCTAGTTACTCACTGCTCAAAATGCACACCCATTGAATTTGTCTAGCTTCAACGTCCAGCCACTGGAAGATGTTATACCTTTCTCAGATAGTTAGAAGAGCCCATTATTAAATATTTATTCTCCATATATGTATTATAGACTGTAATCAAGTCACCCCTAAACTGCCTCTTTGTTAAACTAAATAGATAGACTAAAGGAGCTCAATCACCATGACGTATGTTTCCTAATCCTTTAACCATTCTTGTGGCTCTTCTCTGAAGCTTCTCAAGTTTACCATCATCCTTCTTGAATTGTGGGCACCAGAAATGGACACAGTAGTCCAACTATGAAAGTAAGGCTGTGATAATGATAATCCCTTCTGTTTTTAAAATTATTAAATCTAGATGTGGAAAACGTCCTTGAACAGCTGTAATGGTATAGATCATTATGGGCCAGATTGTAGTCCATGTTAGATGCCAGTACAAGGGGTGAGTCACTTGGTGGACTATACCACTGTTTTCTGTATGTGGGGAGGTATGAGGTTCCACAGACCCACCAACATAGCTACGTGGGCATATTGAGAAGTGTACGCAGCCACAGGAATAAACCTGTTGCCGTTTACTCCCTGCCCATAGCAGGTGGGGAGAGTAGGAGAGAGACTGTGACTCATTAAGTCAAAATCTCCCTTCCAGGCAGCACAACAATGTGCTACATCTTATTCTGGATTCGATCACGACCTGAAAATCTAGCCCAATATAAATAAGAGTATATGAATGAAAACCACAGTTCTGAAGACACTGAGAAATACTTGCCATGCTGTATATTCATTTCAGTGACCCATTCGGGTGTTTTTTAACAAGCCCCCCATTTCCTTACTGCGCATCCTACAATCGTCAGATGGGCATCACTGCTATTTCAAATGTGAGTTTTGCCTTGGTCAAGCAAAAATTTAAAGCAAGGAATACATAAAAGGATTCCAAAACATATTAAAAACCTGAAATAAAAATGTAAGAAAAAATGTTCAGGGAAAGGTAGCCTCGGGAACTATTCAAATCTTTCACACAACCTGGCTTAGTTTTGCCACAGGAATCATCTAATTTGCAAACCTCATGAAATATGTGAGTGTAAGATGTCTGCTTTAAGTGATTAGATGATTAAAATAATTAAATGTTCCCATCTGACTGAAACACAGCTACTATAAGCACAAATACATGTGTCCTGCATCATAATTTGCATTCAGCCATACATATCACAGTTATGGACGAGGAAGAAGCCATTCTAACCATCAAATTGAAGTCAGATTCTTTATTTCTATTAATGCACGATAATAGGTGTTTTGCAACTGCAGCAGCTAACCAAAATTTCTCTGGAGGATGAAATCTCAGCATCAACATTAATAAATTATAATTATAGCTATAGAGGAAAGAGAAATGTTATCAGGATTTATTGCCATCAAAGTCTCATTATAAGCAATGTGCAATAACTCAGCTGTGTCTCTGTCAGTCTTGCATAGGCATGCTGAAAGTTATCCCATATGAAGTTCACTCTGTGATAATTCAAGACAAATACAAGACTTGTTTTCTTCTGTAGATGTGTGAGGATATTATTTTCATCTTAATTCCTTCACCTGGACAAACCGTCTGAAATTTAATTATTTATTCACAATAAGGGTCCTAATTAGAGCTGCAGTGAGCTATTTGCATGTCTGTTAAACTCCAGTAAACAAGTCCTTCATTGCTCCCAATTTTATGGCCACTAGCCCAGCAGGTTTGCTCTTCATTGTAGGACTCAGTTCAACCACTATGCTTTAGAGAAAGGAAGAGCTTCACACCCCTAACACTGATACTACTGACCACCAACAAGGGCCCTACTCTGTTCCTTTCTTTCAAAAAATATTAAAGACCATTTTCACCACCTGTAACTAAGCTAACACGTGCTAAAGCACTTAGGCAGTTTTTCATAAAGAGTGTTCTTGAAAGATTGGAGTAGCTTTGAAAAAGCAGTTGAAGCAATTTAACATAATGAGACATTAATTAAAGCAAAATTATAGTGAGGAATCTTGTAGCATTTATAACACCTGCATTAATACTGAGGGCATCAAGATTAAAAATAATTCAGCAAATAGCTCAGGAGTTCGAAGTAATTAGGGACCGGATTCTGCCACTTTTACTCATGTTGTGTAGCACCTTTCTCAGTGAGCAGGTTCTACTCAGCATGATTAACAGTAGCATAATCTAACCCTAGGTACAAATCAGTGTGATTGAGAATGGCAGAGCATAGCCCTAGACAATGAGAACCAAATTGTACAGTCAATGTCCAATCAAAATTACTATATAATGGGAGTTTTGAGTGTATGATTGAGGCTTTGAGTTTTCATTTTGAACTGAAGTTTCCATAGTCTTTCTGAATATAATTAGTTACTCTAAATTTCAATGGAAACTTTTATGGAAACAGCCTAGAAAATCTGTTTATTGTATAGCGTTAAACCATATATATTACAGACCATCAAGGCTTTAAAATTAATATTGGCATTAATTATTAAAAAGCATGTCTGCATGCAGCTTGGTTCACTTATGAAGTCCTTCCTAATAAATAGAAAATAAGGGATGGGAAACCTATACATTGCCATTGTCTATTTTGCAGAGCCATAAAAGATCAGAAAGATCACCAGAGCAAACCAGTGCATTTCTATCTTAATGTCTTCAGCAGTATGTAAAAATGTAAAAGGAACAAAACAGGTGGTATTCTTTTTTAGTTTGTAAAAACAAATAAAAATACTTCTGGACTATGACTTTACATGAGAAGTTTTAGCCTGGAGCAAATTTTTGTGGCTCAGTTAGCATATCAGAAAACTGAGGTTTTGGACTGAAGTGCTGCGTCTGCTGACACAACTTTAACAGCCTCTAGAGTACATGCCTGTACAGTAATTCAATATTGCCAAATACAATACTTAATAAAACATGACACTACACATTAGAAGCAAGAAACACTTTTTTTCTAATTCATCACAACTCTCAAAATATTTTTGATATGGTAAACTGGCTCAAAACTATTACAGGAAATTAATGTCCAGCTGCACAGTATTAACTATATAAAATGTGAGCTTTCCCGGGCAGCTTGTTTGATACTTCACCTCGCACATTGTCAGGCCCGTCAAGAGAAATTTGGAGCCCTGGTATGTCATATTTGTTGAGACCACACTGACTCCCATTTCACTTTATTTACACAGACTTTACAAATGTTTTGGGGACACTCCTGAGATTGGGGCTCCAGTTCAATTTTCTCTCCTCCCCCCCCCCCCCCCGTCTTCTGAGCCCTGACCATTGTGATTACCACAGGAAACAAATTAAGAATAATAAAAAGAAAATTAAGATACAGAAATTATTAGAAAGAAGACACACATTTTAAAAATGAAAGTGATTAATCTTTGGATCAAAGTACAAGGGGAAGTGGTAGATTATCCATTTATTTTTATTAAAGCTAGTTGGAATATAGAAATCCATACCAATAAAAAAACATTGTTGTTTTTTTTTTAAACAAAGTTTTCTCAAATTGGGACAAAAAGGCAAATATTCAAACTTTTACATGGGAATGGATTGTTAAAAAAAATGTTTTTTGGGAGAACTGAAATTTATTTTTTTGGACTTCCTGCTTGCCTGCCTGGAGGCATCTTGTCAATTTCACTTTCTTCCTGTAGGCAGAAAGTGCAATTGACAAAGGTTTTCCAATCAGACTGCAAGAGGTTAAGCACTCAGGCTCTCCACCTTCCCACATCTCTCCCTGCCTGGCTGCTAGAGAGGTGAACAGGGCTTTGGTACAATTTAGCAGAATTTGGCTCCATGTTTTCTCTGCTTAGAGTTACTGTCACTTTTATTGTTCAATGTATATATAAAGATAGTATAAGAAAATCTATTGTCCAGAAAAGTTGTCAGTTTGTCTGATAAGCTACCCAAACTTGAAATAAAAGTGCTGAGTTATTACCATTTTCTATTTCCAATAGTGAAGATCACAATGGAAGCCTTTGTCTAAGAACCACCATGTGCTTTCTCCGTCTGGGTCTACACAGATGGCGGCAAATTCGCCACCATCAGATTGATTGTTCTGGATCGACTGAGTGGTCTGTTTAGACCCACTCAGTCGATCCATCAGTTGATGCAGGAAAACCACCCCTGTAAGTGGCACAGCGCAATGTGGACAGTGTGCGGAGCAGACATAGCAAAGTTGACAGGAGATACACAAGTGATTTACGTCACTTGCATATCTCCCATCGACTGCCACCGAATCTGGAAGATAAGTGTAGACCGGGCCTCCATTTCATTAAGTGGTGAGAAATCTATTTGTTCTTCAAGCATTATTAAGATCCCACATAATTTTTAAGAGTAGAGGATTACCCATTGTTCATTTTGAAATATTTGTCCTCCTCCCACTGTTTCTCATCAGCCAACTATCTTCTTTCACCTTTCTTCATTTTGTGGTGGTCTGTATTTACGGCCCAATCCTGCAACTTGGTGCAAGCCTATGGAGAATACCACCCACAAAGTGCCTCAGGATTGGAGCCTTAGTTTGTAAAACACATTGAGATACTTATAGGGGCCTGATCATACAAAGCCTTAATCATGTGAGCAATCCTGTGGGTCAATGGGGTTACTCACATAGAGATAGAGTGTAGTTTTACCACAAGCTTTAATTAAAGGGAAGCCCATAGTCAATGACATAATTGCACTACCCCAGGAGTCACAACAGTCTGGTACCTGATATCCCTTGTTCCAGGATGTGGTGGGGGGAAGTGATCTGTAACACCTTTATACTTGGCACAGATTGCTTCTCTGTCCATGTTGCCTTATTCATACCTTCAAGGGTACTGGGGTTATAATCAAGGCTCTGCCCACTCCTTTCCTATCTATGTGGGGGAGGAAAACAGCAGCTATGCAGAATCTGCTGCCTTCCCACGCACAGTCAGGCAGTGCAAGTGGCCCAGGAGCGTGACTAACTGGGTCCTTTACTCTTGCATGTGGGTGTTCATGATGGTTAACAACTGAACCATTAGTATTGCTTGTACATAATAAGCCTTTGCAGGATCAGACTCAGGAAACTGAAGTTATTTAACAAAATATATTAATAAATTAATCACATTTTTATCAGAAGGGAAAGGAGACTTGAGCCACTCAACTGGAAAAATGTTAAACTGAAAAAAAATTACTCTTATGTTTGCTAAGTGACTACAAATCTTATAATGACACTTTCAACATATTCAGCGGAATTACTTCAAATTGCGCAAGTATTTCAAGGTTTGCCATGAAAAACAGAAGATCTTTTTTAGCTCTGTACACAAAATATCCTTTTGAGTTAAGTGACAGAAACACTGAAACTAGCTGGATAAAATCACTTGAGTAGTAGCTTTAAAGCCTTTTTTATCCCATCAGTTCTGCAGGCAGCTTTATATTTGCTAGTTTAGATGGACAGATTGGCTTGAACTGTGTTTCGATAAATCCATGGGTGAACAAGTGCATGCAAACAGGGCAAGAACAGCCCTGATTCTTCCTGATTACACAGCTGGGCAGCTAAAGCTTTCATGACTGACCTTTACTATAACTTGCCAGTAAATGCTTGCCAAACCCCTGCTCTTATACATCAAGTTTCACACCCCCTAACATGTTTCTCTGCTGTCTTTTAATTTGTGACATCAAATTACTCTCCAATCCCCTGGTGCTTTCGCCATATTCCCTAAGGCAGCAATCCTGTATGACTGACAGGCATATGGTTGTACTGGATAAACATGAATTATTGAATGCCTATAAAATGAGATAATTTCTAGCCAGTAAACACCACTAAGAATTCTTCCAATCTGCTCTAAACTTCTCCTGAGCTTGACTTCTAACGTTAGCAGTGACTGGGATTTGTTAATAGTGCCAGCTTTCATAATGACCTTAGGGGAGACCAATATCACAAGTACTATCAGTCTTTTTCTCTCCAATAATTAGCATAGGCTGACATTTTGTTAGGTGCTAATTACTGAATACTTTTCTGTATGTATCACAAGCTTTATTTCAAAAGGACATTTTTAGTCCCATAAGGAACCTATAGAGTTTGCAGGAAAATGAATATTTTGTAGTTATTTTTTTTCACTGTGGGGTCTGATCCTATTTTCTATGTGAATGATTATTCTTGGCTATCTTTTTACTCATTCATTACAGGTTTAGACATTAGTACCCTGTATTGAAGAAGTATATTTAAAAATAAAAGTGCAAAAAACAGGGCAAGTTTATGTAAAGAAAATTACTACTGGTTGAATTTGGAAGACATACATACTTGAAAATTCACTCAGACAAATGTGAGATAAATAGAAATGTCTCTTTAATGTCTTTCAGATATAACAAAGACATCTTTTAAACACTATATTGTCACTTGCTCCTGTTAAACTGCAACAAGACAGTCACCGCTGAATGAAGATTAACAGCTAATTATTACCTGCCCAGTAAGATAGTTTCTGCAGTCAGGCAGTATGAAACTAATGCAATACAGTCCCATTTGCCTCCTACCCTTTTTCTTTCAAAAGATAGTATGGTATCATTGCCTATGAACTACACAAATTTTCCAGGCACGAGCCAATCAACGTTATTCTTGCATCTCTCATAAGGAAGCATTAAACTGTCCTACTTATTGAAAACAAACTGTTGTTTTATCTTTCTTTCCATTATGTATCTTCTGCATATGGATTCACTCCTAATCTATGCTGGCACACTTTTACTCACTTATTTGCCAAATATGAGAACAGTTATATTTTATAAATAGACTTCCCTGATGTGTAGGAATGAAATTGCATCTTGGTTTGGTCAACCATATGTTTGAAGATAGAAGATAACCAGACAGAAGCCCCCAATTTTTCACTACTAAAGGAAATGCTAATTAAAGATTTTACATTATACTCAAGAGTGCTGATTGTTTCACAGCATAGTTTGTGGGAATTCCCTGAGTGGTCTTCCTACCCCAGTGACTCTCCTTCTAATGTAATATAATATCTGATTCCATAAGTTTCTGATTCTGTGGGAGTTACAATTCACTACATATGGGGAGAATCAGTTCAGAAAGAATCAAAAAATGTTTCTAGAACTGAACCTTTTTGAGAATTCTGAAATATTTGGTTACCTTTTTCCAGGCCCAATAGCAGAAATACCAAGACAGAGGTATTTCCAGCCTGACGAGAAACAGGAAGCACTAGAAATCTGAAAAGGGAGGGCTTTTAATTTTTTTGTTCATTTTGAGATTTTCAGACAAATTTTTCAAGCTTAAAAACATTTAGATAAAAGGTTTGGGTTTAATAATATATATAGTGTTTGAAATTTTCAAAATTTCGGTAAAAAGTCAGATTAAAGCATTTTTTAAAATTTAATTTAAATTTTTCCAGAAAAGATTTCCCAGTTCTCAAGCAGCCCTATTAATGACACTTAATACTTTAATGATGGGCACTTTAGAAGTGGTCATAGATAGAAAGCTAGACGAATGGACTCTTATCCATTATGATATTTCTATATTCTCTTATAAAGTGTATTCCTTGGCCTGTTATATCTATGAATTCTCAGTAGGGCTAGATGCTTCAGCTTCCAAGCTGAATCTCCTTAGGTACTTTTATTACCTCTATCAATATATAAGTGTTTCACAGACATTAAAGGGTGTAACCTCATAATACAAAGTGTTTTGAACATAAGCCAGCATGGCTTCACCATCCCATGATACAGCACGATGGACTTACAGAAACTCAAGCACAGAAAACTGTAAAGTATAATTTTCCTTGAATTATCCACAAACTTAGTTCAAGAAAAACAACTGGAACATGCCAGCTTCTTAAGAAAAAGCCGATTTATGACTAATGAACTGAGAAAATCTGTAAAGAATATTGTTCCCTTACTTAGGCCTTGTCTACACTAGCAATTACGCTGGCAAAATTTTGCCACTCAGGGGGTGTGAAAAAAAAACAGTGTCCCCCACCGATGTGTCCCCCACCGACATAGCTACCTTGACTTGTTTAGGTGGTTTTATTACATTCATGGGAGAGCTCTCTGCTGTCGACATAATGAGGCTACACATGTACTCTTGCAGTGGCACAGTTGTATTGATATGGCTGTGCCACTAAGTTTTAAGTACAGACCAGCCCTGAGAGTTCACTCATTTAATGCATCTAAGATTACTTACATCTGTTGTGAATTTCCCCCAATTTTTTTCCCCTCAGAAATGGATTAGGTTTCCCTCTCTCAGTTTAATGTGCTTGTTGGACCAGATCCTCCCCCAACTCCAGAGTAAATGAATGCAGATTTCATAAATGTGTTATGCCACTCTCTCGAATGATATGAAAATGAGTGTTACATATCCAATAACAGGATAAGACTCAAAGGGTCTTAAATATCTATGAAATACTGTGGGTGCTAGGAGGGAAAAACAATATTACTAACTATGACATATTGTTATTGTCAGTGTAATAAGGTAGCTTGCCTCTTCAGGGCTGGAGGATCTGGGGCTAGCTAACCCTGCTTATTAAATGAGCACACCTGAGAGAGTGCTGACATTTCCTCTATAAGAACAGCAGGAAGCTTCAATAAGGAGTTACTGGTAGTAGAAAGGAGTTGCAGTGAACAAGAGATACCTGCTAGAGACTGTGACAGGGAGAAGGGTTTGACAGCCAGAAGGCTGAGTTCCAGTCAGGTAAAGCTTGAGAATTCCAGGCCTAATTTAAAACTGATGTAAAGACTTCTTGTTTGTTTTGGTCTATCAAGGGAGATGCAACTTTTAGTTTTGTTTTTGACGGCTTGCTGATAGCCTGAGTGGAACTGATGAAAGGTGGTGAAACAAAGGGGCCCAGCTCTAGAAAGGAGAGCTGGGATTCCCCACCAGGCAGGGTCGGGGGGAGAGGGAAGAGGAGAATGACAAATTGTATTGAGGTTGGAGACTGCAGGGCCCATATGTACCCAGAGGACTGAATAAATGGGACCTCCAGAATGCAGGTGTTTTAATTACCTCTTGCACTGCTGTAGCATTCTTGAGGAGTCACAGGAAGAAAACTGAGTCTGTTCTGCAGGCATCCTGCCCCAAGCCATAAGGGGATGCCAGCGGGATGGTCACTTGGTTGCAGTCACTTGGTCCTCATAAAGAAATGGGGTGGTGCTGTTATTTATGCCAAAGGTAAATCACATCTTTCATAACACAAAAGAAACGCACATGCTGAAGGAATACACAAAAAAGGAAGGTTTGCTGTACATAGCCACAAAAATCCCACAGTGTATCTGAGAGTGGGGAAAACTAGTTTCAGACAACTTTGATCAGGATATGTTGGGCTTGGGTGTGTTTCTTTACTGCCCACCCCTGCCTCTTCCAGTTTTTATGATGTCCTTAGTCAGACAAAAGTCTCACTGACTTCAATGGAAATTTTGTCTGACTAAAGACTTTTGGAATTCTGCTCTGAAGTATTAATCATTAAAATTAAAAAAAACCAAAAAACTAGTTCACATGTCTGGGGATAAATCTCACTTGAACCTTTCAGCTTCTAGCTCCCATGCCTCCTAGCAGGCCAGTCCTGACCCCACTGAATTTAATGCCAGAACTCCAAGGGTGAAATCCCAAACGATCTGAAGTCAATGGAAGTTTTGCCATTGACTCCAATAGGGTCAGGATTTGACCCTAAGAGACTTTTGCACTGTTCACGTACTAAAATGGAAGCTGACAATAATACCTTTTCAATTTTATAATCCTTTAAATTGCGGAACCGGTGGCCCACTGCTACTAGCAACTGAAGTTCTGGTTAGTGGTTCAGGGAATGTTGGGTGTTTTAAAATCTGTTGCAGTACTGAGAAATTCCTTGCCAAAGTCAGTTTGTCTTCTAAAAAGGGAGAGAAAGGAAACTTGAACTAAAATAGGAAGTGTTTCTACATGGGAAACTGTATTACCCACTGTCACAATGAATATAAAATGCCTGGCTGAAAAATGGCAATACAGTATTTATGTTTAACTCCAAGGTACTGTTGCAAATTTTATGATGCAGTAAAGGGTGTTACTTGCATTTGAAAATGCATGTAAAATCTGGACAGAATTCCTGGTATGTTAGATAACGTTTTCCCAATGAAATATATCTCTTTAATCTGATATTCACTCTTTAATATTTATAGATTATGTGAATCTGTTCTTCCATACTTGTTCATTACCCAATTTAAGTTTGAAAAGTAGAACAATGTTGCGGACCTAATCTTGCATGGTGTTATATTCTTCTTGTGGGAAGCTGAGCACTCTCTTCTACCAAAATAAATGCCATGAAGGCAAATTTATTACAAAACATCAGCCTTATCTTATTTTATCTTTTTTATTAATATTTTTACTTGTGTAGGCTTAATTTTAAAGTTTTCTAGCTGGTGATATCTAAACTTCCCAAGACTTCATCCATTCTCTCTAGAAGTCTGATCTAATGTTATGATAAAGCCTACATTTCTTGATTCCATCACACGTAATGAGGGTATTTATCACGAGATAATCCCACTGGGGTACTCTTATGAGATACAGAAATCAGACCAATACCTGCAACATTCCAGGAACATAATTATCTCCTAGTGGCCATGCCTCCCTGAGTTACCCTTGTGATATATGCAGAAAAGTATAATCAATATGCACTTTCTGCTTGTACAAAGATGAATTTGGTATAAATTGAAACCGGCAGGTTAAAATATAAACAGCCAATGCAGTGTCTCATTGATATAATCATTGATATAATCTATTCACAGAGCTAGCATATTGTCCCAGGGCATTCTTACATGTAGAGACTCCTGTGTGATTCCCCTTCCTGCCAATGTATGTGGTATAACAAGAGGAGCGATGATGTAGCTACCACTCCCCTACAAAAAAACAATCCCTGCCTGTAGTTTTGATCCTTTGGGACTGTTAACTTATGCTGAGGGAACCACCTGTGTCTTGAGCAGCCCAAGGATGAGTGGAGAGAAAAGGTGAGCTTTATGCTTCCTCTATTATACCACCAACTCAACTTGTGTTGTATGCCTCTCAGAAAAGGGTAGGAATCTAGTCAAAAATGTTTTGACCAATTTTGTCTTCAGATAAATTCATATGAATCAGCTGGACAGTTTGCTCAGTTTAAGCAGGCTTATAACAGCAGCAGCTAGGACAATAAAATAACACAATTAGAATATAAATATGCATTGCACTTCAGGTATATGTTTACATATGTGGCACACAAGCCTATTGCGGGTTCTTTACTCTTTGTCAGCAACTCTTGTTATGTCTGACATAATCATTAAATTGAATACACTGTTGTCATAATCTAGATCTAAAAATAATCATGTAAGATATCGTTGGAAAACTAACTCACTGATAATTAATATTCTTGCATGTTGTATACATGGGGTGGGTACAAAGAACTGTGCATTTATTTTCCTGACAGCCAGGCGGGTCAGACAGAAACAGTTAAGGTGCACTTAAAAAAAGGGAAATAAACTAAAAAACTAACAAAGGGAGGAGTAATGATTCATCTATTACTTGTGGGGGAGGAACCAGCATGCAATTTTGACCAGACCACATAGCGTCTCTTACCGGGGGAAAAAAAAGAAACTTTTCCTGAGGATACTTTTCAATGCTTTATTGAACTGCAAAGATGGGGGGGGCCTGAATATTAAATGATAAGTAATCGAATCAACTGATTTCTAATAGTTATATTATATATGAAAATACATTGAGTAAGGTCTTTTATGAAAGCTAATAACACACTGATTGATATTATTGAAAATGTATGTCTTAACCCTGAGGAAATATGAATACTCACTGATTATGTTTTAAAATCTGTGACCAAATAAAGGGGGAAATAGACTTTCTCCCACATGGGAGGAAAGGCAGCTAGATACCTGTCTCCAAAGAAATTAAGCAAGGTGTGATCAAAAACAATGGAAGCCCTATTTATATATGAATCAGCAGGAGGATGGGAACCACACAGGAAAGGAAGAACAGCATGAGCTCATCCTGAGTCTGGGGACAAAAGAGTGAATCTGGGAAGATATAAATTGAGAGAAGCCATCCTGGCATCTATTACAGGAAAGATACAAATGGCTAGAGCTCTTGCAAGCTGAGAAAGCTGGGTCCTTATACCAAGATGTTTGAAGCCTCTGGGAACTGAATAGAAGTGAGAAACCTGCTTAGGCAAAGTTCTTTCACCTAGGAAGACAAGGAAGACCAGCACCTTGTACACCTGTTGGGAGGTCCTGAGTGTGTGTGGGAAAGTTGGCCATGGCTGGAAACAAGAAAAAGTGGTAAGAAATCTACTTTGAACAAAGATTGTAGCTTGTTAAGTTAGATTTTAGCCACTGTGTATTTTATTTTTGTTTTTATCTTTTTGTCTACCCCTTTTACTTGAACTCAAAATAAAAAAGGTTTTTTAAATAAATGAACTTGTTTTACTTTTTATCTAAAAAAACCCAGTGTTTGAAGTGAAGTGATTGTTAACTTCAGTTAAAGTAACAAGTTGTGTTGTTGTTTTTTGCCTCTTTAAAGGAACAATGGGCCTTATTACATCTGTGTGTCCTGACATGTTCATTCCTTTCCCAGAACAGACAGTTCTGGGGAAATTCAGTACTGGGGATGTTTTGAGGTCACCCTGCAAGAAGTAACAAAGACTGTGGCTGTTGTATTGTTGGTAGGTTTCTGTGGTTAGAGTGCTGAACCAGAGCCGAACAGCACACAGACACTCAGGGAACTTCATGCTTGTCTGCTGATGATTGGTGTCCATGAACCACAGCAGCATGACATCTAGGGCACCCAGGATTGCAGGGCAGACAGTGACACAACCCTTTTGTGGTCTGTGTGGAATTCCAAAATGTTATTATATATGACGTATACTATAAACTATAGGGTGGCTTGGATGCATTTCCAGTGCTGCCATATCCTTCCCAGTAGTATCACTTGCAAAAATAATGCTTCTAGAAATGACATCAAGAATCAGGCAAGATTGGTTTATCCTGCTTGTTGTGCACCCTAGATCTGCCATCGACTAGAATGGTGAGGAAAATAGAAGCAAACAGAATTCAGGAATCCATTACATATCAACATAGGGTATTTTGAATTTTAACCCCATTGTTTTAGCTAAAAACTTCTCAGATAACATCCTTTCCCGTCATTACGCCTATAGACCAATTTTCTTAGCAAATTTAAGTTTAAACCTCCTGCCAATACTAAGTTTTGCTTGTGGGTTTTTCTTTGTTTTTTTTTTAAACGAGGGTCTGGCAACCGGCTCCATATTCCCTCTCTCACTTTCACTTTAACCAATGAGCTACCTCTAAAAAGAACTGTGCACAAGTATTATTGGTCCTACAAAACTCAGGAATAACATTTTTGAGTGCAGTTTGTTGATTGGTTAGATAAGTACAGAGCTCTCAATTATAGAGCATTCCTGTAACACCCTCCACTTTTCCATAATCTTTGGCTTTTGGGAAGTGATGGGTTTGCATAGTGTCTCTTGTATAAGAGGCACTAAAGACACACACAGACAACAAACAAACTGGAAGAAATCAAACACAAATAGCATGGCCTAATACTGGCCCTTTACCAATTCATTTCAAAGGGATACTGCCTTTTTACAACCCTGTAACATTGTGTGAGGTAATATGCATGCCCATTCACATGAACCAAGATAGTGTCTACCAGACAGTATTTCAGATTTCTCTTGTATTCAGATGAATCTCAGAATAGTAAAAATACTCTTTTTGTGTGAAAAGCTGGACCTTTTTCCATAGAATAAGGTCAAAAAGGAAGGAGCAAGCCATCCTGGCAGTTGAATTTTCTTTTTCTTGAAGCTGATAGTATTCAAAAGCTTTGCTAAAAATATCAGGATATATTTCCACATTAACCTTTTGATAGCTGTCTTCTTAGGGCTCTTTCCTTCTGAGTGGCAGATTACCATACTCTCTGTCACAAAGCAATGTTTTAAATACAGAACATCCAGGTTCAGAGTATTTTACTATATAAAAAAGGGTAAATATTTACTATCCATCAAGTTAAATCTACCAATAGTCACATTTCAAGTACTGCACTATTAGGCAATAAAAACAGATTGTCACTAAGGCTTAGGATATGTTATAGGTAAAAGTAAAAAAAAAACTTTATTGCAAGCTCTCCAGATTTGATGTGCCACTTTTGTGTGTATGTTGGAATATGTAATAGATGAGTGATGGCTCCAATGAGAAAAGGATTATTAAACAGATGTTATCCAGCATGTATTTTAGCCAGCATGACTTTTCATACAACGTCATATATGACTTTATTGATAAGCCTGTATATTTTTTACTAGAAAAATGCAACAGGGAGCAATATGTCCAACACTAAAGTTTCTAAACACCTTAATGGTCAATATCAACCAAACAGTGCTTCAAAAGGTGCCCGATTTCATTGCAATGAGAAATGAAGAATTTTCCCTCACTTGGTAGAGTTTTGCTTTGAAAAGTTCTAAACATTAAAGAATAATTCACAATTAACTTGTTCAAAAACCCACAACAAATGTCCATTAATTAGAAATATCACTCAAAATGAAACATTCTGCAACTGTTGCTTGAAGGAAAGCAGACTTTAGAGCCCCAAACCTGCACCTGATAGTGCTTGAAGTAACTGCAGCCCCAGGCAGGCCCCACACTCGGTCCATGTTATATCTATCACAAAACTAGGCCCTAGATTTGTGTTGTATGAGTAGTTAATTCTCTAGTCCTGCTTAGCAGCAATCTAGACATTTAACAGATGTAAATTCTTTCCCTCTATCAAAAAAAGCAACCTTTCTTTTTACGTTGGCTTAGCTGCAAACAGCTCTTTCAGTCACCTAATTTTCAAAGAGCAGGTTGTAACAGAATCTAACTCACTGGCTTTTTTCAGTGAGTGTTCGGGCTTCTAGCTGGCAATCATACATAGTTCCTTTTATGATCAGCTGGGAAATTACACACACAGAAAACCAGAACATCAGACTTATGACGTGTCCCTACTTCCTAATGTCAGTCAGAGGCCTGGTCTACACTGGCCGTGGATTTCAGTGGCAGTCAACAGGAGATATGCAAGCTACATACAGTAACTTGCGTATCTTCCGTCGACTTCCTAACGTCTATTTACTGCGGCGTCTTCACTGTGCTGTACCAACGGGAAATGCCCTCTTGTCGATGCAGCACTACGCAACTTGCCAGGGTGGATTTACAGAGCTGACTTCTGGGTTCGATTGAATAAGTCTATACTGCCACTCAATCAAATGCGCAAAATCGATCTTGCACTGCCGACAGAGAGCTGACAGAAATATTTCCAAATTTAGCATCTCCTTTTGTCTGCCTAGACAATTTTACACTCTATTCCATAATTTTTGCTTTAAAGTTTGTCAGACTTGTATAACAGAAGTGACTTCCACTGGGAAACAGGGTAGCATATTCCTGCCTCTTTACAAAGATTAAACTGTTCAGTAGTGGAGATGTTATAGATTTTTATTATTTTTTAGGAGATATAACACAGGGTATGGCATATTCTTGCTCAATGATGGAAAAAAATTGTAAATATGAATAGGAGCTATAACTATGAATGGATGTACAATGTTGAGTGCAAACATTTGGTATTGTGCGCAATATGTGTAATCCATGTGCACCGCACTAGGGTGCTGTGTACAAACTTGAGTGCCAAGTGCACTGAGAAGGGAAATGGAGCCAGCCTATTGAATGAGCTGTTGGCATATAAGACTTTGGGCAGCCCTGACAAGGTGCTGTCCTTCCAGGTAGCAGCCCATGTTTTTCTCTGTCACATTGGACCAAGAGAGAAAGAGAGAAGATTAAGACGCCTTACCTGCTTGTGTGTTCCTGTATTCAGTCATCTATTCCTGTTCCTACCATCTGTTCCTGTGGCTCCCATCATCTTTCCTTCTCATCTTCTGTATTCAGTCCTGTGTTCACCTGTCATACTCTGCTGTGCACTTCTGTTGAGAATGCCTGAAGGGCGTGAGTTATGAATTTAATTGGTGACTATAATCATCTCTCCTTTTTCCTTTAGACACTGTGTAGTTTGGGGCTTTAGGCCCATTGGGTATCTGGCCTGTGGCTGTGTCCTTTTGTTAAATAAACTGTTACCTTTTATCTTAAGCTGTCTATAAATTCCGTGTGTGTGAGTCCATAGATGACAGATGCCATAAAAAAATGAACCTCAAGGGCCCTTAAAATAAATTTGGATCTGCTACTGGTCAAGTTGGGAGGGATAGGCCCAATGGCGATGGGAGGATAGTGGGCCCTGGATCTTTGTTTTATTCACTCTCCCTGCCTAAATGATAACAGGGGAAAGGGTGGGAGGATTCTCAGTTTAAGAGAATTAAAATGTCACATACTACCATCTCCCAAATCAGAAAACAAGACCCTTTAACTATTTGGGAATACCAATATTTTCTGTGTGGGAAAGACATTGAGTACTGCTTAGTCACACCAAAATTTCCTTCTACTGAGATCTTCCAGGACCAAAGTTTTAATTCTTCCTCTTTATTTCTTACTTTCTACTCATACTTAACTTTGATCCTGAATCCAGAAATTTATCCTTGACCATGACATTTTGAAAATGCTCACAGCTCTCTTTAGTGTGTCTATGTCAACATCTCTGTTTTGATTCTACCATTTGTGTCCAGGCAAAGCATCACTTACCTACTTCAGTGAGCTCAGTCCTCCCCATTTTTCAAATATTTTGTCTGCCTGAGCAATAAGAAAAAACTGCTGGGAAGTCAAAGTATCAGATTTTTTTACAGTTAACAGCCAATTTCATGTTTTCTGACACATTTGTGGTAGTCACAACAATACTGTGGTATTACCAATAGACGTGGGAAAAATACAATCTTGTCATTGCATGATGTACAAGATTTGAATTAAATCTTAACAAACTACCACGGGAAGTGATAGATTCATCTCCTGATTTCTTAAAATCAATAGTGGATGCCTTTCTGGAAAATATGTTTTAACCGAGCAAAAGTTTTTGGGTTAGCAATAGGGATAACTGGTCAGACTAGAAGATCTAATGGTCTCTTCTGGACTATTCTGTGAGAACCTGCAGAGTGTTAATTACTTTGGTAATGCATTTTTAAAAAATCTCTGGTTCATTTCTTGTCTATATGCGCTCAGGTGCATGTTTGGAGTAATTACCTATTTCTGGGGTTACTTTAGCCTTAGGGTGACTAATAATGAGAAAGAGCTTAGATGTGGGGAAACTACTATGCCAAGGGCTTACCTAAGATGGCAGTTAAAAATTCAAAGGCAATATAGGGCAGGTATTGAAATGACACGAGATTAAGAGGCTAGTGGGGAAAGAAATGGAACCAAAAACAGCGGGTAAGAGAAGGAGGTGTGAGGGGTAAAATAGGCTGTTCCATATAGCAAGATATACAGTAGAAAGAGAAAATGAAAGAGCAGGGAAAGAAGGCAGAGCAAAACAGAAGCATAATAAGTGTTGCTGGCATACAGCCAGAACCACTCCACTCCTTCTGTGTGTCTCTAGGGCAGGGTTTTTTCCATTGTTAAGGTTTCACCATGTAAGACAGGAAATGAAAATATTAACCCACTCAGATATGCTTAAAAGCTGGGCCCTGGGGAGAGAATTTTTCCCAAAGATCCCAATTCTGGGAGGGGAGGTTGAATTGCTCAGCCCCTCTTGGCCAAATTCTGGCCTCATGAAACCCCTGTGAAATCAGGAAAGTAAATAGGATTGAATGGGGTATAAACAAGGACAAAAATTGGCTCCAAACCTTTAGTGAGTCCTGCAATAGAGGCAATATGGTCTAATAGATAAGGGACTGGACGGGGACTCAGATGTGAGTTATATTCATGATTCTGCTATTCACCTAGGGAAAGTTACTTCACGTTTGCATACCTCAGTTTCCCTTCCTGCTTTGTGTATATATAACTGTAAGATCTTCTGGGTGGGGATTATCTCTTACTTTGTACAGGACATGGCACACTAGGGCTTCATTTTCATTTTGGGACCTCTAACCACCACTGTAATACAAATAATGCAAAAGCTGCCCTCTTGCCTGCACTCTGAGGACAAAAAGAGTTTTATTTCAGTAGGGTCATCAGGACCATGGGAAGGTTAGTCTGTACCTACATGGGAAACAAATCTTTGACAATGAATTCTTCAATCTAACAGAGAAAGGCATAACACAGTCCAATGGCTGGAAGTTGAAGTTAGACAAATAAGATGCAATTTTTAAATGAGGATAATTTAATCATTGGAAAAATTCACCAGGAGTTGTGGTGGATTGACAATCACAGGCAACTTAAAATCAACAGTAGACTTTTTTATTCTAAAAGATATATTCTAGAAATTTTTGTGGGGGAGGAGTTCTATGGCCTATATTAAACAGGAGGACAGACTAGATGCTCTTTTCTGGCCTTTGAATCTCTGAATCTCTGATAAGATCCTTCATATTAGTTTAGTTATATTTACTTTCCAGCTTTATATACAGTCACAAGGAAAATATCAAAATAGCCTTGCTTATAAAAGTCTACACAACATAGCAAAAAGGAATATTTTGTTGTGGGAAGTGGCTACAGAAACTTCCAAATGTCTAAGTATCTCATTCTGGAAAAAATTTTAACAATAAAAACAGACACAATCAAAGATAGATTGAATGTATTACCTTTGTTCAACATAACAGTCTAGTATCTGTGTTTAAAATGCCTACAGAAAAGTTAAGTGGTTAGGGGTATAACCGCAAAGTGTCAGGCAAGGTGAGCAAAAATATTCACATTTCATATCATCAAAAAATATAACTATAGATAGAACGACCAAAACAATATATTTAATCATCTCCTACTCCCAATACTTCAGTATTGTTTGTAGACAGCATATGTTACTAAAGATGGGTCTGTTTGCTTTAACAATTCTTCACAGGGTCTGGCAATTACAGAGACCATTAGCCCCTGTCATCTCTAAATTGCTCAGAAAGGTGCATTGATCTACATATCTTCACCTGAAGGAGGAAGAGGCCTCTTATGGAATCCACTGTTCATTATTAAATTTGATTTTAAGACCTAATGTTCAACTGCTGCTACAAAACAACAGTACTAATGCCTACAACAGTACCTACCACCCAGAATTATCAATCCTTCTTATCACATTTTCCTGTGAGATCCTTTGTGGTGACTTTCCCTGACAGATGTTCTGCTTCAATCACTTCCTGTGGATCCTGACATCTATGATCTTTGGTAGGATTTTCCTATGTTCCTGATACAAAATATTTGCAATATGATTTCCAACTTCTTTTATAAAAAACCACCTCTAACAAAGATCTATCACATGTTTAATCACTCTTATGGAATAGGTACCTAAGTATTAGTATTTCATTTTTACAGTGCCATGGGTATTCATGATGACATACAAACAAATAAATACGTGCCTCTGCCTCAATTTAGACATAACATAGTACATTCCTTGAACAGGAAGCATTGGCCGGAATAGCTCACCAGCTGTTGTGATGGTTTCAGGCATACAATAAGGCTTCCTTAACTGAGGATGTCCTTAACAAATTTATCCTTACCTGGTGCATTCCTAACAACTGTGCACTTAAAATGTGTAAAACGTGTGGAAGTATTTAATTTTGACTTTATATTTCATAATTTTTAAATCATTTCTTCCATCTCAGTTTGTTTTTTAGCATCAGTGATATGCAGAGGAAACCAAATTGGATTTTTAGTTTTTTTAAATTTCAGACACTTTTGAATCAGGTGAGTACAAAATGTCTTCTCAGACCATATGTGAAAAGGGTAGGGTTAGTTTTCTTCTCCTTCTCTTGTTCTCATAACAACAACAACAAAAATCGACTCTGCCATGAGACTAAGCATAGAAAAAGTCAACCCTGAGGAAATAGTATAAAAGTTATGAGCAACTGGAAAAGGGATCAAGGATTAGTGTAAATTGAAGATCCACCTTAACTGGGGTGGGTGCTGCTTGTTGTCAAGTGCAAGCAGATGAGAGAGAAATTAGGAGTTTGGGGAAACACATTTCCAGTGAGGATTGCTGTGAAATGGAGCTGGTAAGGGAGACCTTCAGAAAGTGTTCTAAAGAGCTGAAGCTTCAGAGGTAAGACTGGCTTAGCTAAGTTAATAGGACTGCATAGAAAGATGATGATAAATCAATTAATACCAATACATTTAATAAAATCACTTTAATCTATTCTCTGACCTTCAAATTCCAGATGAATTGACCAAAATGGACAAATTCAGACTCAACTGACATGGCTAATCTATGGGAAATAGAAAAAAGACCCCACAGTTTATAGTTCTACACTTTGGGACTCAATTAAGAGACAAAGGTTAAAAAAATTAACAGAACATAATTTCTTCCCTACCTAGCCATGCTGAGTATTCTGAGAGCTCCACAACCAAAGTGGATTCTCCCTCTGGTAGTCAAAAGCTGGTATCATCCTGATTGCATGCTACATTAGGAAATACCAAGAGCATATCACTTCCATATTTATCAGTTTTCCTCTGTGGTAGTCACAGTAATGTGTGGTCTTTTTTTCTCATTACTGGAATTGCCTCCAGTATTTCATGAATACTATAGCAAAAGTCTCCATATGGGATAGAGGAATCATTCCCACAGTTTTGTGTGTTAGGACTGGAAATGGCATTTCAAGTATATGCTGTAAATGTTATAGCACAATCAAAATTTATTAAAACTACTCCACGGAGCACTATTGTAAAGAATTTATGAACTGTAAAACTGCTATAAAGGTCACTTGAGATGCAAAAGTTTAATTTGGAGTATCATGTTATGGCATAGTACTGTTAAACTCAATGCTTGTTTAAACAAATGGCTTGAGGATATTCGTCTCAGAATTGGGAGTTTATTAACTTCAGTAGAACAACTTGCTGTCATCTAATTTTTTGCCTAGCCTCTTTTAAATAAAAAAAAAAAAGATATGCTGCCCTCTTAATGGATTAGTGAGCATAACTTGTCTCCAATGGAAATTAAGATAAAGAAGCGCATAAATGAACATGATCTAATATTGAGAGATCATTGTAGCTAGTAACAGTGCTATACATAGTGTTGTTATTTATCCTGCTTTCAAGATTTCCTACTCCATTTCATTTTTTTCCTTAATCACCAGCTGCAAAGACTTAAAAAAAAAAAACTTCTGCCAGGAAGAGAAGAAAAATAGTAGGAAACATCAAGAAGATCCCAAGAATTAGACCAGAGCAAGGAGCTTTTTGACAGCCTATAATGTATAATGCACATTGATTACACTGTATAAATAGCAACGTGAGTGTTTGAAAATTAATCTTATTTTCATGTTTGAAATTGAAACGCCTCTTCCCTCCATTGCTGCTTTAAGAACAACATGGATAAATCTCTATGCCTATGTGGAGAAGCCTGTTGACTTGACTGGAGTGGGGCTCAGCTTAGGTGTAGGAGGGTATGCATGCATGGTCTTCAGTGCAGGAAAAAGGCTTCCTTTGTGTTCCATGCTCACTTGTTCTGTCCTGTCCCTGCTAAAGCCCAGATCAAATACCTATGCACATGAGTAATTCCTGTACATGAGCAATCACACTGAGTTTAATAGGAATCCTAGCATGTGTAAAGTTACTCAACACACAAGTGTTTGCATGATCAGGGCCCCATAGTGTAAGATCTTTGAGGAGTTTTAATACGTTCGCAAAGCACCCAGCACAGAGGGGCCTGGAGCCTAGCTAGGGCTCTCCATTCACTCTTGTAGAGCAAATAACAAACAAACTAGATGCACTGGATTACATTATAGACAATCAATGAGAGGGTCTACACTTTTGAACTCCAATCAGATTATTCTTCCTCCTGAGCAAGGAACAAAAGGAGATACTTCTTGCGAGTTGCTTGAATACTATAGCTATGGGCTCCCTATGGGAACTTTTCCAGTCAAACACACACTTCATGTAAAATCTCTGGAGGGCCAAGTCTCACAGTCAGAGACTTGATACCAAGCATAACGGTACTTATCAAAGCACTACACTGTTGTAAACTCAAAATATGCTCATTTATTTAAAGTCTTTAGTTTGGGAGTTGAAGTCCTGGGTGGGAAGTTGAGTAGCGTGGCATCAAGAGATCCTCTGATCCTAACTGGCAGAGGGTACAGGAGTGCATAAAAGTTACAGGGATCCCCTGGTTCTGGTATTTACTTTCTAGTTCACCAAAGCGTGTCATGTAGGATTTCTACGGAAAACCTGTGTCACATTGGTCATCGTCATCTCTGCAAAATGTATGTGTGGATAATATGTAAGAAGGGGAGTGTATGGTTTGCGTTATATATATGAGTACCTTTATAAAATATAGGAAATTATGTTCTCAGTGTCTTTTTAGTTAGAGACAGGTCACCCAGTCATAACAGGCCTTAAGATAGGTTCAGAAGGTGGGAGACACTTATTCTGGTTAACCATTGTGTATTGTCTTAGAATGGAAATAGATTTCCACTGTGAGTCAAATGCTAATGAAGAGATTGTAGGGACTTCAGGAAATAAAATTAACAGGAAGAGGTGAACAGCAAAGGGGAGGAGGAACCCTGTTTACAGGTGAAAAGTAAAGGATTAGCCTAATATATCTATAGTGCATAAAGACATACCCTGGCATACTTCATCTAGGGAGTCAAGCTGTCAGTGGGCTTGATCTTATGAAAGGAAGCATGAAAGAGGAGTGTGAGCTAGCTCTGGTTGCAGCAGAAGGAGTTGCTAGCGTGGAAATACAATGATTATGGCCAGTTATATCTCTCTGAGTTTTATAATAACAGGTCAGTTACTTGAAGTATTAATGGAAAATTGTTATATTAAATTTTCCACCTCTACCCCCAACAGCCACAATAAAAATCATAGAGAGTTAATTTGTGCTAAGTATAGACAGGATTTCAAACTAACCAAAATGTTGCATCTTTAAAAGCACAAAATACAGAAGTTAATATCTCTCTGATTTCCTACTGATATGAAACTCTCTAATATTGGAGTGTGCTTCCTTTAGCTTTCAGTGCAACAAATTGCCTAGGGTTTCCAATATATTTCTTCAAGTGTTAATGTAACAAACCAGCTCCAGAGGCTGACAGTTAGAAATGTTTCTGTATGTTTTTTATTAACATGAGACAATGTTCACCCTGCAGACTCAACGGTCTGTCTGGATTGAGTCTTGGAGATATATGGTCTATATTCAAATACGTATTTTTAATATCAAACTAGATTTCTTTTACCATGACAGCAACTGCAAATAAATAATCAGGTGTTGCCAGTGAAATATCTAATCATAAACACAGAAAAGAAGAATTTCCTGAAGTCTGTGGGTAGATATTTCTAAATATATCCCATCCATCCTTTCATAAATCTTCCATTTAAATTAAAAAATTAACCAAGGAAGCATTTGTTTTTTTCTAGGGGGAAAATAACCATGTGACTATTTATGAACTGGGTGGTAAATTCTACATACTGTATAATTTTATGCCTCAAGGACCACATGCTATTTTCCTGTATATGTGAAGTTTGACCTCAGAACGCTATTTTAGCCACCAGTCAGCTCATGAGCATGTCTCTTATAGTTCACATAAGAATTTTCTGTAGTTTTCCTGCTATGTTTGTGCTTTATGATTAGCCAGAAGTGTCCATTAGCTCACTATGAAGAGCCATCTAAAAGGTAACATTTAAGCTTCTGAGCCTCAGGGAAATGTGCATATTTGTAAACAGAAATCCAATGAAGCTTGAGATAAATGCCCAGGACAATATCTGCATTACAGCTGTTAAACATTAGTTTGGTACATGGCACTAAAATTGTCATTTAATCTTACAGGTGCATAAAGCACAAGGTCCATGCTCTGAAGACTTCGTGTGAGGCGCTGATTGGGCCAGGTACTCAAGCACAGCCTAACTCTAAAAACATGAGGCGTTCCATCAAAGTAATGGGACTACTTGCATGCCTAAAGTTAGTCTCATGCGTAAGTACCCTGATGGAGCATGGTTTCTGTGGGCAAAACACAGATGAAGAATGAGGTTGGAGGAAAGAATTAAAGCAAAAGGAAAAATGATTGTGTGGCTTTTATGTTCTTAACAACCCTTTGTATGGAGGGACTAGGTTTTAGGTTTTTGAACACTAAGGAGGATGGCAGTGGTCAATTGCACTGAGAAGAGCAGGTAGAAATGGATAAGAATGCAAAAATGACTATAAGACTTTGAGGTAATGGGAAATGTGAATGTTGGAGATGTGGGGTACTGCAGGATACTGCAGAATATGGGAGCCAGCAGGTAGGAGATCAAGGGAGAGGTGTGTTTTTTTTTTTTTGTTTGTTTTTGAGGATTACAAAGATACTGTCATACTTGAAGGCAATGAGAAAGGAAATGGATATGAGAGGACAAGCATGGGATTAAGAAAAGTATTTGAGTGGATGAGGGAAGGGAAGGTGCCCCTGAGGGAACGCATGGGGGTAAAGGAGACGAGAAGCAAATATCACTCATATATAGAGATAGATTTGGACTTGTCTGTATTTAATTAGTACTATATCCTGAGTGGACATTGTGATTCCTGTATGCATATATTGACTTAATTCAATAGCATCATTTCCAGGAAATGCACGAAAGGGGGAGGTCAGTCCTGATATACCCTCCTCAGCAAAGGTTTGAGTCATTTGCTTTGATGCTCTGACTTGGTCCGTGGATGGGAAAATCAAAAGTGTTTTTTTGTTTAGAGACTGAGAACCCAGAGCCTGCCAAGTGGGGTTTTGGGGAAATTGGATCTACTGGGGTCCCCCTGATCTTCAGCTGTTTTTAAATTATTTTTCTCTTTCATGTTATGCTTTGTTTCCTTTTATGTTAAAAGTATTGCTTATTTAGTTTTAAAAATGCTGCTTTGGTTCACTGATTTGGGTAAGTTTAGTCATCTATTGGTCAGCTTTCCAAACCCAGTTGGACAAGCTGGGTAAGTACAATTGATACACACGGTATACACCAGAGATCCAGTTCAAGAGTGGGAGAATTTTAGGATTACACTCCAGAATAGGCAAAGGCATGATACCTGCCCCCTGAGAGGGTTAGAGATGTAGCTAGCCCTGTAACTTATGTGTGTATGGATAGTTTTCTGTAGCTGAATTATTGCTTAAAACTACAGAATTTATGGGGAAATAGCACATAGTCTACATGGTATAAAATTATTATGCAACACTATGGATCTATGTACCTCCGGGGGGGTAATAATCTAGATAAATAATCTAAATAGGATTTTTGTGGGAAAAGGTTTATGGGATATAGAACCCTCAAAATGAATCCCATCAGGGAGGGAGATGGAAAGGCAGGGACTCAAACAACCAAAAGCCTATGGATTTTGAACTCCATGAGAAAAAACATCCTGACAAGTGTGGTGCAGATCTGTGATCACCACTGGAAATTAAGACTGATCTCATTTTCAGTGTAAAAAATCCCTCTCTAAATGCATGCATGTTGCAAATGCAGAGATTACAGTGTATAAAAAGAGCCTGTTTTCCCAAAAAGGGACATTTTCAACTCAGTGCATCCTCAAACTAAATTCAGCCCTCTCAACTCAGGCTTAAGTGTGAAGGTCACACTATGCACAAAAGAAACTCCACTTCAGATGATGTAGAACTCTAACTAAAGAAAGGGAACTAAGGGATGGACAGTTATTCTTGTATGAACAGGAGAATACATTATCCAGTTCCTATCAGCAGCCTAGGATTTCATATTGATGCTGGATGCTTTCAGAAGGTCATGTTTCCAATTTACCTAAAATTAGTGTTTAAGAAGATAGAAATTTTTTCCCATATGCCTTGCTCCAAAACATAGGAAAATGTGTTGTTACTCACTATTGTTTATAAAACTATAGAAATGTGTGTCATGTACCTCATGAAACTTCTTCCAAAAAACTAGGCTAAGCCATTTCCACCGGACACATACAAACAAATATATGCCACATTGTATGCTTTTACTTTAGAAACATATGTTGCCATATTAGACAAGTTTTTAAAGTTAAAATGATTTGTACCAGGTGTAAATGTAATACAGATACACAGTTATAATTTAACTCTTATTCCTTGTTTAGTGATTGATTACAAAATGCTGCCAACAAAAACAGGACTAGATATTTATCAACACGTATTATAAATGTCCAATTATATATTCTCTTCAAGGTCAGGAAGGAAATCAATTCAAATTTCACTTCCAGGATTTAATGGCATAGAATTAAAATGAGGAGAAAAATTACTTCAGTCCCTAAACACTGCAGAGGCAAACTGTTATTTGCAAACTACAGTAACTCTCTTTACAAGAAAATGACTGGAAGGTAAATTAATATCCATGTGAAGCACATGTTGGCTGGTTTTCTGGTTGTTCCAAAACAGTCAAACCAGAGCCTCAACTAACAGCATTTAGCTATATTTAAATTTTAAAGCACATGAACAAAACATGATTTGATTTTTTTGAAGGGGGTAGGGAGTTGAAAATACATCCTTTCGCATAGCCTTGAGTGGGTTTATATATTTTGCTGCCAGAATGTACTCAATAGAAATAGAACGAAGCACTTACCAGCCCAGCAAACTTATTTTTGTGATTAAAATATAACCCTCTAAATATAACTGTTTTTCCAATATCTGATTAATCATTGTATAACTACATTAACAGACTTTATGGTTTGCAACAGAATTTGATTTATTGACAATATGTTAAAGTGTGCAAAGATATACTAAAATATAATACTATAATCCTTTTCTTCTCTATGCCCTCCCACTTGCTTGGTTTGCCCCTTTGTGTTATGTGTGAAATTAGACTCTGTGGGGCAAGAAACATGTGACTTTCCTCTTCAGGAAAACAGTTAACAGACTTAGGGGTGCTTTTTAAATAAATACTATCGCTGGTACCAGGACAGGCCACATATAACAAATAGGCATTGAAGATAAAGCCCCAACCATGCCAATGTATTTCCCCTGTTTGAATAGCTTAGAATTCATTAGGCAAAATTAAACTGTAGTGGTCAGGAAGAGAGAATTTCTCTCTCAAGGCCTGATCCAAAGGAAAGAATCTTACTGACTACAATGGACTTTGGGACAGGCTCATGAGTCCCTGTCTCAATAGTCATCCTGGATCTAAGAAATTTACAGAGGGTCAACAAATACATGCAGACAGCAAGCGCAACAAAAAAAATCTTTTTTTCCTGGAGCTATGAAAAGATGGTGCACCAAGATTATACAAAATAATTTTTACATAATGTGAAGTAAAGAAAATTCACATAAAGCGAAATATTCAGGTGAAGCAGAACCAGGTGGTGCACTGCTCTGAGTTGCTCCAGTGAGATACTTCCAAAACTGAATTTGTATAGTCCTAATCTTATGCCTAGAGAGACCACAATATTTTTGCCATAACACCAAATACAAACCATCACAAATAGTTGTATGAGCCTTGGGAGAGCTTTAGCTAAAATACGTCCAGCACTTATGAAATGAATAGCAGCAGTCAAAAAATATATGGAAACATTGGCAGTGCAGCCCTTGTCCCATTGTTCAGCCAAAATGGCCATAAAACGACCTACACAGCTGGAGGCACAGATCCTGCAAGTATTTGTGCAGATAGGGGGAAGACTGCACTTTTTTTTTTTGCGTAGCTTTTTCCTCAGTTTCACATTCTAACTCTGTTTGATTGAAAGGTAAGCCATTCCCTAGTTCTTTAGAAAGCAAAGAAAAGGCAGGTATATTTGTTATTCTGAAGCTTTTCTTAGAACTTCTGTGGTAAGTGACCTTCCAATATATAAAATCTTAACTATGAATACTTGTATAAAATAACCAAAAGCAAAGTCAAAACTCCTCTTAACTTTGCATTATAATGAAGGGCTGGATAGCACAATCATTTGTCAAACTGCACTCCCAGTGACATCAGCAGGAGTTTTGCCTGAGTTCATAATCTGGATCAGACTCTAACTCACACTGCAGCCATCAAACTATACCAAAAACATCCTCAACACCTTACTTCTGAGCTCACTGTAGTTTGAAAACTGCAAGTCTCACCCACCTGTTCCTTAATGATTTTATCTGAAAAATTTAAACATAACTGAGTGAACCATCTGTGCCCCTCCCTCTTTAGAATTAAACATTATTGGATATGAACGTTACGTACAATTATGTACCACAATTACTTACTTTAGTTGATGTACTGATATTTGCTCACAGCCTCTTTTTAAGGAAACAGTGCAAGGAATCAGTTTCAATGTCTGTTTCCTGATAACTTTCTAACATAGTTTAAGAAAACTTCACAAACTCATCATTGAAAGAGCTACAGTTTTCTCTGGGGGAGGAGGGAGGCTGGAGGTTATGAGGTTTTTTTGGCTTTTTTTTTTTCTGGTCACCTTTTATCCTACAAAATATAGTTATATGAAAAAAAGAGTTACCAATTAAAAACAAAACAAAACAAAACCCTTCTGTTGTAAGAAACACCATAAAGAACCAATAAAAAGAGATGGTATGGAACAGATTTCATTCTGTATATTTATTTATAAGGTATACACACACATTGCATTGTGGATCTGGCTTTTTATATAGCAGTACACTGGATAAAAAAAATACAGAGTAAGTAATTCATAAGCTAAAGACAGTCAGGAGGCCTCTAAGGCAAGGTTACAATGAGGCTGTCTGAAAGGAGCGTGTCCTAGAAACATTGGTAGCACTAACAAAAAAGCACCTCTCAACTGTGGAGAGTTGGGCAGGGAATTGAGAAGAGGTTATTTCAACAGAATAGGAGCCTGGAAAGGATCAAATTCAATGTTGCCCTAAGCCAATGGCAAATTGGCCTGACCCGGTTAAGGCACATCAGTTCCACAGCCAACAACACACAAGGGAGTGATGTGGCCAGCCTCACAGCCATGAAATCTGATAAGGACTGAGGCCTGGTCTACACTGGCAATGGCAGATGACGTAACATCGCTTACATCAAACTCCTAAAGTATGCGTCTACACTCGCATGTTAGTTCCATCGATTCAAAGTGCAGTAAAAGTCGACCTAATAAAACCACCTCCCCAAGTGGCATAGCACATAATTCGAATTTCATGGGTCGAATTTGTGTCAGTGTAGGGGTAGTGTAATGTAAGTTGGCATTACTGGACCCTGGGAGCTATCCCATAATGCCTTGTTGTGACCACTGTGGACATTCGCACTCTGCTGTTTCATAGCCATGCAAACAGGAAATAGCTCCTCCCCCCAAGTCCTGGGAAATTTTGAGTTTTCATTTCCTGTGTAGCCAGCGGGGAGAGAGCTTTGTAACTGAACTCATCATGGTGACTGCACATCCCAGATGCTCTCCAGCATGGAGTCAAGCTGAGGTCTGGATCTCATCAGTCTGTGGGGCGAAGAGTCTGTTATGGCTCAGCTCAGAGCCAGCAAAAGAAATTTAGACGTATATGGAAAGATATCTCAGGTCATGTTGAAGAAGGGGCACAACAGGAATGTGCAGCAGTGCTGCGTGAAGATCAAAGAGCTTTGGCACGCATATCAGAAAGCTAGGGAAGCTAACAACCATTCTGGCTCCTCACCCAAAACATGCTGCTTTTACAAAGAGCTGCATGCAATTCTCGATGGCGACCCCACCACAATGCCACCACGCAGTATTGATACCTCTGCTGAATCCCACTCCAGGGAGAATGATGAGGACTCTGTGGATGAGGAGGAGGATGATGAGGAAAGCGGGATGCAGGAGAGTGGAGTAGACATTCTCCCAGAGAGCCAGGACCTTTTCCTGACTCCAGAGCACTCCAGCAACATACAGGATAGCAGTAACGATCGTGATCCCAGGGAAGGCTCATCTGGTGAGCTTTTGGGTTTTGTTTTGTTTTTTTCTTTTTAGCAGTTGTCCTTGATCCAATTTCTAAAATGGCTTTTTTATTTGGAGGAGAGGAGATTTCTGCATGTTAGCAAACTTGACTGGAGGATTAGTCCCAGAACAGGTTATTTATGTGCAGAGAACCCAAGAATCATCCATTGATAGCTCCAGGAAACTCTCATGCAGGTAATCTGTTATCATTTGCACAAGGTTTCTGGGAAGGGCAGCCCTGTTTCTTCAGCCATGGTAGGATTCTTTTCTGTGCCATGCTGCAATCAAATGAGCTAGAATCATGGTGGAACACAGCATAGAAGCAGAAGGGTCAGGCTTGTATCGCGATGCTTGCAGGAACTCTTCCCTTTCCTCCTACGTTACCCTCAGGAGACTGATGTCGCTCATGGTCACCTAGGGAAAATGGCACATGTTTAAAGTACCCAATCTATACAGTCAATCCCCTTTAATCTTCTAGTCCCTTTTCTATGGCCATAGTGGGTACTACAATAGTTGGCCTATGGTTTCTGACACTACAATTCACCCATAGTGTCCTCTGATCAGCTCTGCCCATCTCTTCCCAAACCATTTCTCTGCATTTAACTGGGAAGCCCAGTGATCCCTCTCATAGATAAATTTTGGACTTTGGTTTTTACTGCTAATTAAGCCTCTTTATAACAGATGAAAATCCTCTGGCTTGCTGTCTCTGTAATGACAGTCCGACCCAACTCTTCTGAGACATACAGAATGGAATGCAGGTCTGGCTTAGCCTTGTGCACATGAAAGGGAGTACTTTTTACATTGTAACAGTTGCTTCAGTTCTTTGGGTCTGCTAACAGCGTCAATGTTGTGCTTTTATTGTCTTGCTGTAGACATCTTGGCCTTGCCCCCATCCTGGGAGAACTGCTGCAGAAAGACTTTCCAAGATCAAAAAGAGGGGAAAAATCACGGGACAACATGTTCAGCGAGCTCATGAATGCCTCCGCAGCCACTGACCCAGAGCTCAGAGCATGGAGGATGTCCTTGTCCCAGAAACTGAACATGGACATGGAGCATAGAAGACCTGCTCAAGAGCAGGAGCATGGTACGCAGCAGGAGATGTAGCTGTGAGTCAGTAACAAGAAATTAAGAAAAGGAAAGGCAGTACCTCCGCCTGGTATAGACAAGTCAAAACCAAATTTTCTTAACTTAAAGCTTTATTTTATTCATCTGCAGCGACTGCCATTGGAATTACCTTTACCAGAAGTCTCCACTTATTAGTCTTAAGTGCATACAAATACAATAGGTGGTTAGAGTACCCCAAAACTTGATAGTTACTCTACAAGTCTGAGGTAGTTTTCAGGTGAATCAGTCACAGATTTCCAGCTGGCCATTCTTTCCGTCTGTGCCTGGAGACTTTTCAATGTGTCCATGCAGTGACCCACCTGAATCAGACTCACTACCTCCTTTTTATGCCCCAAAAGTTACAGAGACATGTCAATCAAGAAAATGTTACATAGCTGACCAAACAAATCAATCATTGGGCAGGAGTTACAGAGATGTGTCACTAAAAATAATATTGTTAAGCAAGCAGTCTTCAGCTGTTAGTCTGATAGCTAAATGTCTCCATCTCAGACATTCTAAAATATATCCAGACTTCCTGTTTTTCACAGCCATTCATCTCAGCGTATTCAGAGAGAGAGAGAATGCATAGAGGCAAACTCACTTCATGTGTTCACTGTCTGCCCCTCTCCCAGTTTTCCTAGTTATGCTAAGTTCCTGCAAAGGCATGAAAATTGCTAAATGCAGCAATAATTGGTAGTCCATCCCAATAATTGGCAGTGACTTAGACACCTGGCTGGTTGCTAAAATGCCCCTGTTCACAATGGCAGAGAACTTAGACAGGAGACCAAAACGTGGTCTAAAAATGTGATGGCAATTTCCTGCAATAGCCTTTCTTTAAATTTAAACTTCATCATAACCTTATTTCAACTTTAATACCATTATATTAAATGCAAAGGCTATGTATTATTGTGGGCCTGGATGATCGAAGGACTATATTGAACAATGGAAGATCAAGACTGGTCTTCTATGACAACAGACATGAAGTGGATTTCCTGGGAAATAACTGGAGGGAAGTGAATGCAAATTGTTCCTCATGTCCCACTTCTCAACCAGGTTATAGAAAAACTCAGTCTTTTGAAGCTATGCCCCGAGGAAGGGACCACTTTACCTGTACCGGACATCTGAAAATCAAAGGCCCAGGCTTTACAAAAGAAAGACTAACATATGCAGGGGTGTGCTTCTTCGGAGCTGAGGCTATTATAATTCTGAAACCATAGGAAAATCCCTTGGTGGTATGTGAATGCCTTATTCCTAACAGAGCCTACTGCAATATTTGTGTGTGTGTTGGGGGGAGGGGATGGGGGCTAATCTCTGGTCAGTTTATTAGCATGCAAGTGGGTTCTCTTGTTTTGAATGTTTTCTGAGTAATGCTGTCACCTTAAGAATAAATATTTTTTTACTGAAAAAAGAGCTGTGTGGTAAATTATAACTACAAGAAATTATATGGTTCATAGTCTTCAGAGAGAAAGTAAAGTGCAGATGCAGGCCTGGTTAGGCAGTCTGGCTTTTTGGGGAATTCACAGCATAGGCAGGGAACCTCAGACTGGAAAGTCAGGAGGTGGAGAGATGTGTGTCTCTGCCCAGGAGCTGATGACTGAGGAGCTGGAATCCTAAAATTGTGTGATCATGGGCCCTGAATTGTAATGAATATTTTCAAAACCATGAAAACTCATACTCAAATCAATTAAAGAAGGCCAATCTATACTTTGTGCTGAGCGCATAGAGATTATAATAATCAAACACACATAGTCTACTTGGGACCATTGTGCTAGCAAGAATGATCATTGCTGATGGCGTTGCACCAGGCATCATGCAGTGAAATTCTAAGATCTGCCTCAATCCTGTGAATCCATGAATCTCTGGGGTAGCTCCACAGGGAGCACCTAGTACAGTCAGGAAGTGAACCTCTTAGCATGTTGATTGGGAGTATGAGAGCACGATGTGCTAGCATTATTTTGTTTGACCCTGGCAACATGGCCAAAGAGTGTACCATGCTGCTTTTGAACGTAGTGAGCTACCGAAGGAAAGCCAGGTCTCTGCCTGACTATGACATTTTGCAAAAAGGACCTTTATGCTCAGAATTTGGAATGCTTCTGGCAGCTTCAAATCTGCCTGTAAGAGGGTCCAGGTGTCTAACCTATATAGCAATATAAATAGTCCACAGGCTTGATAGATCGTGAAATTTGTACTGAGACAAAGACATTTTTGCATCTGTAAGTGAGACACTGGGTATCATTCTACTCAGGGTATCATCAGTAAACGGAACCCCACCAACTTCCCATGTAAGCGTTGGGAAGCCACCAACTTTTTCTAGCCAAATAAACAGAACAGTACTGCCAGAGGATTAATTACAAAGAATAGTCTAGTATATGGTCCTGCATCAGCAATAAAGTAGACAGACTTTAGGGTTGCTATTGTTTTCGGACACTCTAGATAAGGAAATATTGGAAATATTTGGGACTCTTTTTGTATTAATGAATATATAATAGTTTTGGTCCATTTTGTTGGCACACGTTAATTATGGAAGTTTAAATGTCCTAATTTTTTAAGCACAGGAATTGTGTTTTAATATGACTACTGTACACTTGAGAATAGAACAATTAAGAATGTTTGCAAATAATTTAACTTTAAATTTTAATTAAGTCATTTTAGGAATCTTTAATAGTTTTACTTAGTTATGAATAATTGCTATTGACATAGGATTTACACATTTTTTACACCTTGTCATTTTCCCAAATGCAAACAAGATACCTGCAGAGTATTTCATTCAGAAAGGATGACAAATATAAACCAGCAAATAATTACCCCCACAGGGCATGTAGAACTTAATTCATCTTGAAAATGGACTTTCTATGCATAAATGACTAAGGGGTAAGATAAGGAGGAGATCTCCTTGTTAAATATTCAGAGGAAGGCATTCCCCCTTTATGAAGCAAGAATTACAACATTAAAATTATGTTTCCCTGTTTTTCCTCCTGTCCCTGTTTAATTTAAACAAGTGCAGCCATATGACTGGACAGAAATTTGATATAGTTTAATTAATCTAGCTCAGCCCATTCCATCTCAGAGGTATCATATCCCTTAACTGTTTACATTATCACGTGTGTTTCAACACCTTCTCATGTAGAAGTGCAGCCCTGATGCAATAAAGCACCCAAGGATTCCTAATGAAGAGATTATCTTGCAGAACAGAAGAGAACCCTTCAATGGGGATACACCATAATGTCTAGAAACATGACCAGTAGGCACAGATTCAGTCATAAAGAGGGGGGAAGTTTGAAGAACTTTTGGGAGGAGAAAATGAGACTAATTAGGGGTTTATAGGAGAGGAAAGAGGTATCTCGGGAGAGAAGAGTGAGGGTATTTTGGGAAGAAAGGAATGTTGGTTTTGGGAAAGAAGGAGGAGAAAGAAGACCTTTGGAAGGAGAGCTGATTACAATGAAACCATTCCCATACATAACGTTATGCCCATGGTTGACTGTTTACAAGATCAAGCCCTTAGTAAGTGCTCTATTCATGAATAAGTTGTAATTAAATGCACTATGACTCCAGTAATGTTGTTGATGTTGTAAAAATACTATGTTCAGGCAGTTGATCTTAGAGAAAAAATATTATAGAAAAAGCTGTATATTAGAGCTGACTGAAAATGTTGAGATAAAGAACATAGCTAAAAATAGCCCTTGGGTAAATGGCCTATTTTTTAGAAAATAGAAAGTTTAACCAAAAATTTTTGGTTTGTTCTTTTTCTTTAGTGGAGTATGAGGATGAAAACTTTTCAGGATCTGTTTGAGTTGATTTCACTCTTTTTGGCTTTTGTTTTTTGCCCCTCCCCTTTAGTGGCAAAATCGGAGGACAAGAGGGGGAAGGGAAAAAGGGTGAGAAAGGAATTCCCCCCCCACATCTTCTAAAATGAAAATTTTCAGTACAAATTTTTAAATAATTAAAACATGTTCATTGTCTAAACCTGAAGAACAAAACCGAGTAAAATTTCTGTCATGAAAGCTATTTTGATCAATCTGCAGGACATTGTTTCAAATCTATTTTCTACTCAGAAGTATCTATCTGCTTTTATTATACTGTTCCTGCTTCCCAGCGTTCATAACACACGTGGCTTCCTGGATGGATTAATTCCTGTGGGAGAGAAACAAGGGAACACCAACTAAGACTGTCCTTTACGAGTCTATTTATTACACATAGTCCCTTCTTGTGCTTCAAACCAAGGAGGACAAAACAACAAAAGGCATCAACAAAGTTTGCATGGACATAGAACCAAAGTTCAGAACTCCTTGAAAGCAGTCCTGCTAAGACCTCCATCAATGTGTAGCTTACATGCACATTGATCCTAATAGCTTGGCAAAGCCTATGTCTTAAATCTACTATATGCACATCTAAAATCTCAATGTAAGAATCTTCAAGGGAGTCACTCAAAAAGTGATTGCAGCCAATGCTCAAGTGTATCAAGTCAACTTGGGGTTGTCTGGATTTTAATAAAAGAAATCATTTTTCCAATCCTATTTGAAAGGAACTTTATTTCAGACAAAAAGTGAGGTATCTTGGTAACAAATGGCCTGTATTTCTTTCCTGTGTGTCTTAAGCACTGAAGACACAAGATGCTGAAGTGAATTAGTGTGCCGTCAACACCACACAGAAGGTGCTCTGAACCTTGTGAGATTGGTCTCTTATTTAGCCAAACAAGACATAGTGCTTGATTCAACCACGAAGCAAAGTCTCCAGTGACATAAACTGCAGCAACCCAAGGTGACCCTAATTGCTAAACCACCTGGAAACCTGCAGCTGGCTAGTGCAGCATCCCATTGGCAGCCTGCTTCATAGGATCCCCAACTGCAAGTTAAACCTGATTTCGTTCAGTGGACTTTCTAGGCGAGGCTGCTGCCTTCCCTTACACACTCAGGTATCCACCACAAGATGCAAAGGTCCCCATGCTTGCACCCGTGAGTCAGGTCTCCTGAAGTGGCCATTATGGTAAGCCCTTCTAGTGGATGTCTTGCTGCAGATATTTGTTCTAGGAAAGTTACTAGCTTAATACGATTTCCATTTTTTTGCTGCTACATGTTAAAAACTGATTTAAAAGAAAAGTTAATGGAATACAGTTGCTTATTTGTGCTTGTGGTTACTATGGTGCTGTACATTTTGGCTATTGCACTGACAATTGTCCTACTATTGTCAGAATGATAGGCTGTACCAAATTTAAACTCATCTTTAATAAAAGGCTATTAATGTCAAGCTTACATTTAACATAACCTATAATTAAGACAGCTGCTGGAAAATGTGTTCATTGAGGATATTCACCAGTAATCTTAGCTGAAACAAATGTTGTTTAAGCTAAGCTTTCTGCTACTTCTAGGATTGAAGAAAAAGCTCTCCTGTAAGGTTGTGTTGGATAGTGTGAGATGCTATTTTATATAACCTTTTGCAGTTGGCTACCATAGATTCCACTACTGTGCTTCTTGTAATTACGACAGGCAACTTCTTAAAAAATCAGAGAAGCCACTGGTGCCTATAAACTGCAACACCATAGTTGTTCTCTGGCTATGGGGGGTTGGACATGCCATATGCAGCACTATTTGATTTCCATCACACTTCTAATTAAAATGTTCCAATATGTTGCACAACTGTAGGCTTTTTTCTTCAAGATTTTAACTGAAACTGAAGTATCTTTGCGGGAAGGAATAACATTGTTCTATACTTCTAATTAGGATGAGGAACTATTTTAGCTGTCCAGGATAACAGCTGCCCTCTGTGAATGTTAAAGCCAATATCATCATCTTTGATTTCACAGAGAGATTATCGTCCAATCCTGAGGTGTGAAGTGCCCCCTCAGCTCCTCTTGACTTCAAATGGAAAGGAGAGCGTGTAGTACTTTGCAGGCCTGGGTCCTAATTTTGCAATCTAATCAACCCCTATCAAAATAATTATAATATTTATATGTGTGTTGGTTTTTTAACATAGTGGTTAGATAACTAATCTCTCTCCTTGTTTGGCTATCATTCAACCAACATCACATGCTATTACAGGGTAAAGTCCTACAGACTTTCCATAAGCAAAACTTGAAAGTAAGCGGATGTTAGAATGAGTAAACTTTACAGGTTTGGGCTCAGAATCACTCTCGCTGTTCTTTACCTTCTACTTTCTATTGCAGCTCACTACTGTAACAGGCAACAAAAACATAAACAAATGAATTCACACATAACTATCCTGTAGTTCCCAAGCCCTAAAATAGCTGCAAGGCCATGATTAGCTAAGTTTGGCAAAATTCAGGGCAAAAATTATTTTCGCTCTCCTACTTATTCCTCTGCCTGAGTAAGCAGATCAGTTAGAAATGGCACATGCTGAACAAAATATTTTACACACAAGCAGTGATGGAGTAGAGAAAAAGTACCTAAATTTATACAAATAAAAATAGTTCTGTTTTAGCACAAAGTACCCAGAGAATAGGAATTCAGAATGTTCAGGCAAACCTGTCCCTGTTAACTATTAAGAAATACAAAGAGTTGCATCCAGAGCCCAAAAATCATCTCTGTTTTTGTTACTGTTGACCAGGAAGTATTTTGAGACGTGTGGAGATTTTGTCTCCCTCTGGCGCACACTTCTCCCTCCTACAAATATACATGCTTTGCTTCTGTTATTCGCATTCCTAGTCTATTCGCTAGAATGTGTCACTTTTGTCTTTTTTTTTTATTGTGAGATAGTTTATCCATTTGTGCTGAAGTTACTAGAGTGAGTGGAAATAGTTATGCCTATTGACATTTACATCAAAAAGGTTATACAAGATAGATGTGCATGTATTAAATAAGGATGGTGCAGAATGCTCCTCCCAAGGCAAAATGTTGAGTTCTGTGGAAGGTATACATTGCAGATACTTTCTGCCAGCTTTAAGGTTTTGAGGCTGGCACGTTAGAGGTGCACGTATAAGCACAGGTAAAAGTGGCAAGGAGATGGAGCACAGTGGAGCATTAGCAAGAGAGCACTGCAGTGCATATGTCAACTTGTGCTTCTGCCTGGTAACAACAGTTAAGGCCAAAGGCAAGAGAGCATTGTTAAGTGCCTCATTTGCAACTGAAGAGAATAGTTAAATCCATGTCTCCTCACGCACACAAATTGCGTGTCCTTCTTTACCCATGTTAATCAGAGGCCAGTAAAGGGATTTGAGATTTTTCTTTCACTCGGTACTGTGCATTCTGCCCGGTGCTTACTTGCACCCAGGCAAACTTTGCATTGGTACTTGTACATAGCAAAACAGCTTTGGGGTCCCTTGTATGCTCAGCGCAAGGACTAAAAAAGAAATTCTTGGCTCTGAATCTTCTTTTTTTTTTGTATTGCACATTTTGACATTCTTCCTAAAGTTTTGCACACAGCATGGTGAGTGGCTGTTTAACACTAGACATAAATGCTTTCCTTTCAAAGACTTTTTCTATTTAATTTCTATCCCATTTTCTTGAAGAATTTTCAAAGCCTCGGACCAAACAACCTTTTTTTAAAAAACATTTTCATGAATAAGGTATCGTAAACAAGGGAATCCTGAGGACCCTTGGTCATGTTTGAATTCTTCATTAATATTGGAAGAACTTGAACTCTGCCCACAGATCAGTATGTGACCATGTAAAATATGGATTTTTCTCTAGGGAAAACTCTTACAAACACCATGTGTAAAATAATTCTGCAAGAACTTCGCCTAGCTTTGTCTTTTTTTTCCATTGAGGCCCTCATCATGAAAAATACATTTTTCTTGTAACCTTTCCTGCAGTTTATCTGGCTCCAGCTTTCATTTTCTTAACATGAAAAATTAATTATGTGGACTCAATAAAACATATTATGAAGACAATTTCTATCACAGTGCATTAAAAATGCTGCTTTGCCAAATATTCTGTCATATATTGAACATGACAAAAACCACTAAAATACATTAAAACATCACCTAAATATTAAAAACCAATCACTACTGTTGTGGAAGCTTATATTTGCAATTAATTGTATTCACTTTTATTCAAGGATCAGAAACCAGACAAAGTATGAAATAGAACAAACTCTGGGGAGTTTCTGAACATTTTGTAATAAGAAATTACTCTGTGAAACAAGTTACACAGTGTTCTCAATTTTGTTTGTTAAACCAGTTTAATTGGATGCCAGTGGAGAAGTAGCTGCATAAGGAAATTTGTCAGTGGATTTGCTGTCCACAACCACTGATGTTCCTTTTCCTCAATCCTAACCTAGACTTTTCCAATCTGGCTTTCTCACCCTCTACTAACCTTTGAAAGAGCTCTCACCAAAGCTTCTATAACTAGGAATGGCTGGAAAACAAGAAATCTCTTTCATGAAAATTTTTAAGATGTCATAAATGTTCCTATTTTGCATCAGGACAAAACTGAGACCTTTTGAAATGTTTCATTAGAAGGTTTGTGACATCTGCCCTAGAACAGTTAATAGCCTAGTGTTTCACTTGCGAATGAATGTCATACTCAAGCCCTTGCTTTGACTCATCAAGTGTAAGAATTTGAACCTGGATCTCCCACAGCACCTTAGCTGAGTTCCCTAACTACCAGGCTGCTGGTTATTCTGAAATAAACCTGTGCTGGAAGGGAGGCATGTCTTTCTGGTTTTGACCTGAAATTCCATCCTGGACCTGAGAACCTTCCTGATCAAAGTTTCATAGGTTTTTACAAAAAGTCTTGGTTTCTCTGAATAGGCATTTTGTGACACAAAACATTTTGTCAAAAATTTCTTGACCAGCTCTACTTATGAGCTCTATTCATCCTGGCCAAACCTCAGGACTTTCATCTTCGTTCGCCATGACCTGTCAGCTGCCTTTAATGCTGATTCCCCAAAAGACCGTTCTTTTGTCTTTAGCATTCTGTGCTAAGTTTGATAACTAGACTCTGTTTTTAAAATGGAAAGCACTAAGAAAACAAACAAATGTAAAGTAGCTAAAGTCTCTCTCCCAGGTGTTTTCTCCATATCCTGTTTTGGTCTTCCTCTAGTTCCCATTTTCCCCAACACTCCACCCTCATAGTGTGAGCTCTAATTTTTTTTAGTTATTTAGATGTTACAAACTATAATAAGAGTCTTCATCCATTACTGACAGTGCATTGCTGACAAATGTTTAAAAATACCTTAAACAGATAAATAAAACCATTCACTACACAAGATCAAATAAAAAACCCTTAGTCTTTCATCATTGTATTAATATAACCCACAAACTTGCGTGGTAGCACTAAGGGAAGAAATAATGGGGAGGATACAGAGTTTCTTGTTTTGGGGGCGGGACTATGTGTGTTTCTGCAGACTTTCCGGAGCTGGGCAGTTATTCTGTTGGTTGGGCTAGAATCATCCAGAAATTGGCTGTGGCAGGCAGTGGGAATGTTCATTAGCTGTTGGAAGCTCCTTATGTGACTCCATTGTGGGCAAGTGCCCTGGCAGCATGCACCCTCAGTCGCTATCTGAGAATGAAACCAATGGGCACTCCAGGGTGCAGGACAAGGACAAGTCTGCAAAGACTGTGTTCCAGGGTCTTTGCCAGTTTTGCTGGATTATACTGCAAACAACCTCAGCCTACTGGAAAAGAAGAGAACTAGAATTTTCTGCAGATTGTGCAAACTGCAGACTGTAATTGCAGAGACTAAAGAGGAGACTGAAGGAAACTGTGGAACTGTCACTTGTTTCCCAACTCCAGGGAGCACTGGCATGCACCGCAGAGGGTTTGGATGGAAGAGAAGCACCTTAGGAGAGAGAGAGAGAGTGTGTGCTGACATAATTATATTATGCATTTGAATTTTTGATAGTAACAAGTACTAAAACTTGGAGAACTCCATTCCCCCATGAAAATGTTACATATATCAAAATCCTGAAAAAGATTAATCTCTGTGCTATGCAGAGTGGTAAACTGAGGTACAGGAAAGGGGGAAAGAAACATTATACTTAACATTATCCTAGTGCTTTCCTCAAGCCATCACATCCTTTCTCTCTATTAATGCAGTCTGCTTTAGGAAGAGACCAGCCACAGTAGAACCTCAGAGTTATAAACGCCAGAGTTACGTACTGAGAGGCCAAGCACACACCTCATTTGGGAATGGAAGTACGCAACAAAGACAGCAACTGAGATTTAAAAAAAGAGCAAATATAGTACAGAGCTGTGTTAAATGTGAACTACTAAAAAAAAAGGAAAGTTTTTTTTAAAAAAAGATTTGACAGGATAAGGAAACTGTTTCTGTGCTTGTTTGATTTAAGATGATTAAAAGCAGCATATTTCTTCCACACAATAAAGTTTCAAAGCTGTATTAAATCAATGTTCAGTTTTGTCTTTTGAGAGAACTATAACATTTTGTTCAGAGTTACAAACAACCTCCATTCCCGAGGTGTTTGTAACTCGGAGGTTCTACTGTATACTAACAATACAATAATCCCTCCTTTTGTTTCAATAAAGTAAAACTTCTCTGATAGTGCAACCTCCCCTCTTCAGTTTCTACACTGCCATGTCAGTGCTGGCCATGAATACAAATCCCACAGTGCAATTTATCAATAAGCTAGAGGTTTGTGATTTGACTGTTATGGCCTTGCCAGTATTAGTAACATAACCACAAGTCCCGTGACTTTTAAATAACTATTAAGATCTTTATGTTGGTGCAATTTTAAAACACATGAAAGCCACAACTAGTAGCAAGATAATAAGATCTCTCAAGGTATTCTTGCACTAATTCCACATCTCACATGCTTTTTTCCTGAATGGAGAGCAGATTGCTGACTAGAACAAAGACATTAGATGTAGATGAGGTTTAAGAAACAGCTGGAAATCTTCCAACATACAGTCTTAGTGTATGTTGTGGCTTATAAATTTTGGGTTGTTTTAGAGGAAGAAGGAGAGGGAATGGATGGAGCTGGAAAAGAAGTAACCTGCAGTGACAGAATGGAGTGGAATCACATTCAAAAGGAGAACAAAAAGATGGCTAGCGATAAGTGGAAGGTGAGAAAGACAGGCAGGAATAAGGGGACGGGTACAATGTAAAAGAAGGGTAAGAGGGTAGAAGCCTCTGTTTTCTCTTGGACATTCAAATTCTGCTTATGACCCTGAACTGGAGACTTCTGTTGATACTAGGGATGGGAGAAATCCATCTTTTTTTGTGGCATTGAATACTGAATACTTTTATCAGTTGTTTACTGAATACAAATGTTAACATTCTGTGGAGTTTGTATGATCGCACTCTGTCAGAGAGATCTGAAATTAGTGTTGTGCATCCTCCAGTGAATGGACATCTGAGGCATGGAACCCCTTAATCATTTGTGTAAGTGTGTGCTAAGTTGATGAAAATCAGGACTGTCATTCCTTGGCATCACAAGAGAATCTGCAGATTGCTATTCCCTAGGGGACTGAAGAAAGCTATTCTGCTGCACAACATTACCAGCAATAAAAGGACTGTAAAGCAGTTTGAAAATGGCAGACTAGCTGCTCTATTTATACAATTCCATGCTTGAACAGAAATATAGATGGTTATGCCATACTCCCGCTTATCTTGGTTGGGAGCTTACGTGGGATGTTTCCTGTCAATATTAGGGAGAGTAGGAGAGTGCATCCCATAATACATCAGGAGATGTAGCATAATGTGGGGACTAAAAAGAATTTCATGCCCTTTTTTTGTCTCCATCCCACACAAATGACTGTTTTACCCATTCATTATTCTGCTCCCATCATTCAGCAGTATAGTGACAGTGAAAGGCCAGGAGCTACAAAAAGGGTTAGCATAATATGCAAGGGACACTTTTGGAAGGACTTTGTGTCTCTGCTTTCAGCTGTGAAGAAGGTGTTTTTGGTCAGGACTAGGTGGTGGTGGCGGCTTTGAGTTTTGATATCTACAGTGGAGGAAAGAGATTCTCTATCTTGCTTTAGAGAAAATGGGCATTTGGAGTTGAGGAGATGGATTGCATTCATTTTAAAAAAACAACCATCCGACGAAGTGGGTTTCTGTCCACGAAAGCTTATGCCCAAATAAATTTGTTAGTCTTTAAGGTGCCACAGAACTCTCGCTGTTTTGCTAAAAACAGACTAACATGGCTCCCTCTCTAGAAGTCACATATTTTAAAGGGGAATTTGTCAAGGAGCTTATTAGTTGTAATAAATTTGGTTGAATATACCCCATGCTTAGAAAGTTTGATTCTTTCATAATTGTTTAACGAGAGGGATTATAATTTTGTACATTGCAGTGGGTTTGAGATTTTTGTATTCAACCAATACAAACACATTGGATTTCATAATGTTATTCCTGAATCAAATACAAATAAAATATGACTCCTCTGTCATTCGGATGTTGCATCAGGAAGTTGAGAGCATGCAGGGTTCCACAGCTAGTCGAATTTACACTAGTGAGAGATTGACAAATCAGAAAGAGAGAGAGAGAAAGAGGGTAAAATTTGGACTGGTGCTCTTTAAAATTGGAATAAAAAGTTGCTTTTGCAATGTCATTGCCTGAAAAGTTCTGAACCCCTGACTGTACCTCAGCAAATTTCAGCTGACTTTCTATAAAATTTAGTACAGCAGCAGCAATGAAAGGCACATCTACTCCTGTGCAACCTTATTCATCTTCCCTCCACTTCCTGAAGAAGATAAAGAGATATTTGCATGTTCTGTGCTAGGGGGAACACAAGGACTACTTCCTCCAGCACTTCCCAGGTACCAATTACCCAAAGGAGGGGTGCTTGGGAAGATTAGGGGCCTTGCCTTCCCCCCCCCATACCCACTGAACCACAGAGTTGGCTAGGTTCACTGTGAAGAAAGCTGTACCATCATAGAGGATGGGTACACTTGGCACACTCCCCCAGCACAGCAGAGATCTGGGAGAGAGATTATGCAGTCTGAGAAACAATAACTCCTGAAACTCCCATGGGGCATTAAAGTTTGACACTGCTCTCAATGTAGGCCTATGCAGGGCTGCCCAGCGGTGCGCATCTTGTATGACACTCGCAAATTTAGTAGCCCTGTTATGGCTTCCTGCATCTCAGCCTGAATGTCATGCACTAGACTGTGGCAATTAGGAACTGCATTTCTCCCTACTGGCCACTAGCTGCTTGGAAGCCTCGCTTAAGTAGCCAGGCTACATGTCTGCCTCCCTTTGGGCACCTCCCTCTGCTAGATCCAGGCAGTGAAGGAGCAGGTGCTAGTGAGAGTAGGGACAGCACAGCAACAGGTGACCCAGATGGGTGGGGCAGAAAGTAAGGGGGCTTGATACTAACCTCCCCCATTTGCTTCAGAGGGCTCCAAAGGAAGCAAGCTGACATAAAGCAGGTGGCAGATAATGCAGCTTCTTGTCTCAAATCCTCCAAGGAAACATTTTGTATTTTTGTTTCTTGTAACAAACCCTTTCTGAGGTGGACTTGCATCGTGTAATACAGTACAGTGTTCCATTTCTCAGAAAACTAAGCTTAATTTCCCAATTTTGTTCTTGGTAACCTAAGTACAGGAAGCATTACTAATAGTTTCAATCTACAGGAAATGCCATTTCCTACTGAATAAACACTATATGGTCACCCACTTTTTCCATTATGCTTTTTCAGGATAGTCCCCCTTTTTCTTTATAAACAAAATATTTCAGAGCAACTGAAATACTCATTATTTTCTCTTATAATATGCCTCTGGTCTACCACTGAACAATTTTAATTTCAACCTAGTATTGGTCGCTGTTAACTGTCTAGCACAGAAAGTCAGTTTATTTTTCACATTTTAGACTGAGGAATTTTCAGTTTTTAAAGAGCACAAATAGACTGATGCTTCCTCCAATCTCACATATGTGAACTTTAATATTTTAAAGTCTTACTCTCTTGACCAATATGTTTATGTGAAAAAGACAGACCAAGAATACATGCTGCAGAAAAAGGCTGTTATTTATGGATATTTTAGAGACACTATATAGCACATCTGATTTTTAATCCATTATTCACAGTGAAAACTTCCTGAAAATATCCATTTACTGTCATTCCGATGACTGTATTCTCTCTTACTGGCTGACCTTGTGGGCCTTGTTTACATAAGTTATTTTATTGTCACAGAAAAATAATTTCACCAGCATTCCATATAAAAAGGAAATATAATTACTTACAGATTTTTTTTCAAAATTCCATCTATTTGTAAATGAGGAGGTGCAAATAAAAACAAGCTTATAAAGGGTTGATTTCTGGGGTAGAAATCGCTCATAATTGTAATAAGGAAAGACAGAATCAAGTTGCAGTTCATGATTGCACTGGGAAATGGTGATAAAGGAAAAAATATATTGCTTTCTTACATTCTTAAAAAAAGTAACTATACTATTTCCCCAAAAGCTACTTTTCTAGCAGTTATACTTTAAAATGTTTTAAAATATAGATAAAACAGTGCTCTGTCACTGGTATGGTTTCCACACACACAGCCTGTGCAGCTTATGCTGTGGTTTAAAGATACGTCTACTGGAATATATTTGCTATAGCAAATTGCTTATTCCCAGATAAGTGAACAGCACATGACAGCATGTGTTTGACTGATAGACAAACACACTTCAAGTGCACAGAGAAAAGTGCCTGATTTTTTTTTCAATATCACAGCTACAGCAGTGATAACCAAGCAAATTACTTTTTTTTTTCCTGAGGGAGGACGGGGAAGAAGGTGAATTTAGTGTCTAAGAAAGGTGCTCAACTGGGAAGTAAAATCCTGTTTACTTTCTTAATATTCTCAGGGCATTCTATTAGAAATACTCACATCCCTTGTGTACATTATTAATAATATTCTCACACACTATTTACATAGAATGTCCAGTTCATGAATGATTTGAGCCCAAAGCTTCCACTACTCAGTTAATGCTACCTAAGTGCCGCAGTTGAAATAAATAAAACTGAGAAAGCTAGAAGGAAGGTGAAAAAATGCAGCAAGTGAACTGAAATGTTGTGAATACAGAATACATTGTCAGTGAAGCATTCAACTGGTTAGCTAAAAATTCCTATTAGTGTTACACAGCTCATCTTAACTGACAGGCAGACTCCCTAGTCATTGATTCAACAATAATATCTTGTATACCTTTAATCATATACATGCTCCTCAGGTAAATGCAATGCAATTGTTAATGGTTCTCAGGGCAAATCTGTCACATTTGAAGATGAACTGGCAATAGGTGTTCACTTCATCCAACTGGCACCATTATGGGCAGCCACAGCAGAGCAGCCAAGGATAGAATAGCAATTAGAAACAGACTTGGGTGGCCATATTTTGATTTTTGCACTGAAATACTTCAGTCATCAGTTTTTGCCTTTTCAATAGTTTGGGGGTTGAATTCACAGCCTATTTGACTATGGGGTATCTTTCATTTCATGTTTCCCCTGCTCATCTAAGACACCAACAAGCTATAATAAGAATAATTTTAAAATAATTATTGCCCTGCTTCTCTGACTATGATGGAAATACAATTTTAATACATATAAAAACCACAAGCTCAACATTACTAAGCTACATTCTGCATAAGGGCACACTGCAAACCTGACCCTAAAAATCTATCTATCTATACAAACAATCCTTACCTATAGGATGTAGACTCTAGCAAACCTCAAACAATCAAATCCTCTTCCTCAACAACAAACCTTATGAGAGACCTTCTTCCAAAAATCTGGGGTGAGACCCATTGGCCCACTATGCTCCTCCAGTAGTAGCAGATCTGGAAAACTCCGTTCTGGCATCCTATTACCCAGAATTGACACCCACCGCGATAGAGCCTAATCTACAAAGAGACACTGCACACCCTGAAACCAAAGAACACATGCCTGGGGTATACAAGTTCCATGCACAGTTTCAATATAATGCCAATATGACAATTAAATCTTCTGTTACATTTAATTACTAATGCTTTTCCCAGATCCTCAGAGAACCCCCTAGGGCAAGGGTCCTGCACACACAACTATATCTACTAAAGTCAAGAGTGTGTAGTAACTAAAGTATGACTTACAGCTTTAATTCATTCCCTTCCTTTACTTTTCAAAATCTTACATGTGTAGGGACTTGATTAGAATGAGAAAGGGATTTAGACTTGGCCACATCTCCTTTTTGGAGGGCCGTAACTATTTTTTTCTTCAAATGTCTATGTCTAAAATATGGACAAACTATGTCTGTCACACTCTGCCTACCATAAGTCCTTCAGAATCATAAGGTAGCAGCATTAGTTTTGGAATAGCATACTTTGTTAAGTATGTACCTTTCACATTGAGGAGAAACCCAGCCTTGTACTGTTGTATGTCTCTCTGAACCTCCAAACCTAGTGATGCTCTGTGGTCACTCACATTTTAAAATTGTTTTGTATCAAGTAATTGGAGATGGTTTCTGGGGTATTTGTATGTGCAGTTCTACCACGATAGTTTGCAAGAAACTGCTGCCAGCAAAGCAAAAAAAGGTGCTTTTTGCTAATGCCAGAGGCTGGTTTACAGTATTCCTAGATTTTCAAGACCAGAAGGGACCATTAGATCATCTGGTCTGACCACCTGCATGTCACAGGCCATATAATATCATCCAGATAGTCCTGTAACTAGCCTAATATGTAAAGCAAATTTTCCAGAAATGCATCCTATCTTGACCTGAAGACATCAAAACATTTCTCTTAGTAGTCTGTTCCAGTGGTTAGTCAACCTCATTTTGTGTCATATTTCTAATTTGAATGTCTTTGATTTTAGTTTCCTGCCATTGGTTTTTGTTATGTCTTTCTCCCTGCCCAGTCTTTACTTTGACAGTCCTGGAAACTAGTTTTCTGTATGCTCTGATGTGTATTTTTGTTTTGATGAATGCTAGTTTACTGCCTGGGTGTGTCTTGTACAACACTGAGTACCTGGCTGATGTTTTAGGAATGAAAAATACGGTGTGCTGTAGATCAGTAAGTCAAGCATGGAGGGAGAGTGGGGGGGCGGGGGCGGGGCTCAATGACTTTTGTTTTTATTTTATTCCCTTCACATACCAATAAACAGGGAAAATAGGATTTAAGGTAGAAACTGAGATTATTATTTTTGCTGTAATAACAGAAATATGAAGGGGAAAATTTAGAAAGCATAAAATACTAGTGGAGACAATGGCATTTCTTAACTGCCAATTATGTATCTTTACATTACACATATCTGAGAGAAATAGGGTGCTTCACTTGAGGCATCAGTTCTACAAGGAGCACTGGAGTGCCCCTTGCATCCAAGAGCTGTTTAAAAGGTACTCTATAGATGTTTTTTCAGAAAGAGCTATATGTACTAGTTTGCACTTGAAAGAGTTTAGTTGTAATCTAAAAAACCTAATAGTCAATAATTCTCAATAAGAACTAATCAACAAATGTTCCAACTCATTTTCCAGAGACACTTTCCTATGTCAGTTACCAATTATTTGAATTCTTAGACCCTGAATTAATTATACAGTTAAAAATAGTAGACAAAAAGAGGAATGCAAGTAATTGTTTAGATGGAGTACAGTATATTTCATTTTAATGTTTCAATATTCAGTATTTTCAATTATTCAATATTCAGTTTCAGTATCAGTGAACTTTAGATCCTATTGTTGCTCATTCTAAGATCACAAAACACTCCCAAGCAATTGATCAACTGGGAGAGACATTACAAATTTAATTAACACTATTTCTTGTCTCATTCAAGTCAGATTACATGCTCCACAGACAGGCAGCTGATCAATGGATAAAGAGAAATTAACTTTTCTATGGTAGCTCTCACCAACAAACCTATCTCAGGCCCATGCTACTCATGCTCTTATGTAGTGGGGTTTTTTTCAAGGCAGCTGTCTGACTCTTTCTTTGAAGGTATTTCACATGGATGCTAGGGTAGAGAATTCTCTTGATTGCACATTTCTCCTGTTCTTCTTGAGTTGGTGACCTGTAGCGTATTTTAACTGTAGTCCAGTTTGCAGATCTAAAAGAGATTATTCTTGTGTATTCTAGTGCATCCATACTGTAATTCAGAAACCTGTAACATGGGGCATTCACAGAGAGTTTTTGTACAAAATGGTTTCTAAACCCTGTCCTACTTGTTGTTAAAGTGATACAATTTCCAACCCAATGGGATGCAGTGCAAGTCGGAGGGGCCTAAGCAGTCTGAAGAGCTAAATCTATAAACCACAAATTGTCCACCCATACCTCCATTACCTTCCTTTGTTCAGCAAAGTTCCTTGAGATGAACGGCACTACCATATAGAAGTGTAACTCAGTATTATTTTCTCCATGTCTTTTTTTCCCCACAGTACTGAATGGTATCAAGAATTTACGGTATGTTTCAGGTTTCTTTTCTAAATAAAAGAAAAACTTATTCAGAGGTTAGTTTATTGGGTTTCTATTATTATTATGTTTCCACCCCTCTCCGCCCAAAATTGCAGGATTACAGCAACTACAAATAACCACTTGAAAGGACAAAAGGGGGCTATTGTAAAGAGCACATTTTTCTTGCAAGTATTGTAATGGCTGTAAATATACACTAAGTGCCACTTACATGTGTATACAGTTGGCAAATTCTTGGATGTCTAAAAATGGCTATTAATGAACAAGATCTCCTGTTGCAAACCCGTTAACTTTCAGCTAAGAAATTGTTTCACTTGCTAACAGACTAGTGTATATGACAGTGGGTAAAGCTCTTCAGAACACTGGATCTCCATTTTATATAACATTATTGTTTCTCCTAAAATTTTATAGCAGCAAAAACTTAGGCCACTCAAAAATGGCCCTCCCAAGGTAGTGAAAATCTCTGTCACCTCAGGCCTGTTGCAAATCCAAGGCCTAAAGAAAATTAGAAAAATAATCTGGTGTTCCACAAGGTTTCATTCTTCTAACCCTTGAACTTGTCTCTCTTTTGACCATTTTGTTGGTAACCCTTAATAAGGTTATGGGGTGTCCACCAGCATGTTTCAAGACAGCGTTCTCAGTTGCATGGTGTAGCAGTTCTCCACTTTTTCCATATCTTGATGCTATGTCACAAAAGAGACTCAGTTCAGGATGTTCCTACCATCAGGCCATAAATGAAAGGGAGGTATTATGATTCCCAGAAATCTGGTCATAGCCTACAGGTTGCAAAGACATGGTATGATGCAGTAGGTCACATCAGCCAACAGCTGCAGCTTCAATAATCTTTGTGAGCAATGCTCAACCATTCTCTGGGTTCCCACGCCATATGCCAAAATATACCAAGAAAATATATTTAAATCAAACCCTAATAGGTTCTCAAGCAGTATTTTTCTTACTTTGCCTATCTGTAGATTTTGATTATAATTGATAGAAATCATTTTTGTTCATTTGTGTATGCACAAAGAAATCAATGTTTACCAACATCTCTCCATTAAAAATTGAATCCTTCCAAACCTACATATAAAGTTAGCACCCCACAACATTATTGGGTAATTTCAAATAAGGCATTTTTCAATTTGTTTTCTAAAGAATGTGTGGGTCTATCAGACCAACAAGATCTAGGCCTTGCACAGAGTAGTCTGTTAGCTGACAACGGGCAAATAGCCAGTGTAATATTTTATTTTTAAATGAAATCTTTCAAAACAAAAAAAAATACTATTTACACAAAAACACGAGAAGCAAAATGACTAAATTTTTGTCCAACTCCCCTTAGTGCTCCTTTGTATAAATAGTATTTATAGTTCTATCATTTCAGTGCACAAGCTGTTTTCATCATCTGAAGAGTCATGTGTTCTTCACTTTTGTTCTCAAGCTCTAGATACATTTGGACAAAGATAGCACACATAATGTATGAAGACAACAAATTTTAAAATATCAGAAATGAAGTTAGTAAAAGCAACATAAGGAAGTGACAATCCAGCAATTCTCTCCAGTTTTGCCATAGTCCCAACCTACATTTTTTTTCCATGCACTTGCTGACAGACACCTCAATGAATAACAGCTAAGTTTGACTCTATAGGCTTCTCAATGTATAACACGCACTACCACCCTGGGAAATGAGCATAAGGGTAGTTGGCATCTGATATATTCTGAGGATGCAGAAGTGTTGGGTTGTTGTAGGAAAAGCAACCAACAGGAAGGTAAGATAATATAGACTCTGCCACTTACTTTATCTTACACCTTTTTATACACCTTTCTTTTCCTACAGTAGTCCAGCCTTTCTCTTCTAATAGAGGAATTTACACCAGCCAATACTTGCACAGTATGTACATTGCATTGGACATGTTAATTTTTTTTCAGAAATAATAACCTATGCATTGCTATATTGAAGTTGTCTATTATACCCCTCTCGATGTATCTAAAACAATATGGCTGAAGAAAGAAAAGCTTTGCCCATACTTGAAATTTTTAGGTGTAATAGCAAGTTAAACCCTGCATCCATTTATGGTCAGACAGAAAAAAGCATGAAAATCAAAATATATAACATAAAATATCCCCCCAGATATTCTGGTTATGATGGGGAAACTTCTCAGTGAAGAGGGGCTTGCATCATTCCCTGATCCTGCCCGATTTTTGTAATGGTGTCTCACAAGTTCAAACTAGTAGCCAAATGCTTTCTCCCTGACTACATCCAGGGCTATCTTTGGAAGCATCCCCTCCTGAAGTTGATACTTCACAATGATGACATCCTTAGCAGCTAATCAACATTTCTTGTTACAAAAACTGAAGGAAATTGTACTTGCCATAGAAAATAAAATCAGTAGGTAGCCAAGAAGTGCTACAGTTTAACAATATATATGGAAGCAGGGTTTTTTGTATCTAAAGGGTTTTTTAAATTTTTTTTTTTACATTTAATTAATTTACATTTTACATTTTAGACTAATGAAACAAATTTGACTCTTTGTGACTGAATGTGGATCCCATTTTATCCAAACCCCTGGCTGAAGTCCACCAGAATTTCATCCTTTGATGTCTAATTCCCCAGAAAAATGTTCTTGTAAATGATTCTAATGTAGTCCATCTGTAATTTGAGGGAGCACACAAATTTCCTTTTAAAAAACGGATTTTCAGGATTTTACCAAGCTATCATATTTTCTGTAAATTGTACTCTGCATGTGACATGTCAAAGGCCTCATATTCAAAGCTAAAGTAATAATATCTGAATTTCTTCTGAACATCTTTATGGATCTCTTTCATCAACTCTACAAACTTTCAGTCTTTACAATACTGAAGTTTAAACCTAAATCTTTGTTCATGTTGTATGATATATTAAGTCTCATGCTTCTTCCAACAAATGGAGGGGAAGAAAGGAATACACTTGAAATTACTCAGCAGTCATACCAGGATATCTATTTTCACAATCACTTTTTCTGTACATAGATATAAGGGAAGTTCAATTAACTTCTGTCACAAGCCTGTATTTAACCTAATGGGCTTTTATTTAAAATAAAGAACAATTTCCATTTAAAAATCTAAATGGAGCAGTAGTGTTTTTATGTACATCTGGCTCTGTGCGGGTTATTTTCTCTTTGAGAAACAAACAAACACATGTCTTTTGGCTTACGGAATGCTATAAAAATAGGAAACCCAAAGTCTTCAGTGGCAAATGGCTGTGAATTGCTCTGTATGTTCATGCTTCTTTTAAAAGAATAATTCTTGTTAAGAAGATGATCCTTTTACAACAACTGCACAAAATTTTGCTGTCCATGGAAAATAAAATGAGCTGGTTAAAAGTTAGGTTTTTTTAACAAAATATATATATGCAAGCAGGGCTTGTTATATCTAAAAGGTTTAAGGTGTAACTAAGATTCTATAGTATTGTGGTAGGTTCTAAAAAGAAATAAATACATATATAAATACTGGTATTACCTATGCCAGTATAGAATTTCTTCTTCATTCCCCTTATTAGATTGTGCATACCTACTTTACGAGAGATTATTTTCAATTAATACAATTAGTTCAATATGTATTATATTAATACTAGACCGTTGCAGAAACAAATAATGAAGTTGTGGAACTGAACAGCCCACTGAGGTTGTGTCTACATTTAAACTGCTACAGTGGCATAGCTGCAGCAATGTAGCCACTCACTACAGTAACAGGAGGGGTTCTGTTGTTGCTATAGTTAATCATCCTCCCCCAGAGGTCTGGCCAGCTCTCCATGAGAATTATTCCGTTAACCAAGCACTGTCTACATAAGTGATCAAGGTGTGGATTTTTCAGACCCCTGAGTGACATGACTGGCTTGACTTAACTTTTGAGTGTAGACCTGGCCACAGCTGTGCTGGGAATTTTTCCACACATGCTAAGGAGACCTTTTTGAAACTTCAGGTCTGCTACTGATAGGCAGCCACCTCTAAGATGAAACATTCTAATTGTTTAGCAGCAATACTACGTAATTTAGGACATTAAGTAATATTGTGCTCAACTAAAAAAACTATAATTTTTAGGAATTTTAGGAAGTAGAATTTACAATTCAAGCTGTAATTTTGCCCAGACGCCAGTGCCCTTGAGAAAAATAAAATGGCCTCTGAAATTACCAGGGGCCTGGTGTTCATATCTGTATATCCATCTAGAGCAGGTTAGAGGTTTATTTTAATCAAAATTCCGTTCCTTTACACTCTGTCATCATTAAAACACTCCAACTATGAATTTGTCTGGCACTTCGTGATCTACATCAGCAATGGCAATGAGTTATCTTCCTTATCCATTACTGAAAATTCTCTTTGCTTTTCTGGAAGACTGTGCCTTGTCAGATGGGCTTGCAGAGGTATGGTGCTACCAAAACACAGCAGAGGAGAAATGACTGGCACTTTGAATTTGGAAGAAGAATATGAACTTCATTTTTTAATGCAACAGGCACTGAAATCCCATGAATGTATATTTATTATCTTGCGCTTTCATTTATGCAAAGAGAGTTCTGTAGCCTGATCATTCCCCACATACAGGAGGAGAAACTTTTTTTAAAACAGTTTTTTAAGGGAAGAAAGACTCTTTCAGTCTGTCTCCAATATTTACATACTAATTAAACTGCTGCAATTCAAAGAACAGTTGTATAATAAGGATTATCAAATACACACACGTCCCTATCCAACTTGTATCCATCATAAATCCAACAACTCAAAAAGAAACCAGATTTATTTTAATGAATTAGACCCTTAACTTTTAAAATTAGTGTTTGTTTTTATTTTATTATTATTATTTTGGACTATCTTTCCATCATTTACTTTATTTGTACTAAAGTGTCAATAGCTGCTTTTGCTTTACCTCAGTTTATAATATATAATATCATAATATAATACCTCAGTTCTGCAGGAGGGGCCCCCTCATGGTATTTTCATATATATATATATATATGATCATTGGTGTTAGTAACACTGATCAATGTACTGTATCATGATCAGTGAGTCAAAGGGCCCATGTTCCCTGGAGGGACTGTTATTGATGGGACACCATGGAAACAGGGTACCTAGGAAGTTAGACTGGCAACAACTCAGCCACATGGATAGAGCAGTGCACAGGGTTTAATAAGGTTCCATTTGTTCAACTTAATATGCATTCAGCTTCACTCTTTGCTAATGAAACATGCACATCAATAAAAATAGCTTTTACACAGTGAATAAATGCACTGGTCACAAATTAAACTGTTTATTGACCATAACACCAACTTTACTAGTTATGAGGAAATATTGATTGGAACATAATACCAGCTGGAAAAAAAGAGAGTGTTTAAATCGTGCCTCAAATATAAAACAGTTGTAACTAAGAAAATATCAGTCAATGATACACTCACAAGCCTTGCCTCTCAGTCCACTTCACATTATTATATTTCTTCAAACTTTACCTCTTCCAACTGCTTTACCAATATGCACTAATTAATCCTTAAAATATCCCTTTCTAATAGAAATAATTAAACCTAGTTTGCAGATAGGAAATTTGTATTAGCAAGAGAATAGGACCATAATTTTCAAAGTTGGATGTAAAAAATGTAATTAATCTAAATCCAGTTTTATGTACATGTTTGACAATTTTGGTAAATATTGCATTGTGTGGTTCCATACGGTATTTCTGGGACTCTGATCAAATTTTCTGAATTGACAAAGATATCAGCCCTGCAAACTCCCCCAGACCTTTGTTGCCCAAGCTAAATTAGGTATTCCCAAGACTACAGGCATTTAGACCCAGATCTTCAAATGAATTTAGGCACGGATCCTCATACATCCACCCTTTAGGCACTACTGACATTTTTAAAACTGTCATGCAGCTGTCACCTAAGCCCCCAGGTGCTCATCATTCATCATTCACAAAGTTGCCTAAGCCCTGATGCAGTCCCACTAACAAGCAACTTGGATCCCTTTCTCCAACAAAAGCTCTGGAGGCCCCAAAGCAGGATTTTCAAAGTAGGCAGGGAGAGCCCTGTCTTCCCAGCAGACCCCAATCCTGCAGGTGTGCTCTGAACACGCCTAATACCCGTCAGACCCTGAAGCAGGAGGGCTGGATGCAGGCCACTAATCAGTGGGGCAGGAGCAGAACACAGCTCCCACACACAAGGTGGTTGTGGGCATCAGGAAATGCAGGGTGAGTGGGAGAGAGAGACTGAGTGTCAGCAGGAGCTGGAGGGAGACAGAGATGGTTTCAGCTGCCTAGGGCACAAGCTATCTAAATGGCTAACCTGGGTTAGGTGCTTCACTCAAACACAAGGTTTGTGGCTGGGGACTCCCAGTGGAAGGATATTCTTACCTCAGTCCTGTGGGTCAGGTATATCAGCTTGGCTGCTTTGACACTTAAGCCCCACTCTTCTCCCACCAACCCTTTCCTCAGCATTTCACTTCTGGCTAGCTTAGATAGCTCCCTGCTCCGGTCGCTGGCTTCTGAGGAGCCCTTTCTTAAGTCCATAGCTCTCCCTATGTAGTATAGGGGGAGCCTGGGTGCCAAGACCCAGGTTGAGAATTCTGGCAGGTCACCTAGGGAATAAGTGTTGCAGTGACAAAGTACTGTTGAACATCTGGGCCTTTGCACCCAAATGTGTTTTTCTTGCACAAATAAATAGACTCTTAAAACACAAAAATATTACACTTTAAATACGTTTCTCTGCTATGAAAATAGCCTTTGGGGGAAGTCTTTCTAGTCATAATCCCTGCAGGGATTCTGCTGGAAAATGTCTCTCTAGATAAAACTTCTGCATGGAAAATATTTCTGAGAATTACTTCCCTGTAAGCACTATTCCTCCCTGAGCTCTCAAGGTCAGTCTTTTATATTATTATTGGTATTACTGTAGCACCTAGGAGCCCTAGTGATGGACCAGGACCTCATTGTTCTAGGTGCTGTACAAAAAGCTGGTCACTGCCCCACGTGGTTTGCTATGTAAGTGGAAGACAAGAGTCATCAGATGAATAAAGACAGACCAATGGGGGAGTAGGAAGAAACAATGAAACAGTGTTGATCAACATCACAGGCTATAGTCTCAGCACACCAGTGGTCTAACTAGTGCTCTATTAGTCTGCCTCAGGTCTTACATATGATCCAACACAATTACTGTCGAGGGACAGACTTTGGAGACAGTCAAGCTACGCTGGTAGCCAACTCTCTCAAAATACAAAAATGGACAGTGATCCAGTGCGCAAGTGCGTCCTTTGGGAAACTGCTTTGACACGTTTTCATGGATCATGACCTACGGAAGGGCATCAAGATCCAGATCTATAAGACAGTTGTTATCCCTACTCTCCTTTATGGATGTGAAACCTGGGTGACCTACCAACAACACCTTAAGAGTTTGCAGAGGTATCACCAAAATGCCTTCAGAAGAGCCTTTGCATCAAGTAGGAGTATCTCCGCACTAATACCAGCATTCTCACTGAAGCCAACACCACCAGCAGTGATCCTTATGGACCAAGTATGTTGGGCTGGACATTGTGGACGGATGCCAGATTTTCATTTCCCAAAACAAGTTCTCCACTCTCAGCTTACCTTTGGTCAGAGATCTTGTGGGGTCAGAGGAAATGCTACAAAGATATACTGAAAGCACATCTTAAGAAAACTGATGTGGACATCATAAGCTAAGAGAAGCAAGCCACCAACTGTTGCGCCATATCCTCCATCAGGCAGAGGCCCACTTCAAGGAGAAGCGTCTTGCCCTTGATGCTAAAAAGAGAGAGAAAGAAGGAAGGAAAAAGAAAGCACTTTCTATCAACAGGCAGCTAACCCACTAGGAAATGTCTATACCTACTGTGGGCAGATCTGTGGTTCCAGGATTGGACTCCTGATTCATCTCAGGACTCATATGTAAATCCACGGTAGACATCAACCTCGAATCGAGGGATTGCTGCCGATGATGACAGTCTAACCATTACGGTTTTTGTAGATATCATAGCAAGGAGGGTATCGCTGTTTGATGAAGGATAACAATTAGCTTTGTGGATGTTTACAGAGAGCTCCTCCCAAGAGTGAGAAGTAGCATGGGAGAAAGTACAAGCAGAGCACAAATAGCCCATAAGTGAATTAAACTTTCCTATTATTCTACCCTAATTAGGTCCAACCAGATGTATTATAAAACTGGAGCCACATGGTCTCTTAGGAACAGATTTTTAAAAGTATGTCATTGCTTAAAGATGCAGATAGGCCCCTAATGGATTTTTCAACGTTGCGTTGGTACCTAATTCCCATGAGTGCCTAGGCACTTTTGAAAATCCCACTAGGTACATATCTGCACCATTAGACACTAAAACCTTTAAAGTCTGGCCCTTGATTGCTATTGCTCATAGAAGATTACTCTGACATACACTTTACTTTTTCTACACTGTCAACGGCAACAAAGATCCTGCTGACCAAACAAACACATCTCAATCCATTGTCTCCAAACTATGCCTTAGCATACAGTAGCATCATTCAGGCATTTGGGACCTTTGATAGGAAGGATGTGTAAACAACCCAAGTTGATCTTCAGATCTCAGCTGGTTGATAGGGCAGGAAAATTAAGTTTTTATTTTTAATATAACCCATTTATTAATAGAACCTCATTTCACTGGTATCTGTTCCAAAACTGAAAGATGAAAACATGCCACAAATACAACAGCGAAGAGATTAAACACAGAGCTAATATCAACACCACACACTGACCTTTCAAGCAGGAGAGTGGCTCTTCCTCATCTTTGCAAAGAAAGACTGTGGGGAAAGGGATACCCATGGGGGAAGAAGAAATAGAAGCTCCTTTTCTAGTCAGAAACTGGTGGCAGTGCTAGAAATCAGCCTTTGTGGCAAATCGTATACATGGACTAGAATAAAACACATTTGCTCTAGGGATACCAAGCAATTTTGGGCACACACAGCTGGTCACACAGGAGGCATGGGTTCAGTCTCTGCACAGGGGGAAGCAAAAGTGAGCTGCTGTATTTTTCTTCAACTTCCATGGAAGTTCACTAGTGCCCCAGAAACCATCAGGCTTGAATGATAATTAGGTCACACAAGATTGCTAGGGTAAGCACCTGTGAAGTCTGAAATTTTAAATGAATGGAGCCCATAAAACCAGATAAATGAAAATACAAAGCATTTCTAGCTGATGGTCACTTTATTCTCCATATTTAAAGATAAATATTACCATCAAAAATAAAATGTAAATATGCATGGATTAGTATGCAGAAATTGAATTGTGGATTATAGTTTTGATGTTATAATGTCAGTGCTAACTGACATTTAATTTTCGACTAATAACGTTGCCAGTTCTCAATTCTTCATTATATGGTATATGATGCTATAACAAGCTTTAAAAAAATCTAATTTTGACAGCATAGAAAAGCATAGTGATCATCATGTACTACATTAAATACAATTATATGTATTACACACATGGGGACCAACCTTTGACCTCAGAGAGAGTTTTGCCCTTCACTTGAATGGGAATGGGATCATCCCAAAGATATTAAAATATAAAAACTAACATTAGAAATTAATTGCTCACAAGTTGGGGAATGCAAAAGTTAGAGTTGATTCCATAATCTTAATTCTTCCCTGTGGCATCTCTGCAATAGATGGTATTTCATTACATGATCACATGCTATCCCTCAAGTAATAAAATATAATATTGTTTTGTTTGTTTTTCTGAAAAACACAGATATATAGAGCATGCCGAAGTGCAGAGTATTCTTTGTTTCCCATTTAGTCCATTCAAGTAATTTTAATAAAAAGTACACAGTAAAATTTTCTTTATACACTGCATTATTGAAGACAGTATAACTTGATTTTTGTACACTTATTCCTTCTGCAGCCTCAGCTGTAAACACAAAGAGAGAAAGCAGCATATTGAGCTGCTGCCTAGGATATGTGTAGACAGAAGCAGGGTGCATCAGAGAGGGACCTATTATTAGGGAGCACCTAATCAGCCCTATGAGGGCCTGATTTTGCTTTTTCTTACATTAGTGAAAATCAGGCTTTTCCAGTTTTCACCAAAATCACTAGGATTCTGCCTAATGATGCATATAATATTTCCTGAAATTTTGGAATTGATTGGATGCGGTATTCCAAAGTTATTTGGTTTGTCTGACAAACAGAGAAATGACCTCAAACAATGTATAAACGACTTCTACATCGTACCCTTAATAGAAAGCATGATCAGTTTTTCTTATGAAAAAAGTTACTTTCAAGTTTTCACCAGAAAAATACTTCACAAAAAGAGTGCCTAAATCTATGTATACTCTAGCTGAAAGAATATCAGGGATTCTGTAGTAGCTTTTGAAAAATCAATTTAAAAATTTAGATTTTCTTTTTCTTGTTTGGCACAATTTCATTCTATTACCTGGCATAGCGTGAACTGTTGCTTTACCTTTTTCCATATAGTATGCAAAATGCTTGTTCATTTAAGAGTCAGTCATATATAAAATTGATTTTACACCATCAGAGACTGACATATGTAAAAGACTCTATTCCTTTCTTTCAAACAGGTCAGTTTTATTGCATAAAAACTATGGTTTATTTAAATATAAATTGCTCTGTATTCCTTTGTATTATTGCAATTGTAAAACTTCATTGACAATCAAATTATGTGAAAGTCCTTTTCCATCATCCTTCTGATTTGCTGATGTGGTATCAAAAGCTCCATTTGCAATCCTATTTCCGATTTTTAATTACTTATGGAGACCAGAGACTGATGATACATTTGTTATTAATTCAGCTCTTTCCTTTTGATAATGTATGTTCTATATAACACAATACAAAACTAAGTTATATTGATTATTATCTGTATTCAAAGGATGCAGTGTTAATGGATATAATTATTCTGTTCTTAGTACATTGTCTGGATAAACTCTGAATCAAGCATAATTTATCACGTTTTTCTTCTTTCAGCATACATAGAAAGGAATACTAAGTTAATGCATCTGTTTTCTATTACGCCTTTTTCATCAGATGTTTTGCCCCTAAGTGTTTCTTCAGGGAAATCATCTTCTTCCTCTTTTTTTTATTTTTCACAGCAAAAATTGATTCAAGCCGCCATTTCATTTCCTATATTTCAAAGAGTAAATGTATTTAAAAGGTAACATGTGGGTGATTATTGTATTTTCCAATCTGCAATTCCATCTGAGCCTTCGATTCAGATGGTCGTAATTCATTTTTACTGAACCAAACAGAGACCTGGAGGCAGCCCTGTTTGTCACATCTGACTTTCATGTTTTGAAGACATGTAAAAAAGACCTGCTCACTTCAGGAAGCACAAGATAGTTGGGCAGGTCCCAACCTGTGGTGTTACTTCAGTTCTTGCTGACTAATGGCAGTTCTACCTTTTTTGGATGGCTGCTATAGGTTAATTCTGGCACCTCTATAGGGTTGTGGCAGAGGCCAGTGGGTGACAAGGCCTTAATCCAGGCAGTGTCACATGGAACTAATTTTTTTCTTGCTTTGTTCCTCTCACTACAAATATCCCTCCATCCTTCCATCCTAAGTCAATGTTCAGAGGGCTTAGTGAGTTCAGTGGACACTTCTGTTTGCATTGGGGTTGTGATGCTGTGCCTCAGATAATTGTAGGTGCAGTGTGGTTTCATCAGGTTGTACAGGGACAGTTAGGACTTTAAAGCATTGCATGGACACAAGTGCAATTCTGGATTAGAAATGTAATTTAACTCGTGGGTTTGTTTTTCACAAGATTAAACCTTGGGATGGTTTGCCTTGGCTGCAGGGGTCAGAGTCCCCTAGGTGAGGATAGAAATCTTGACGAGGTGGTGGTTAGTCTCCCATATCTGCTGAGGCTGAGAGATAGGGGAAGTGCTTTACCTGTGTATTAGGGCACCAGTTCACTTTCTGTGCTGATGGAGGGCGGATCTGAAGAAATACCCAATATCTCACTGAGCTCCAGGGTTTTCCTGTGCAGTAGTGTGATAGGCTTGCTGGCTGTAGAATTGCGTGGGCCTCTCAGGGCTTTGAGATTGAATGAATGGGGTGGGCCATGGATTGTTTTTAGAATGCTTGGGTTTGGGGATGAAAAGGGGGGAAAGCAGGTGAGAACTTGGGACTGCCATTAGTAACCTTGAGCTTTTACAATGTAGAGTTGGACTCCTAATATTATGATATATTAGTATAGTGTAAATCCTGTCACATCACAGTACCCAGTGGAAAATTAATACAACCTGGGGGAAGAAAAGCACTGTCTAACTGCACTCCCTATATAACATATTGCAGTGGTAAGAAACTTTTCACTGAGTTCCATCATAGCTTTGAAAAGTACAATTAACAATTTTAAAAGAAGCAGCTGAAGTTACAAGATCTTATCCATACATCATCCCTGATGGTAAAATAGTGCCCCGGGGTCAGCTTTTGTCCTAAAAGCAGAATTACGTACAAATGAAAATGTTACTACTGTTCTGGACATTGCACATTTAAACATGTTGTAAACTTCAGATTAAGTTACATTGGTGTTGTACTTTATGATATCTACCTAAGATAGATGGATAGATATACTTGCCAATGAAGTAATTGCTACTGATGGTTATTAATAACTCTGCTATGAGGAGATCGCTACTTTCCCTGGAGTCAGCCCCTAAATTAATAGAGTAAAGCATTACTTGCTTTGCCCTGCAGAAAGAATTAAAGCATTGTAACTTAAGGAATTCAGTCCTCAGCACAATTCTTGCACTGGGGAAAGACTGTATTATGGTAACCACAATGTTAGTAATGTTCCTTAAAGCAGAAGCTGGCCTGGAGGCAGAGTTGCTTCATGACAATAATAATAGTTCTACCTGGGAGGAAGCAAATACTTTGGTGCCAGACTATTGCCTCAGGAATTCTGCCCTGGACACAAAGTTATATCAGCAAAGATAAGAGTGTTCTTCTAACATGTGTAATAGATAGAATGGAAGATGAAGACTTCTGCCTTAAGAAAGGCAGAGTCTCAGCTGCAGTATCTTCTTTATTACTGTGATATACAACAGTATAAAAAAATTCTAATTGTTGCACAGGGGACAGGATTATTATAGTTTTGATTACTTATCTAGTGTCATTGGAACAAAAGGACAAAAAAGAATAAACTAGAGAACTATCAGAGAGCAACAAGAAATAAAAGAAGCATTAGGGATACGTATTCATCCCTATGATATGTGTGTGCCGGAACTTACATTTAGAATTACATCAGTTCACCTACTTATTCTCAACACCATAAAAGTTATTCGTCTCAGAGTGGAGAGAAATAGCAGGGTTGGGTATAATCACCAGCAATGTCAATTCCTTTTTTCTTTCTCTGAACCTCTCTCTAACAACAGCTGATCAATGTGTTTCTTCATTATTTCTCCCATTATCTAAGCCAACCATGTCCACCCCAATACTTTTCTTCTAACATCCTTTTCGCCACTTCCTCATCTACAATTCTGAACCAATATTTGATCTAGATGTAAAAATCTGTGAGTTTCCAACTCTCTGCTGTGTCTTCATTAGTTCTTTCCCTAAGTGTGATCTCATAAAATCTAACTGACATTTAGAACCTGCTGGAGTTTTCTATGGTGCTGATCTGAGCAATAAAAGAAAGTTGCAGTGTTGCAGAACAAAAACAATTCTACCCTCATTTAAACTCTAATGCACTTAAGTTACTGCACAAACAGTTTTGCTAATTCATTTGTAATTGGCTGATAAGCAGCTGATCTAGAATGTGTTGCTGAATTTTCACAAGAATAATTTTACCTTTCTCAGAAACAATGCAAGGACTTTATGTGAAACAGTTTCCTCCTGTAATCCACATGCAGCAGACAAATTCCACAATGCCTCAACAATATTATCAGCAGTAGTGTTTTGTGCCAGTCCTGGCCAGCTGGAATAAATGTCAGCTACACTTAAGTAAATTTGTTCAGTTTTTTTCTGCAATGCCAATGGTGTAGTCTTTGTCAAAACTTAGTAACCCATTTCCATGGATGACATGGGGCTGAATCCAATGCCCACTGAAATAAAAAAGGAGTGAACTTAAATCCAGTGGGCTCAGATCTATAGGGTGATATGTGGTATGTTTTGGTGACACTTATGCAGTTCCCATTGACAAATCTTTCAATATCTTGATCTAAATCTGGACAAAAATAACTTCTAGCCAAAAAGCCTCATTTTTACTATGCTGGTGGTAAGGATCATAATTCATTTAGCGTCATATCAGTAAACTTATTGGGATTACTAGTTTTATACCACATACTATACACTTATTCTCTACTGACAACTACATTCTTCTCCAGAAATATGGATGAAAAATCTCATCTGCTGTATGACTTGACAGCCACAATTCTAATGGCTTTTGGCCTTGACTTTATGTGATCTATGCCTGCATCTCTACTAGCGAATGCCATAAGAAAGAATACTTTCCAAAATCTCTTTAAGGTTTCTCAAGTGTTCTGTATTTCTATCTGTTAGTAATACATAAAGAGACAGAATAGCACAAGCCAAATTTTAAACGTAAAGGTAGAGAACCTGATCCATTACTCTTTGGATTATGTCAGAGCTGTTAGCAACACTTTGTCTTTCTTACATAAGCAACCTTTATGTGAGTTCAATATAATACTTTTTTTTTAAATAAAAAAAGAACCTGGCTCTAATGCTACTTAATATATTTCAGATAAATTGAGTTTTGTAATCTTTACCCTCCTGATTGTTTAGAAAGTAAATCTTGTGGGGTTTAGAATTCTACACTGATCCTGCTGGGGTTTCTGATGATTTTATAGTTCCTTCCAATCTTCAGATAAATACTCAGTTTAAGAACACAAATAATAAGAGAAGTCCATTTATTAAACAGTATTTTCTGTTTCTGCAATTCTTCAGTTGTCTGTCTACAGATAATCACAAAATCATAAGGAATCAGATGAAAACTAAGAAGTTTAAGTATGGCTCTTTACACTACCTGTACTTCTGCTTTCATAACTCTCTCTGAGCCACACATATATCAAAAACAGATATATATTTTTTTCTTATTTTCACTGCTGTATCTAACATGTGGTGCACAATACTCCAGTTCAACCTTCTCTTGTTAAACCAATTTGTGCCAATTAGTGAAGGACCATTTCCTTCTGTCACAATTAATGATAACAGCAAAGTTAACCCCTGTACTACATGTTTATATAATTGAAATCTTGATAGATGTAGCACAGTTTTTATATGTCATGTGTACTCATTTCAATAAAGGAAATTTTATTAAAGGATTTTTAATAGGTTGAAGATGAAAGGATTACACTGAGCCTTGGGTTATTGTTTTTATCGTGCAATCCCTTTTTCTGAACCTCCTACTAAAGTTAAAGTCATGCCGGGACATTTAAAGGCATTGTCCATAAATTAGTGTGGAAAGCATTTTTAGAACATGGTTAAGCTGTGCAACATTTTTTTTGGCTCCCCTGTGCCTTTGTGTTATGAGGCACTCTTTACTTTTTTGCACTGGTTCCCTGCCTCATTCAGTGCACAGGATGGACCTGCTTTAATGGTGAATCAGGGTATGTAGTGAACGAAACTTTTGTCTGTATGATCCCTGCCTCATTTGTTGCAGAATGTGGAAGATGTGTAGTGAATGAGACAGTGGACATCAGGAAGTGAGGAAAACTGAATTCTATCCCTGCTTCTGCCACCGAGTTCCTATGTGATGCCAAGCAAGTCACTTAAACCAAACTTTTTAAAGGTGATCATTAATTGTGTGTTCCTCATTTTCTGGGTGCCTGACTTGAGATCGTGGGCTCTGATCTGTATAAGTGCTGAGCGCTCACAACAGCAAATGAAGTCCATTGGAGTTATACTTAAAACATATAAAGTGCTATATAGAATGCTAAATACTCTGAAAAAAAGCAGGTCCTAGGAGTCTTATATTGGGCATGCAAAGTTAATGGATAAATTTGAGCTTAATCTCTCTATGCTTTAGTTCCCCATCTCTAAAATAGGAATAATAATACCCCTTCATCTCACAGGGGTTTTGTGAAACTAATTAATGTTTGTGAAGAACTCAGTGATACATACCATAGAAAAGCCCATGAAGTAGTTAATAATTTAGTAATAAAATAGCAATTAATATTAAGTAATAATGATTAAGGGTATTAATTAATTTAATTAATTAATTAATTAATTAATTTATTAATAATTCAGAACAGGGCTTGAATAGTGTACAGTAAATAAGCCATTGGTCCCTATACTAAACAATGAGGATAAAATAAATATTGAATATTAAGTGAACAGAATCCATTTTGTACCCAGAATGAGACAGAGATCCTGTGGAAAAAGTAATATTTGATCTTGTAATTAAAGACTGTATTATAATGCATATGCATTAAGGGGTTGAACTAAAGATGCAAAGGAAACTTTAATTCTGGTACTTTCTAACTTTTGAGTGCTTCACTTTGTAACTTTAATGTTATTTGAACGTACTGGGGATTGTGGGTTTGTGTGTATAACTTAGATATACAAGGGTCACATTTAAAACATCTCCCTTGATTTAAAATTTTTTAACAGCAATCCACGTGTTGGGGCAGCCCCAGAACTGCCGAGCCTGGAAGATCAGACTCCTCATCAGCCTGCTAGGTGACCTGGTAGAAAGCTAGGCATGTTTCTGATGTAGTCCTGTGGTTCGTCAGAAGTTAGCTGAATCTGATCATTTCTGCAAAACATTTCGGCTTTGACAAGTCGGCCTTTTCTGATGACTTTTTCATCTGGTTCTACTCTCAGCTGTTCCCAAACTATCGCTCTGCTCTTCTGAGGAGTCCAGGGCAATCTTGCTAAATTACTAACTCATCCTGTTTTCCTCAAAAGAGTTGATTCCCTAGGTCAGTTCTTAGTCTTTCTTACCTTTTGAATTGTGAGAGGTTTAACTTTTCTGTTTAAATACTTCCCCCTGTTATTCTTTGTGAGGCATTTATTTGAAGATAAAAATTGGGCCAGGGTATAACACACAAACACTTCTTGTGTACATCAACATACAGATTACATTCTTGCAATAAAGGCTACCCTCTTTTGCAGAAAATTAAAAATGATGACCTCTATCAAGCACACTGATTATAAGATGGTCCAATATTTCCATGTGAAGAACTTTTTGTTAGAAGGGTGAGTAAAGATTCAGATTTTTAAAAGAAAATTACTTAAATAATAAAATAAGGGTTGAAGCAAAGCAAGGACTATTATATTCAGCACAAACCCAACAAACAGGCAAGAAAGCTTTACATGTTCATGAGCTTTTATGGCTTGCAAGCACTATAAATCACCCCTTAAAAATATAATTTAAAAGATAGTAGGACCTATCTTCCCAAAGAACCTCTTCTTGATCACTTCAAATAAACAATGCATATTTTCTTGAGAGAATAAATGTAAATCATGCCTCAAAACAACAAGAGGGCCAGTGGCTGAGAGAGAAGGAGGCCTCTCCATTCGTGCTTGAGCCTACAGCCTCACCCAACTACTACCCTGAGGAGATGCTGCCAGATCTACCCATGGCACGGGGCCCTGAGGACCTGGAGAAGCATCCAAGCTGCCAAGCCCCAGTGAGCCAGAAGGAATATCAGTTCCCGGACTGCCGTCAAGCAACGGGAACCCGGGGTACGGCTCAGGAGAGCAGGCACTCTAGGCAGAGGGTGGGAGGAAGAAGCCCAGGGAAGCTGACTATGGTCCGGCTGAGCTTGCACTCGCTGAGTCAGCGTGTTTCGGCCAGAGCCCCACCGATCCAGTGACGGGACACCCCGTCACTGCCAGGGCCCTGGGTTGGGAAGCAGTGGAGATGGGTGCACCTGGGTCTCCCTCCCCCCTTCCTACCCCAATCCAGGGGTGAATGCCTGTTGAGGGCCAGAGCCTGTCCCTTGCTGTCTTCCATGCCCTGCCAAAGGACTAGCTACTGGCTAATGGAGACGTTCTGAAAGGCAGTTTTATCAAAGATTCTAAATATCCAACAGTAAATTCTCCGGGTGAAATTCTGGCCCTGTCGAAGTCAATGCTAAAACTCTTGTTTTATTGGGATTTCAATCTCTGTTCAAATGCCATATCATTAATTGTCTTTTGAGCATACTTAAAATGCTAGTTCCTTCATTCCATATTGCAATGCAATTTCTTCTGGAAGCATACGGGAGATAGCACGATCAGTAATAATGAACACTTATTGAAACTGAGCTAACGTAAGTCTGTAGTGCAAATATTGGCATCGGGTCAGATAATTTTTTACAAGGTATGTTGTTTACAGTGTAGGGACACATGGAGTTCAAGTATGGTGCTCTGTTCAGGTGTCATAAAAATGCATATATTTCCCAATTTTGCAAAATCTATGCAAATTCTCAGAAGTTTGGTTTGCCTAGCTGAACTTTTTGTGGTTGTTGATTAGACAAAAAAAATATGTATATAACTTGTTTGATTTTCTTGATTCTGAGTCTTTTAAAACTATTTTATGACACAAAAGAAGAAATTTAAATAACTGAATGGCAATAATGTGATTTCTGTTCACGTTCTATTCTCCTTGAATTTCATTTGACTTCCCAGCTATCATTTTTGGGGTTGGTCCTGCTCTGAGCAGGGGGTTGGACTAGATGACCTCTTGAGGTCCCTTCCAACCCTTATATTCTATGATCTAAGACTGGTTCCCCGACCTTAAACATCTCTATATGAATCCCAGTTTGTGAGAAAGATTTCATCAGTATTATTATTTACTATATTACAGTATCACCTATAAGCTCCAAATGAGATTAAAACCCCACTGTGCTAGGCACTGAACAGACACATGGTAAGAAACAGTTTCTGACAACAAAAACTTACATTATAACTAAAGAAGACAGACAAAGGATGGAAGGGAAAGAGACATGAAGGCAACACAAGAGGTTGGTGGGAGAGCCAAGAACACAACTCAGGCAGATCTCCTGACTCCCAGGGCAATGTCCTCGCCAGGAGACCACACTGCAACCCTGCTGTATAAATATTAAATTTAAATAAAATGTGTTGCAAAATATATACTGAGAAAATAAATCCCCCTAGTCAACAAAATTGAGGGCTCACTGTCAGCTACTATAGTTTGTTTTCCTCCACAATCAGAAAGAATGATTTATTGTGTGTATCTGCAGTTACATCAACTTCTGCTTCTTTCAACATCCAGCAGGTGCTACAGCTTCTGAACATCTTCTGCCAGACATTACAAAGTTTTTTTTCTCTTGAAACCATGTGTATATTTTTAAGTTTTAGGGGCCTAAAGTGTGGGGACTGGCTAACATTTGAAAAGGTAAGTCAACTGGTGGAAACATCTTTAAGGATCATTCACCTGGGACTTGTTCCTCCTTGCAGTCACTTGCAAGTTCATGGTCCTCTTGCTGCCTTACACGGGGAAGATATATAATTTTCTACTATCAGAACTTGGAAAGTGAGAATTACAAATGAATAAATTCACAGAATGTTATAAATATTTCTAATATATAAAACCACTACATAGCTCTTAAATCAGGAAAAGGATAGGAGAGTCTTATAGGATGCTGTAGGCATGAAAAAATTCCCAGCACATTCTTTCTAGGAGAAGGCAAGGTGGACCAACAGCATCCCATATAATTTCTAACAGAAACTCCTCAGTAAGAACTAGAGATGTCTGAACCAATTTTGAAGAAAAACAAAAACAAAAATTCCCTCATATATTTATATACGTACATATTCCAGCCTTCACACATATTTAGAAATATATTTTTGAGATTTGAAATGTTACATGACAGAAATACTGAAAGGTAATCAAACAGAGTTTCCAGGGGAGAAACAGAAGTCTAAGAAATTGCCCAGAAAAGCCTGTTTTGTGAATTTTTCAGTTAGATTTCAAGAGACTCAAGCAGACTCACTTAACATCTGAAGCACACCCAAACTGTTTGAGGTTTGTCCATCACCCGTAGAAAGCAATCAACAAAGAGATATATCTCTAACACCTGTGTCTTCCAAAATGTTATGTTCCCCTCCTTTGGGGACATGAGCAGACTTTGTAATTATTCTCCAAAGTCACAGCATTTATTTTTACAAAAAGTAAGTATCGAGCCTTTATGGTTGTGAAGAAAACCTTCAAAACATGAGGCAAGTGTCACCAACGCAGCCATGACCGTCTGAGTTGGCGGACAGCCTAAAACAATAGCTGTGCTATGTCAACTACTGCATTCGTTTCAGGTGGTACTAACCCAGATGCCAGTGACGATACTTTCAATACCAACATTAACTATTACATTCCACAACAAAACATGTAAGACAGGAGAGGAAGTCTTATGTGAGGAAAATCTACACCAGCCTTTCTCAAAGTGGAGGCAGGAGAGGAAGAGCATGAAGTATTAGCTGGGAAGGATTTATGGATTAAGATGTGTAAACCTTTAATACTATGTGGCAGGATTGCAGGGGTGGAACAATTGCTTTTATTTTCCCAAAAGGGAGCAAGATTTTCCCTTTTGAAAGCTGTTTTTAGCAAATGGTCTACAATATCACTGCTTCAGAATGGAATTGTGTGTGTTCTTGGATGCTCAGTTGGTGGAGAAGATAAAGGAGAGCAATTTGGGATGAAATTTTCAGAAGTGCCTAAGGCCTGCCTACTGGATGGAATCCCACTAGTGAGATAGTGCAGCCTCTCTCTAGATGTCAGGGCACCTGTCTCACAACTAAGCCCCAGAGTGAGCCATGAACCAGGAGAAACTAGGTATTCGGCAGTGTCCCTTGTCTGTGGGGTCTGCTCTGAGGCCACCTAGCTCCAAACAAAACAACTGGAGGAAGAGGCCTTCTCTTATAACCTTTAATGGAGAGGTTTAGTGCTCTATCCACTGGGCTAAAGGATATTCTGATGTGAGTCTCCCTTAATCTCTCTTGTTGAAGTTGTTTTAATTTAATTAAATAATTGAATATTAATTGGGCCTCAGAGAGTGAGAATCACTATAATCCAATGGCTAAAGGACACAGCTAAGAGATGGCGGATACCTGTTCAAATCCCTTCTCCTCATCAGGCAGAAGAGAGAACTTGACACACAGGGTCTCCCATGGCATACAGGATGGGAAAGGAAGTGCCTTCTTCCTCCTCCTTGCCCCTTCAGGATAAGAATTTAGGCCATCTAATTCGGGAGATGGGTTCCCAGTTGCAGATTGGTAGTAGAGATAGGCACTTCCCTGCAGCCCAGATTTAGGCACTAAACTACGTGACAGGTGCTGGGTTTGGGACACACCCTTCTCATTGGCATCTCCCATTGGCTAATTTAGGCAGCTCCCCACCTAGTTTTTAAGGACTGGATTCTAAAGTGCCCGTTCCCCCCCCCCCCATGGACCCAAGCTTGATGGATCTTACTGTTATTCCTGTGATTTTCTAAGCACCTAAAGGTTAGACATTGTGACATTCAGCACTGCAACACATAAATCCTTTTGTGGATCCAGGCCTAAGTCTCTTTTGAAAAAACAAAACACAATTGAACTATGGGAACAACACATCAGCATTGAGATTAGCAAGACTCCATGGTCACACTGGACCCTTCTGGTCTTGGAACCTATGAAAAATCTGAACCCTCCTCCTTAGAACAATTTTATTCCCTCCCCTGAAAAGGTGAGATAAACTAGAGTTTATGAACAAAAAGAAAATCTGATGGTGAATAGTCACTGTCCTATTGCAAATGTAAGAAGCAATTTTTATAGAAGTTTCCATAAATTTTAAACGTCAAAACTGAAAGTGATTTTAAGCACCTAATATAAAAATAAACCTGTCAAAATAATGTGCTTCCTACTCATCAGTCATTACAGTTTTTAATGCACTCACCCTGAAGATAATTTTCTAACTTAAACTACCATTAATGGCTCAGAAAGTCTGCTCTCACAGTCATGGTGTGAAAAGTGATACTGAGCATAAGACATAACAAATTAATGAATATGCTGGGTGTGCTTGTCAAAAATGTTGAAGAAATATGCCACTAAAGGGATTAGTCCTTCAAGAACACTCCACATATGGGTCATAAATGTATTATAGGTGTGTCAGACAAGATCAAGGGACTACCTATTTTTCATAAAACGGTTAAATTCTGTGGGAGAAGTACCAACCTCAGGTGCACCCCTGAAAAATAACTAATTCCAAACACCTGGGCTTTGACGTATTTGCAGTCTCACTGACATTACTGAAGACAACATTCTGCCCAATCAATAGATCTTCATTTAGAAGCAATTGCTTTCTTCTGTGAACTGCACAGTACAGGTGTGGCTACTAAATAGTGACAGTGACCGGGTCCTTTTTCCAAACTAGTGTGTTAGGAGGGTATGATCTTGTTAAAAAAAATCAAAATGATCAAGCGGAGTTCATGGTGAGCTCAGTTTCAGGTTTGAATGGCCATAGAGGTGAGGAGGAGTTCATTTTCAGTGAGAACTTGTTTTTCAACCTCTTTCCTCCCCTCCACCATTTTCCATTTCTAGCTTTCCTGCGAAGCGCTTTGAGTTGCATGGATGAAAAGGGCTACATAACAGTTAAATATTATTTTTCATATGGCAACCCCAATCACACAGTATTTAATCCAGTTTCTGAAGCCAAAGCACAGCATGATCTGGAGGTACTGGAAAAGAAGTCCGCATTAAAGAAGTACTATTAAAGCTCCATCTGCAGCTGTAGTGTGGAGCTGCATCATCAGGAATGCTTGCTGTCATTCGGAGATACATCAAAGTAGGTCAGGCATATTTATGTCCAAGGTGGACATATTTCAGGATGTAACTTTCCTTTAGTGAATACCATTTAAGCAGCACTGAGGCTTTGCTGACATAGAGACCTGCCTGTAGGAGTGACATCGTGTTCTAGCAAAGAGCAAAAGGCAGAGAGACAGCACAGTTTTTCCAGGGGAGGGATGAAGGTTTGACATACAATATGTATGTGCAGCATACGCCTAATTATCCAAATATCATAGGGAACCCAGATTTTGTATGGATAATCCAAAGGGCAGGAACAATTCAGCAGCAAGGTGGCTTCCCTCGCAGGCAGGGGCTTGTCCTCTTCCCCTTCACAATCCAGCCCAGGAGTCTCTGCTCTGCTCGGTCACTCTTGACACAGCAGGGCTGTGGAGGGCTTCCCGTGCTGCTGCCAGGCTGGGGACACCAGCAGGCACACCTTGTGGGGGGTGGGAGGGAGGAGCCGGGATCCCTACCCACAAACCTGCTCTGTCCGGCCATGCCTGTAGCCTTCCCTGCACCTTGTGCCTGCCAGGGTCGTGTGTCACTGGCCCTGTAGCAGCACAGGCATCCCTCTGCAGTTCAGCTCACTCGCTCCCACCACAGCAGGACTGTACAACGTTGCAGGAGTCATTCAGCCGCAGGGTGGCCTCCTCCATGCAATCCTGGATGGGGGCCTCTGCTCTGCTATTCAAACCTGCTCATTTCCTAGATCCCTTAAGAGCACAAGTTCCAGTGACAGTCTTCTGAGCAACTTTGAAAGTCAATAGAAGCTGTGCTCCTAAGTCACTGGGGCACTTTTGAAAACCCTACCCTTTGTGCTCAGGAAAGCTGGCAGATTGACTGTCTGGCACTTGAATCCTTTGCCCACCAAACAGGTACAGCACAGGCGGGGCCAAGGCAAAGATCCCTACACTGCCTCACCAATGTGCCTCAGTCCTACTCTGGAGGGACCAGCTCTAGAGCTGAAGGCATAATTCATTCTCTCAGGCCATTCAATGCTCAGCCTCTTTTCTGAGGATATCAGTAAGGATGTCAAATGCTGGTAGCATTTTGTGTGATAGAAACAACTGCCCACAGGGGACTAAACTGACGCCATCAAACCTATTCTAGATTTGACATTCTAGTCCTACGTTTGCGCTTGGGAATTTGGTGGAGTAGGACCATTTCATGTAAGAGCCCTGTTCTCACCAAAGAAAGCTAAGGAAGGACGAGTGCAAAGGAGAAACAAATTAACTTGAAATTAATATATGAAAATCCTCTATTTTGCCTCTTCTCTGCAGCCACAATTACAGGGATAGACTGTTTACATATGACAGAGATTCCTGTAACACACTCACAGTGAGAACTGGGTAGCAAAGCAATTTTGTTTGGCTGCTCCCTACTGCTGCAAGAAATATAAAGAGGGTTTGGAAGTGGAAAGAAAGTGGGATAGCAAGTGAGAAACAATTTCAGAAACAAAACAAATGCCATCCTGCCACAGGGTGCAATCTGCCCCAAGATGTTCATGCACAGCTTGCATTCAAGTCAATTGGAAGCAGACAAGCCTCCAAGGCAGAATTTGGCCTATAGAAAGGATCCCTAGAAAACAGCACGTTTTGCCTCCTTAATGCATGACTTTACAAATGGGGCCTTTTAGAGAACAAATACAAAATATATGACAGCTTAATCAACCTGAATTATGGAGTTCTAAAGAATCTTCCTTATTTTCTTTAATGTACATGACACACAGGCACAATCAGCCCCTGCTATAACCCTTTGAAGAGTGATGTTGGATGTGCTGAGTATTTCCAGGAGACTTCATGAAAAAGAATAAAAGGAGCTCATTTGAGAAAAATGGGAAGGGAGTGGGGGGAAGAAAGAACTATCATGGTCTTCAGGGATTATTCTGGCATGATTCACCTAAGCAGAGATGAATCATCCTGCAGTGAAGCTGAATTGCTCACATACAAAATGCTATTTTAAGGAAATATTAAGAAAAGAAATCTGAAAACCTAGGCAGTAACTAGGGATGGGCAAATACACATCCATGCAGTACAATTTTTCTCTTCTAAATTTGGATCTAATGACAGAATAGGTAGGTATCATGGTCTCATTCTCCCCAGAGCTTGAGGTATCATGCTGGCATATGGTACACTGGCTCTAAGATCTGTTGATAGGTAGGTGTTCCTCAATGCCGCTCCTCGTGTGGCTTTGTGCCTTAAAACCCTCAATATTTGCTATTGTTATAAATGCATCAATTATACATCTAGAAAGTGAAAATCTGCAATTTGGCTCAATACCTGAAGCAAGACATTTACATGGCTCCAAGTGATTGGCACCTACCTGAAGAGTAAAGGGTGCTCTTCCCCTTTGGAAGGTCCCATCACAGCTTACTCCACACTTTTGCTCCCCTCCTAATTAAGACCTTGAGCTCTCTGTGAAGCTTCCAAGTTTCAGACACACATTTTCCTTTCTTGCAGGTGCATTGTCTACAGAAGTAACATGCAGGTCTTGCACTTAGAAGTCACGCCAATTTCTTCTGTGATTCCTTCCTTATGGATTTAGGACTTTTCTGTTTCTCAGATTGCATTTAAAAACTCTAAATTCCAGTACAGTATGAAAGGTTTTCAGAGATTGCTGAATCACAACACTTTTCCAATTTACCTGCTAAACTGAGCATATCATCTGACCCCCTAGACTTCTACTAAATACATTTTAAACAAATCAAAAGAACTTCTATGCCTGGCTTCCTCCGCCCAGCTATAAGCCAACATTAATACATTCGATTAAAATAAAACACTCTTCCTCTTGACTTGCCACCTCTTTCCAGCCAGAGTTGCACTTTTTTTGTCCCTTTTCAGCCTCAGTTCAAAAAAATACTTCACAGGGGAGGATCCCACCACTCCCAGAATTGTTTCCAAAGTGCCTGCTGCTCCTTCACACCAATTTTAACTGACTGCTTCAAGGCAGGATCAGACCAGACTGCTTAGTGTGGATGTCAGCAGCCTCTCTGATACTGCAGGCTCAAATGATCAGATAAATTCTCTGTGAGAGCAGAAAACAAACTGAATGTGAGTCTAACAGGCAAACAACTAGGTATGTCCTCATGTTTTCTGTGACCCTAGGGGCTTGTGTGCCAGAATTTGAATCTCTGGCAAATAACTCACTGACCCCTGCCGTGAGCATATGTGTGTTTTCAGAATAAGTAACACCTCTTGCTCTAGAGCAGAATACAAAATGTTTAATACTGGAGAGGTTGTAATTTACATCTTCTACCAGATCTCTGACTGTATACATTACATCAATTTTAGGTTGTCACAAATTCATGCCCACTGGCCAATGGGTAACATCTGTAAGCAGTGTCTGCATGAACTCTCCTGAACATCTCCTGACAGTGATGAGCTGGGGTGAAAGACTTCAAGAGCATACTGTGTTTTCATCGACACGCCTACTCTGCTTAAGTGCACAACCGATGGCGCTGCTTTGCCAAAATGATCAACTTTGGCTGACTTTGGTTTGCAAATCACTCTAGTATTTGAATGGAGGGGTAATGAAATGTTATCTTTATTGTATGAGTAAAAGGCAGTAGAACTGTACTTGGCATGCCCTGATTGAGGAAGTCACCCTAAACTAAACCTCACTTGCTACACAGGGGTTAGTGCTACCAAATCCCAAGGAAGGTGAGTGTAGATGAGGGCAGGTATTTTTACCTAGTGTTGTGGGCTCTGCCTAAGGGGTCCTAGACACCATTTGGCCTTTTCCAGCATTTAAGGGCAGCTGATTAGACTCAATTGAGAGTTCTGGGTCTTGATTTCTGGAACTGACAACACTTCTGAGCAGACTTAAGGCCTTAGGCCTTGTGTGGGGACAGTGTAGCAGTGAAAGACAAGACAGAAACTGTACCCAATTGAAATCACTAAGAGCTAGGTTGTGGTGGAACCTCACACAGTAACAGAGCACTGGGAGACCCCTGTAAACCTCTTAACTCTGAGTCCTTGCTAACCAAGGACAGGCAGCAGTGATTGGAACATGGCACAAGGAGCGGGGGAGTGGTGTGTTAAGGGACCTTCGTTTGTTGGATTTTCACATCTCACAGAGAGAAACTGAGGTAAGGATATGGCCCAATGCACTGTGAGGCGGATGTTTATGATCAGCTGCTTTTGAATGGGAGTTTTTTCCCCACACTAATGGTGGCTTCCCATTTCCCTTTTAATAGAAGTTGTATTTTGTTGTGCACCCACTCAGTACTTGTGGGCAGGTAAGTGTTGCTTCTTAGAGGTGGTGTTGTTTTCCCAGGTTACTGGGGGGTGGGGGAGAACCCTGGAATTTATTCTATCTTGTGTTATCAAGACGAAGCCCTAGACATTGAACCCTGCCCTTGTTGCTGCTGTTTCCATGTGGTAGCAGGGTTACACTTACAACCATTACCTCTGAATTTGGTTCACTGTGTCTAAGGGAGTATAAATTGGAGTACATATTGAATGACTCCAAATGAAACAAATTTAGACTCCCCAAGGTTCTGTCTACAGTATAAATACTGTACCACTGTGTCAAAGCATCTTATGTTGTTGCCCCATAACATTGCAAACATGCTTCCAATCTGTCAAGACCCTACCTTAAATGTATTCCAGAGCCAGATGATCAGATCAAAGTTTGTTTCTTTATAAAACTTGACTACACTCCAGTCATCACAAAATAAAACCACATTTGTGAGCTGGTTAAAGGACAACCAATTAGAAACCAGATTCTCTAATGTGGCTATATTTGTAGTGTAGATAGAGCCACTAATCACTTGTAGAGCTTCCTCACATCTTTTACCCCGAGGACATCTTATCCAAAGATCCAGACACCAGATCCACAGGACCAATGAGACAAACAAGGCTTCAGGGTCTAGCAGACGAGGAAAGTGATGACAGAGCGAGAGTATGGGCAGGAATGGATTTGGAGATGTGAGACTTGACTCACAAGGCTAAGCAGATGTAACGAGAACCAACCAGGGCGTGTGCAGTTTTCAGGAACAGATTGGAAAAATGGTGGCCACTAAGCACAGGGCATAGATTTTAAGCCTAGAAGGGATCATCCAGTCTGACCCTTGTATAACACAGGCTATAGAACCTCATTTTTTCATTCATCCCATGTCTTCTGTTTGATCTATAACATATCTTTTCAAGAAACATCTGGATTTGAAGCCTTCAGGTAATAGAGAATCCATCCAATAATATATATTTGTTTTTTTCTTCTGACATGCCTTTGACTTGTGGATCTTAGATTCATTCACAGATTTCAAAAGCATTTTCGTACAAGGTGCAGTTCAATAGCCTTTACTAACTCATGGAGTCACTGGTGCTAAGGCAAGCAGATACAACAGCATAATACAGCACCTTTTTTCCTGCAATAGCTCCTTCTTCTAGAGATCAGCAAGTGGAAGTAGTTCAGTTCTCTGAGTTATTAGTCTCTTTCTACCTACCCCACCCCCTTGTGATTAGCTATTAGGACCACTTTGGTATTTTACACCAAAGAAATCTCATGGGTATTATGAACAATCACAGGAAGATAACTTTGCTTTTAGCATTTTGTCATTTTAACTATTCACAGTCTAATAACACTTCAATATTTTCTAACTTTTCAGGCCTGAGGCATTAAAAAAAAATCAATGCTTATATTACATTTTATGAATTTTAAACTATTGGAAGCCAGAGAATAAAATGAAATAATGACTGTCCACTTCCTCTGGCAACAAAATCAATGTCTGCCTGCAACTTTACCTGAAAAAGGGTTCTATGAGTTTAAGGAAAAGCACATTCATGCAATATCTGACAAGCCTACAACAACTCATCATGCATGTCAATAGCTTTGTTGTGCTACCTAAATGAGTCCCTTCCACCCAGTAACAAGCCCTCTTAGCAGAAAAAAAATACACCCTCAACCAATGGCTCAGAATATTATTGATAATAGTCAAGAATTGGTAGAGGTATTAGCAATATCTGAATAAGTGTCTTGTCAGAAGTGTCAGGTTGGGTGTGAGGTAGCTAAATAAGTCTTTCAGCTAGTTTCTGTCTTTATATATCTGACACAACTGAATGTGCAAATATCACCCACCCGTTGCAGCTACCAAATTAGGAATGTAAGGACTATTAAACACTCTGCAAGTAGGTCAGCAGAAAGTTATTCAGCACAGGTGTTCCTGTAATTAGGCAACATTAGGAAACTACTGTGTTCAATGATCCTTTTATCTTGCCCTTTTTCCTGTGCGGGACTGAGCATAATCATCAGTTCTGAGCTGACCCAAACCTTCATTCAAACTGTAGCCAAACTTTCAGGGTCAAATAACATACTTGCCTTTTTTTAAAAAAAAAAAATTCATTTGATTTGCTGGTTTAGACTAGAAGTAGAAAAGCCAAGACATGGGCAGATGACAGCTTTGCTCAGCATTATGTCTGACCTGAATGGAAACAGGAAATGGTGAAGGTTTCAGGAGATTTGCCAGATCTGGACCAAGAGATTCAAATAACCTTCTTAACCCTTTTGATGCTAGTAAAATTGAATCTCCACACTTTAAGTTTACCCATTAGGAAAACTAATTAGTGGTTATTGTTTTTAAAGTTTCATATGGGGGGAAAATTGTAATGTGTGTTTCTAATGAGCCTGGCCTCTGATGGTAAGCACCAGGTGTAGTGCATATCAGGTCACATAGGGTGTGAGGTTGGTTGTTATCCTAGAAAAAGGGGAGCCTCAGGCTGCTCCCATTGAAGACCATGGCCATATTTCTAATTATTTCAGTGGCTTTAGAATTGAATGTCTGTTCATTTGGGGCATGTAGTCTATTATTATTTTAACACCTTTGCATGTTGGTGCTGTTCAGAGAGATTAAATGTACAGTTTATGCCCTGTGTGATTTATAAAGTGCGTGTTGTTATGCCAGCTGTAGTTAATTGAGTGAACTTCTGTGCCTGGAAGGACTGTAAGATGATTTGATTTATGGTGGTTGTGCCTTGTAGCCCTAAGTAAATGTGAGCAGTTGGGAGGCTATCATGTGAAGGTGCATACACACAGGGCAGGTGGGGAAGGTTGGTTGGTTGGTTGGTTCTTTCTTTCTTTCTTTCTTTCTTTCTCTCTTTCTTTCAGGAGTGTGTTTGAGTGCTTAACAAGCAGCTTTTCTAGCTATTAGTGGATTAAATGATCTGTGAAGTTGCATATATGACAGTAAATGCAAATATCTTACTATATTTCGTTTACTCCCAAACTGAACTACAGTTAAAGATTGGAGGTAGTCAAACAAAAGAAGTAGAGATGGATCCAAGGGGGAACTACAAATCCTAATGCACACTAATTTGGAGATGTAAAAAAGTTTGGGTAGCTTAGGACCTGTCTCTAAAATGAAGGTAGCAAATTACTTCTTCCTGATAAAACATGCTAAAGAATTCCCTGCATGGAGGAAGGGGTTTGTCCCTATGTGTCCCTCATACGGTGGATGGCCTACCCATCAGAGGTCAAGACTATCTGCACTTATGCCTTATGTCACTGCAACCCCCAATCCCAACACTATGGCTACATTAGAGTTATGCTACCAGGGCCTCTATAAAGGGACATGGTGGCTCAGCAGTCAAGAGAAAGCAGCCTTCAGGTTAACCACGTCTATGGCTGGGTCTACACTGACGGCAGCAAATTCGCTGCCATCACATCGATTGCCCTGGATCGACTGAGCAGTCTGTATAGATGCACTCAGTCGATCCAGGAAGTGATGCAGGAAAACCACCCTGGAAAGTGGAGTAGCGCTGCGTTGAAGGGAGCGCTGTTCCCTTCAATGCAGTGCAGTGTGGACGCCGCGCAGAGAAGATGCTGCAAAGTCAACGGGAGATACGCAAGTGATTTATGTCACTTACGTATCTCCCATCGACTGCTGCCAAATCACAATGGTAAGTGTAGACCGGGCCTATAAGTGTGTGTAGGACTGTGATACCAATTAGGTGCACCTGCAGAACATGGGCTATCTGGAGCAATGGAACTTAAAAGGGTGAGATGGAACACAGACGGAGTGTACATGTACTCATGTGCATTCATTTTCTCAGAGAAGGGTGTTCCAGGGTTCCTAGACACAGTAACTTTTAGTCTCTGGGAGTCGATATCAGGAAATAAACCAAAGGAAATGCAGTACCTCTGCCTGGTATATGGCTGACACATACAAACCAAAACCAAGTGCTTTTTACCTTAAAGCTTTATTTTATTACCCTCCAGCAATTTCCATCAGAATTCCTTTGCTGAAGTCTCCACTTATTAGTGATAAGCACATATACATACAGTAGGTATTAAAGCACCCCAAAACTTCATAGTTACACTCCCCCAAGTCTGAGACAGCCATTGAGTGACTCAGTCATGGATTTCTGGACTTTATATCCGCAAAGTTGCTGAGATATGTCACTAAAAAATTATTGTTAAGCAAGCAGTTTTAAGATGTTAGTCTGATAGCTAAATTTTCCCCTATCAACAATTCTAAAATATATCCAGACTTCTTGTTTTTCACAGACATCTACTCTAGCATAGTCAGAGAGAGAGAGAATGCATAGTGTCAGGCTCACTTCATGTGTTCTCTGTCCAACCCCCACCCTCCCAGTTTGTCTAGTTATGCTAAGTTCCTGCAAAGGCCTGAAAATGGCTAAAAGCAGCAAGCAGAATAATTGGTAGTCCATCCCAGTGATTGGCAATGGCTTGGACACCTGGCTGGTTGCTAAAATGCCTGTGTACAGGGACAGCTGGAACAGTGGATCTTAAAAGATGAAATTGGACTCAGAAAAACAAGTGTGCCCATAGTCATGCCCATTCATTTTCCCTGGAGGAGAGACTGAGGCTGCTAGGGATTGCTAGTGAGCTCTGGTAGCAAGGGGAGCTCAGCTTGAGGCACCTGCTCCCCTTTTCCTTCCGCCCATTTCTTTGGGGAAATTAGATGCTACAAGTTTGATATGAGCAAAGGTCCTGGAGAGCTGCTTCCAGTTACTGACCTGTGGGGAGTCCTGGGAAGTGCTGTCAGGAGCTACAGACAAATAGACTGTAAAGTGGGCACTGAAGAAATCCCGGGACTGAGATGAACTCCTGCCACCACAGTAAGATTGCCCAGAGACAGGGTTTCCTATGGGGGGCCTAAAGGCAAGAGACTCTGATACTATCGATGAGTCCAAGCTGAGGGTCAGCCACCTACAAGTATATGAGTCTATATTTATTTTCCTATTTAGAACATATTTTCTGAAGAAAGGAGATAGCACCCAGAAACATGTTTACATGTGAAGGGAGAACTTATACCTAGGTGCAAACACCAGAATTTTGTTTTTAGTCAAAGAAAAGCTGATACCTTTAACTGACAGTGTGAATTCTGTGCAGGCATCCTAAGCTGTAGTAGATTTCAACAAGAACAAAGGCCTGTGTATAATTCTGGTGTAAAGCAAGAGTAATTCCACAGAAGCCAGTGAATTTATTTCTGTGTAAAATAGTGCAAATGAGAGAATCAGCCCTTCACTTTTAATATAGTTAGATCTCCACACTGGTGCTGCTTTTTATTTTATTTTTTTAATTATATCAGAATGAAGATGGAAAAAAACATACAGCAAGGAAAAATCATGGAGGAAAATCTACTATTAAATTTAAAGAACAAGAAGTAAATCAGCTCCCTGAGAGATTACGGACATTGATAGCAATATAAAAAGTGATTACCAACCCTGCAGCTGGCATATGGTATCTGCTTTGTAAAATTTAGGAAACTATCTGTGAAATTGAACAAAAGCAGTTAGCATTTCAGGACCAAAAGAGTTCACAGGGAACTGATGATTCACATTATTTATTATCTCCCAGTCTCTTGACTTCATGAAAGTCTCAAAGGTTTGCATGGCAGCACAAAACTTCTATAGTTTCTATTCTTACTAAAAGAAGCAGTTCGTAGTCTCTGAGAACAGATTTATTAGAACTCAAAACATAGGGTAGGAAGAGGGAATCAAATGGAAGTTTTAAAAAAAATCAAAGAAACGTTTAGTCTGAAAAATGGAACTCCAACATCTGGTTAAATAAGTTTATAGGATTTTCAAAGGTAGTTACTTCTGACAAGTACACATGCACTCCAAAATCATATTAATTGTGCATAGATCAACACATTAGCAAATTAGGTCATTTTGTGCCTAGGTTTCTATTTATGAGCACTTTTCTGTGTATAGCAGCTATTTTGGGGACATGAAAGCTATGCTATCCATCTCAGTGGGAGAAGGGATGCTCAAGTGGACCAGTAGGAGAGAAAGAACCCCAAGGATCATGGGAGGGGGGAAGAGAGGGTCAGGCTTAGCTATTCTGGGGGTCCCCCGCAACCCATCCAGAGCACACGCGAAGCTTGTGCCTGGATGGGGAAGAAGCCAAGAAGGACCAGAGATTTGTCTTTCACTGTGCCCTTGGCTGTGGGAGAGGAGGGAGAACTAACTGACTAACTGCCCATCCTATATGTGCAGCCTTCACAGCAGGCATCAGCCATGCTCCTGGGTTGCTTCCTCATCTCCCTGCCCTATAATGTAGTTTATACAGTTTGAATTGAATTTCCAAGATGACGTGTAAAACCCATCATCAGTTTTGGGAATCTGGAAGGAATTGTTCCCTTCAGATAAGATCAACAAGGGGCTCAAAGGGTTTTTTACCTTTCCTTCAGCATCCAGAAGATCTGGATTTTGGTTAATAAGGAGCAGGGACTGGGTTTTAAAGATGCAAGTTTGTAAATTGATGTGTAGTTTCATTACAATTTGCAGCCAATATCAAATCCGGGTGAGAGGCTGACAGGGGCCAGCTCCCAGAGATAACCATGAGTAAAGCCTAGTTTACACTTACCTGGAAATTGCATAACTCCCATTGACTGACACTCAAACTAGGCAGAGTAGCTTGCAGAACTCCCATTGACTTTGTAACTTCCCTTTAATGTGCCATGTCCACTGCACTACGCTGATGGGAAATGTGTTCCCATCAAAGCAGTGCCACACCTTTTGAGAAAGTGGTTTAATTGAATCAACTTCTGGATCGATTGAGTGGGTCTTCACTTCCACTCAATTGATCTGGATAGATCCATCTGATGGTGGTGAATTTGCTGCTGTCAGTGTGTACATACAGTAAGAGGCTCAGGAGACAGCTGGTGGACCCTGTTAGGCTGGAGAAAGCAGAGGAGACCATAAATCTTCAAAGACTGAGCTTCCCTTACTGTATAGCCTCATTTCTTCTGGTAGGAGATGGGAAGAGGTGGTGGACTGAATCCAAGGGAAGAGAGCAAATTTCAAATACTGGTTACTTGGCATGGAAGTCATTTTATTAATATCACATTGGAGTCAAATAAATGGCTGGCATTTTGGGTGGGAGGTTAATATGCTACAACACCCTATCATGCCCCTTAACCGAACAATGAGAAGAAACTGTCATAATTTTCTTAAACTGATCCCTGTGGCTTATTCTCCTCTGTGTCCTTATCAGTGCATGCACACAGGGAAACTGTAGGGCATGGAATTTTTGGCCAAAGATGTACCTTTCTAAAGGATGACTTGCTTGGAAATAAAGAATGACTGGAGTGAGGCTAGCGATGGTCAATCAGAGCAGGTCTGTTAATTCTGGCCACCTCTACCAAATAATTCTTTACAAACTTCTGTGCAGAGCTGTGTGAAAAGTTCAATTTTTACTTCATCAATATTCTAACATGAATGTGATAGTTTTAAATCTCACTTTAAGAAAACATGAACCAAAATTCTGCTCTCCATTACTTTGGTGCAACCTATCTGAAGCATTTGATGCTGTCTGTCTTGAATTCTAAACTGGAAAACAATTCCATGTCTTTGATTTAAAAAAAAATAAATCCTATAAACTGAAAATCAGCTAAAAACAATAGTGCAAAGAAAGGTTAATGATAAATGTCAGTGTATCTAATTGGGGCCAAGAACTGCAGTTCAAAGCCTTTATGAGTTCAGCTGACTTTCAGAAGAGCTGGTTCTATCTGTTAACTGCAGTGGGAGAAGGATCCATGTTAGGAATTCTTTCACTTTTCATCATCATCCTTAATGTCCTGGAAGAAAGAATAAGAGCTGAATAAGAATGAGAAGCTGCAAATACAAGTGAAAACAGAGAACTTTTACAAAGGGATCTTGAGAGTTTGGAAACGTAGAAAGCAATAATGAATATCAAATAATAAAATCTGATCACAAAACAGAAAAAACAAGGCTCAACTGAATGGATATTTGATATGATCTGATTTGATATGATCAACATTTTCATCAGCCCTATTCATTATAGGGAGGGAGACATGTTCCAGCAGCACAGAGGAAGAACAACAGTTAAGAAGAAAAAAATCATAGATCCAAGAAAACTGAAAAATTTATTTTTCTGTGGTCTCTGGCCACAGGCTTCTCACTCCTGCTCTTTAGCAAAAAGCCAGTGGGAACTTCTACAGCTTCTGAAGAAGTTTGATCCCTGAGGGCCGTGGTAGTAGGGTAGAGGTCAAATCAGTCCCCTCCTTTCCACTGAACACTCTTCCCTGTCAGGTATAAATGCTGCCACCCTGAATATACTTGTGGGAGTGGGACTGGCTAATTTACCCATCAGTATGCCCTGACTCCAGTGAAGAATGGTCTTCTAACTTGCAGGGACGGTGAATAGTGAGTAGACCCTGTCCCCATAACTGTGTTGTGGCTGATGTCCTGCAACAACAGGGATTGCATACTGCTTTTTGCCATAAGCAATAATATTTATCTCACTGTCTGTTTCCACTGCTCAGCTTGAGCCATTCTGAGCTGAACACAGCTATACATGGTAAGGGCAAAATTTTGTCCTAAGGTTGAGTTTTTTAGGTGAGTGCAAGGCAACTAAAGAGTGCATAAGCATCCCCCTGTGGTTTACTACTCAAAAGAATTCCTCTTCTGAGTAAAAGACAACATCTCAGGATATTTTTTGGAGAGGTTTTAGTATGGTGATATTGCCTCAGGCAATAGCACATCAATTTTTTTAATGATTTCTTTTAACACTTTCATTTTTTTTTAACAAATATCTCATAATATTTTAAAAACTTGTATTAACTGTTCTCAAAACTCCAATGCAAATGCTTGTAACCATACATTTCAACTTGCCAAGGCCAAAATGGGGAATGCAATGTATGACAAAGACAAAAAGAGGGACATAAAAGTTATTCAAGCAGGAAACTTAAAATGCTGTGGAAATTCATTCCTTTAGCATAAATAAGTCTTATCTCAATTGCATAATTCTTCATTTCTAGTATAAACACTTGTCAAAATAAAAGTGAAAGGAGCATCAAATTTGCACATTTGGAACTAAAATGTATGGTATCCCTCAAAATGTAGTTTACTTGAGAGCTCTATCATGCTATTTTTTTGATAATATGGTAACTATTTTGTGTCCTCACTGCAACTGCTGAGTTGAGTTTGTTTTCAGTGGTTGGCTTGCATGCTTAAACATTGTTTGCAGAAGTGCTAGATAAAACAATTAATAATTTAAAGGATAATTTTTAGCTCTCTTATTTTATGGGAGCTCAGATGTAACAACAACAATCAGAAAGATTATGGTTTTAGCTGAATGAAATCTTCGTCTCTAAAATGAGAAAATCTAAGTCGTGCCCTAAATCTAACATCAGAAACCTTGCTGAAATCTCCATAGACACCTTTGAGAGATGACTATATCTTTATCAGATTACAATTCAGAAGGAAAACATAAGATATATTTATTTTCAGTATTTAATTTCCTATAGCAGCATAATGACAATGAAGTAAAGCTAACATATACATAGTAGGCATGAAATTGATCCAAAATTATCACAATTTTAATGTGTGTGTTTGCTTTCCATTAAATAATTAAAAATGATTATCAAAGAGCAAGAAACAAAGAATCAACCTACTTTTGTAGAACTAGGCAGAATAGATGTAGATAAACATCACAACAAAACTTCTGAATATTTTGGAGTTCTCCCATCACTACTGTATTGTAATGTTGGAGTCTTATAACCTTTGAGTTTGTTCCTATGTCATGTAATCTTTTAATTATTTACCCAGATATCTCTCACTATTCATGAAATGTTCCTGTTTTGCTTCTAAAGAAAATTTGGATATGGTAAGAAAGTAATCATTTTAGACTGCATTTAAAATACATTGTGTGGTTAATAAAACACCTTAGAATGCAACCTGTCTGAGGGACCATTAACTCTAGAAAACTCTGATTTGATTGTGCACGACACATTGGATTAATGAAGGTGACCTGCAAAGAAAAACAAATTGTGCTGCTTCTTGTTTCTTTGTGATATATAAAACAAGACCTGAAATGTTGTTCTTATTTTTTTTCACTGCTTGCTTTTTACCTTTGAAATATGTATATCAAGTACTTTTATTTTCTGAAGGACTATGGCACTGCAGTAAGAGCTAGCTTAGTTCTCATGTAATGTCTGAATCTTTAACAAAGAGAGCTTTTCTCCAGTGTGTTTATCAGGACAGATGGTGAAGTTAAAGTGTTAAGAGAAGAAGAAAAGTCAGAGTTTTAAAGAAGTTTTTCCTTTGTTTTTTATTTTATTTAAATCAGATTCTCAGGTTTTAGGCTCTTGTTTTTTAAAATCACAATCCCACTTTCACTCATGAGACCTCAAGTAATGACAAAATAGGCAATACAAGATATTTCTAATATAGAAAGAAGCACGGGAAAAAACACAAACCCAGCCCATAGTTATACATTACAAAGAAGATAAAAGGGGCACCTCTGCCCATTAACATGCTCCTCACTTGCAGCTCATCTTTAAATTTATTTAAGTAGATTACATTTCCCAGTTTGTCTCAGTGGGAGGGTAACAGGAGAAGAGGACAAGAGGGAGTGAGAATCCATGTAAACAATCACTGAATCCAAATCTTCCACATTAACAGGCTGGTCTGAAAGGGAATAAAAACAAAACAAAAACACTGAGCTGCTGTGTCAACAGACCAGACTTTTTACATGAAATGTTAATGTTCAAAGACAAAAAAAGTATTCTCAGCTTGTCACAGATGGATAAGTAATCCCTCTCTTTCATTGACCTTCTGCCATTCACCAGGCAAAAGTCTTTAGCCATACAATAAATGAGTGGCTTACCATAACAATATAACAACAATTGGGAGAGGGAGAAACTGCTTAAATGATTGCATGTGAAATATTTAATGAAATAATAAGGAATAAAAAAATTGTTAAAACTGATGTTTCAGCACAGCGGGAAGATTTGTTTCATGCTTTAGATTTAAAAACAAACATAAAAGTGTTTTAATCTTGCTCCATTGTTTTTATTACCACTTTGAGATGCAGTTGAAATTTAGTGGGACATCTTGCAAAATCCTCCTTGTTGAAAAATGATTGTTTTCTTCCTTAAGGCCCCGTTTCAAGAAAGCATTTATATTTAGCAAAGCCTTTAAGCTAAAGGTTAAATTTTAATTTTAAGCTTAATTTTAAACCTGTGCCTAAATTTTATTGAAATATCCAAATTAACATGCTCAGTTATGAATGTATGTTAAGGGATTTGCTGAATAACAATGGATATAAGCACATGCTTAAGTGCTTTCCTGAATTAGGATCCAAGAGTGCTTACTAGGTTCCCATGTGATGTAGCATTCACAAGGGAATGTCAGGGTTCAATTTCCCCTTACCCTATCCCTTTATGGATTGAAGGTTTGCTGAGGGGTTCAACAGGAATAGCTTTGGTTGCAGCAGCAGAGTTGTGTGTTCTAAAAGGACTGAGCAGAAATGGAGCTTGTGTTGGTTTGTTTTTATAAAAGTAATTTTAATAAAACACCAGTTTTAAAACCATCCCTGAGCTGAGTGTAACACTGATGGGCTGAGCACCTATTATGAAGTACTGAACAGCTTCCATTCTTGCACTTTAAATACCTTGCCTCTCATCCAAATATTTCCTCCCATACCAAGTTATTTATTCCAAGAATTAGGTGAGGGACATGAGAAACTACAGGTCATTTAAGGTATTGTGGTAGCCGGGAGGTGGGGGGGAGGAGGAGGAGAGATGAATTAATTAAATTGGTTAAATAAGCATATTTTGGACCAGTGTGAAGAAAACTCTGGTTCTTGAATTCTTATACCTGGGCTTACTCCCATTTGCTCTAAAATGCTGCATAGATGTACCCTGAGGATACACCAGACTCTTAAAATCAACTGAATGTTTCCTTCAAGGGGGAAAAAAAATGAACAAAATAATTTCTTTTCTACTTTCATAAAAACAAGATGACATTGTTTACATTTAGTAATAAGCTATATGACTGAACTGTACTGACCAAGTGGGGCCAAGAGTCAGCCTATCAGATGTCTCAATGCCTGGTTTTTGTTTTTTTTAAATTTTTTTTTTGGGGGGGGAGAGGGGGAGGGGACTGATTAAGCTCACATATACCATTCTCTTTACCCCCATGTCCTAGACACGCGAACTAAATAACTCTACCCCTCACATCAGATTTGTACTTGTACCTATTATTCCCTGTTTCATTAATCTTAAAGTAGCTGAGAAGTTCACATAAGTTCTTTCTTTAATTCACATCTTGGGCAGAGTGAATTAACCTTGTCTGTATGGGGATGTGGTTAATGTTTAAAGTCAGTCATAACAGTATCTGTTAAAGTATTAGTATTTATTACATGCAAGAATAGGCTAAAATCTTACAACAGCAAACGTGGCACAATAACTGGATAATAGAGCATGATTATGGCCAGGTTTTTATCCTTAATAAAATAAGAAGTTATAAAGAAAACAATGCCAGTTCTTCAAAGCCTGCAAAGTAGACAGCTTTTGAGGAGTATTAAATTTCTGCTTTCATTTAAAAGAAAGATCTCACGGTCCACCGCAAACAAATTGGCTGCTCCTCATCCACCATTTCATGGCTGAGGTGCCTCTGTCTGGCTTTTTTTTTTTTTTTTTTGAAGACTTCACACACTTCCTCATTCAATCACTACCCTACTGGCATCTGTGTTTACTCAGACAAATAAATCAAAAGTAAAACTCAAAGTCAGAAAAATCTGTCCCAAGTCATGGCTCTTACCTCAGAGTCTGGGTGAGAAAAAGGGTTCCATCACAGAGTCTTTTTCTCATGAATTCTTAGGGAATGACCCACCCTGAGGTTTAGCTTGCAGCTGTCGCTAAGAGCTGACTTTCCTGTACCTTTCCCAGAGTCATCCCTATCAAACATCTGCTTCAGCTCTCTAAGGAACTAACTGTTTGAGGTTCCCTCCCTGCGCTAGGTGTCTCTGGTAAGCTCATTTAGCAAGCCTGCTTCAGGCTTCAAGTCTCCTGGAGACCACTCCTTGACTCTCTGTTCTCTCACACCATCTCTTTTTTCTTTGTGAAGACATTCTTTAAAATAGAAGTGTTGGTGTGAATGTGGGAAAAATCTGTGAAAAACAAAGTATTCATGATTGCCTTCACAACTGCCTGTGGCCAGCCTTTGTGATCTATGAAACCTGTGATCACCAGTACCTTGATATTGGGAGAGTATTTCTTAAACCAATTTGCAATTGTAAGGGCAGAACCTTCTGTGCTCTATCCTGGCTTATTCCATTCTCACAGATCATATTCCAAATGGACCTACATACTACATTTTAACAGTACTGAGAACCTGCAGCTCCTTTTTACTTCAATTGGAGTTGTGGATGCTCAAGACCTCTCAAAAATCAGGCCCTAAATGAGTAATTCCACTTAACTTTCCTCCCTACACATGCACAATACCAGTGGAAAGACTGGAGAGTGTTAGTAAAACACTAGTGTGCATGCATATAGTCATCTTTTTAATCTTTCTAACTCTGCCAAATCAAAACAGATTTTCCCTAAACCACCGGAAGGCACGTTTCACCTGGAAACTATATTGTCGCAATTAAAATTTACACACCAAACTATTAAAGCAGCTGGAAAAAAAGTCACAAATATTTCATTACAACTGCAACAGTTTATTATTTTCACTCTTTGAGTGAAATTAAACATTTTTGTTGAAAATTTAAATAATAAAGCAGAGACTAGTCCTGGAAAATATGAGCCCCAAATGTGAAAATTTGACAATTGCAAGCTACTGAAAATGGCCCTTTAGAAGGGAAACATGCTACATCTAGGAGTGCCCTCTAAGGCATATCTCATTAGACCTCAAAAATCCACAGGTCAGGGTTTTTTGCACACAAGTGAAAGTTGGTTCTGTTTTGAGATTGGATGAAAAATTGCTTTGCAGACTGAACCCAGCTCTGCAGCTCCTACACTGCTTCAGCTGTCTGCCATGCCTACAATGGCGGGTAGCTGAGCTGAGACTGCTAGCAGCAAATATTGCCAATGGCTGGTGATGGGACACGATGGGGAAGACTCTGAGTTACTACAGATAATTTTTTCCTGCTGATCACCAAAAAGGAATTTTTCCTCAGGTCAGATTGGCAGAGACTCTCGGGGGTTTTCACCTTCCTCTGCAGCATGGGACACGGTTCACTTGTAAGTTTAAACTAATGTAAATGGTGCATTCTCTGTAACTTGAAGTATTTAAGTGATGATTTAAGAACTCCAGTAACTCAGCCAGAGGTTAGGGGTCTATTACAGGAGTGGGTGGATAAGGCTCTGTGGCCTGCATTGTGCAAGGGTCAAACTAGATGATTATGATGGTCTGACCATAAAATCTATCAGTCTTTGAGAGTAAGGACACTATCTTCAGGCTATAGTATATTGACCTCTGTGAGGTCATGGCCTGTTGGGTGTCCCTCTCTTTCTTTACTGGACCTAAAACTTCTCACTTATAGTAAAAGGCACTCTCCAAGTCACACACATCTCTGTGAAAGAAAATATTTGCAGGTTCTCTGAATCGCAGTCCCTGAATCGCGGTCCAATGCCTTATGAACTGTTTATTGCAGTACTGCTGTGAGTGTACCCTATACAAAATATAATTTTCAAGTTTGTATAATTGGGCAGATTAAGTGCCAAGGTTCTGTTTTTTGCTCCCCAATTGGAGGCCAAATTCAACTCCCTCGGAAGTCAGTGATAATTTTTCAACTGAAGTTAATGAAAGCTGGATCAGGCTGTAGATGACAACAACTTTTATAAATAGGAGACTGACCTGAATAAGTCACGGGGCCTTTGAATCTCTTAACCAGAAAGTTGGACTTTAGAGACAGGTAAAAGGAGAGTAAACAGTCCTAGGAGAAACTAGGCAATGTTAATATTTATTTATTTCCTCTTCCACATTAGCATTATATTCTGGTTATGTACCTCTAACCCAGATTTAAAAACATCCGAGTTCCTTCCCACCTGAGGAAAGAGAAAAGTATAACCTACTGGAGGCAAGATGGATTGGTTGTTAATAGGAGATTTTATTTTCAATTTTCTCTAGTCACAGTGACACACAGAAACTGCTTTTTGCATTTATAGTGTTTGTCTAGGGCACATTCATATATCCTTGTCATCTCATTTGATTAATTGTCCCAATTCCAGGTCTATGCCCTGGGTTTCAGGGACACTCTCCTTATTAATAAGGCAGGGTAGAGTGTCCCGTCACAAGTACAAGGAAAAATATGCATATACATATGCATTTCTTGGAATTATTTCTCATCTTTGTCAATGGAATGCATACTTTAGCTCCCCCACCTCTATTCTCATCTTCAGTCATATCAAACAGATTTGTATATCAAACACTTGTCTGATTATTTCAAATCACTTGCTTTCTCTGTCCTCCCTGCCTACTTCCTACCATAACTATTTCCAAACCCAGAAATGACGGCTGCCTGAGTGTATTTTGTCAATACATGTTGTTGAGCAAAAACACACACTAATATGAAGAAAATTTCACAGATCACAAATAAAAAGGGTGCTATTTTTAACCCAAATTTGATTTGAAGTTCAATGTATTTTTGCACATTTTGGTAAAGTTCCCTACTCAGCTATAGTAGGGAATAAATTATTTATGTACAATACAATTTTTTAAATTTTAATTTTTTTTCAAATTTCAGAATGTTTGGCTTGGATTTGATCAAGTATATCAGTAATTTTAAACCCAATCCTACAGTTGATCCATGTAAGCAGACCTTAGAATCCATCTGGAGCCCACTGACTTTAATGGATGTTCCTGTGTAGATCCAGTTGCAGGCCTGGGACCTTAGCTTTGCTTCTTTTATCCAAACCCTTTTGACCATACTTTAAAATCCAATAGGCAACTCTGCTGAAGTCCAAAGAAAGTGTCATATATTGTAGAAGAGTATGTTCTAGTGTGTTTAGAAATAGTGATTGTGAGAATATTTCTATCTTCTTTTTTCCCCAATTGTGCTCTGTTTAAAGATTTATTTAAGAGTATTTTACTCTGACAGTCAACACCTTACAATACGTTTCATTATGACCACTAATATTTGTGTAATGAAATATATGGTATTTCAAATTTCCCACTTGAGATTTTAAGACCTGGAAATGAGGTCCCACTAATGCTCAGCAATTGTTAGTTAAGGAGAAAAAAAAACTTGATACCAAATCATTTAATTTTGATCAGTATCATGCTAGCTGACCTTCCAAGCAAAACTCCCATAAACATGGTTGCCTAACAAACCTGGGTAAGGTTAAGGTTAAAGTCACTAATAGTCATTAAAAAATTGGTTTGTATCTTCAATTTGATCCTATGAAAGTCCCATTTCATACTAAGCAGAATGACATGTCGACAAAAGTACAATTTCATTTTCTCCTGTATGAGCCAATGTAGGCTGAGGATTTCCATTCCAATCCCATTTAGTATGAGATAACAATCCAGCCCATGCACACAGCTCAAAATGATCTGCAATTTTGATCGTAAATTTATAAATGTCAGCTTAGTGAATTAGACTTGAAGGGAAATGTTGAGCAGGGGTTTTAAACCCTGCATGTAAAATGCAGGACAATTTGTACAGGGAAAAGATTGGTTGCTTCTGTTTTACTGTATAAATCCTGGAGATGGCTAAGGCTAAAATGAGTGAAAATACTCCAGTCCTGTTCTTGCTATTAACTTGTTGACCTTTTGATCTATAATGGTTTATTGCCGCTTCATGTGGAGCAAAGTATTGGTCTACCTCTGGTAGAAAGAGCTTTCCCAGCCAAACAGTATTTTTTGGAGCTGGTGCATAGCAACTGCTGGAGAAATTCTGATGTGAAACTCAAACTGAGGTACAAAAATTGGGGGCTTTTATTTTTAAACCTAGAAAACCACTTTCACATGTTCCCCCATCATACACTCAAGTCACTGATAAAATATTTCACTTACAGCCCTGATCCTATAGACACTTATGCATTTGCTTAACATTACTCAGTGCATGATATACTACTCAAATATCACCCAAGTCCATAAGTGTTTGTAGGAGCCAAGCTTACCTTAGCAGATTTGCCTCAGTTTTCACAAGGTTAAGATTCTCATTTAGTGGTGCCCTCCAAACTGAACAGTTGGGACTTAGTGAGACTGTGATGGGGTGTTCACCCCACACGTTCTGTGAAAGGGTTAATATAGGTCTGAGAGGCCAAGTAACCTGTATGCTTGCACTGGGAGGGTGGGCCAGGCCTAATCAGAAATAAAGCCCCGCCTGGGGGGGGAGCAGAGTTTGTTTCCCTAAAGAGCTGAGTGAGCCTAGCTGGGGTAGAGGATGTAGAGAGTTCCCTCTTTCTAGGAAGCTGCCTGAATGCAGCTGGAAGTCTAAGTGTAGCCTACCTCAACCCCTAAGTGAGAGGAGATTGTGCCAGCCCCTGAACAGGGGGGTTCAAATTGTAGTGGATGAGATGCACTTGTGAAGAAGATTTGGCTTTGTTCACATTTCTTTAAAACTTTGGTAAAGGACTCTATGGCCCCAGAAGGGCAGGACCCTGCAAAGTGGTCTCCAGGCTGAGCCAGCCTAAGTTCTCTCAACCCCACTTTTTATCCTCTCTCTCTTTCCTTCCCCCCTTGGCTTCAAATTACGCCCCCACTGCCAATATTCTGTAATGCCAGTGGCTCTCAGTCTCTGTCTGTGGGTTCCTCTTCCAATCTGTTTCCCTCCCTCTTTGTCCCAGTTCTCCCCTGCAAGCACTTGTTCCTTGTCATGTCTCCCCTCCCACAATTCCATCCCCACTGGTTCCAAGGCCCAGTCTCCTTTCTGATCCCTAGATCCTCATATGAACTAAGTCTCTCCCTCCCCAACACCCACTGGCACCTAGTGCACTGCCCCATTTCTCAGCTCCCAGTCTCCTTGCCAAGCCAGTCCCAGACTTCTCCCACCCCAAATTCCAGTCCTACTTTCCATGTCCCCCACAGCCAGCATACAATTCCAGTCTTCTCCCCAACCCAGGATTCTTCTCCAAATCAGAACTCTCCCCAGTTCCCTGCAGGTCCATCTCTTGTCTACTCTGCATTCAAATCAGGCAGTCTTCTACTTCATGCTGCCCTGGTCCAGGAGGAGGGGCACTGAAAGCATTAAAGAGACAGACTCCCAGATCTCAATTCTGGTGCGCAGTCCCATGCCACAACACCTCAGAGCAGCAACTGCAGGGAAAGCTCTGCTGAGTCGCAGGCAGACAATCTTCAGAGATTTAGTGGTTAAACTCTAAGGACTTGTCTACAAATGGGGTAATGTTCTATGCAGGAGTGCGATTTCTAAAGCACACTGATGTGTTGTGCAATAACTTGTCTCTCTAGACCTGTGATGTGCATTTAAGTTTCACTACTGTGCTTTCGAATAGTACTATTTCAAACACTATCTTAAAGCATATCAGAGGACATAAGATAGTTATTTTTGCCCTTGCTTCACTCACTGGGATGCCTTTTCAGAATATTTGATCCCCAATTGGATGATATTTGTTGTGCTTATGCATGTAGCAAGGGAAACCGTAAGCAGGTTGTTGTGTCCTCCCCCCACCCTCCAAATATGAACACTAGCCCTGGTCCATTCCACCGTGGAATACTGTGCCCCAGTTTGGAAAAGAAGCCCCCACCCCCTTTTTATAGACACCAAAATCAATGCTGCTCTTCACGTAATCAGCAGCACCTTTCCATCAACGCCACTTCCATGGCTATCAGTACTGGCTAACATTGTGTCAGCAACTATCAGATGAGATGCTGTGACTATTAGCAAGTACGTAAAGATCATGGCAAATACTACTCTACCATGACCTAGAATACCGGGGTGGCTACTGACATACCAAATAAAAAGCTAATTGATGACCCAACTGTGCAAGTGTCAGGCTTCTACTGCCCACAGTTCATAGGGACAGCTCTGTATCCAACATGGAAGATATGCATGCTTACTCTATAGAGGGAACGAGAAGGAATTGCCAAACTACGACCGTGGCATAGTGCAAACTGTTGCACCCATCACAGATAAGTGCCCATTCTATGCTCAACCTGGAAGTGGCACATCCATTCACACGGCTACCCCCTCTGCTCAGGCCTGGATAAGAGATCTTAAGATACAACCTTAGTCATTCTGTTGCTTTCACTGTTCCAATCTCACCATGCAAAAGAAGAAGCAGGGTCTACATGGACCAAATAATGAAGCATACCTCTTTAGAAATCACGGTCCCGTAAAAAGTATTACCCCCCAACATGTTGATGAGCCCTAAGAAGTCTCTGCAGAGCATGTATGAAATTTGATTTTCCAAAGGCTTTTAACTTGGCCTAATTTGAGCAGATTTTCCTGGGAAGAATAAAAGGCGCAACTTGACATACAGGCCACCTCAGTGCCAAATTCCAAGCATAGGCGAGCCAGATCTGTTCAAAGAAAAGGCTGAAAGAATTTTATAACATTGACAAAAGAACATCTATTTTCCTAGCCACGTTCTCAAAAATGGCTTAATCATTTCAACTGAAATTTTACAAAACAATTCAGCCAGAGGCAGACACCAAGTCAAAATGAAACAGCTCCCCTTTGGTTAATTATCAGTATGACTCATTAAGCAGGTGGCATATCCTAATGTGCCTATTTTGCTATGGAACACAAGCAATGGTCAAGTTTCAGATTTACAGTTAATCATATAAATACAGTTAAAGATATAAACATTTCAGTGGGCTTATGCAGTTTGCTTTCTGTGCCAGCATCTAGACTTCATTTTATGAACATAATATCCTTCACTCAAAGGAAGCAGGCATAAAAGATCCTCTCTATGTGCTTAATCTTCTTAGTGTTATCAGACTCATGACTGTACCAAACGAAAACACATCTATTTTAAATATCCCCTGAAGAGAGAGCTCTGGTGCCATTTCATGAAAGGACTCTTCCCATTTCTTCTGCAGTTCTCTTTCCTTTGTATCATATCACTGCTGAGAGTGCGTAGCTATAGATTTCATATGATGATGAGAACCTAGGCACAATATTGTAACTAGGGTACAATCTACCATCTGCCAAAGTTCTGTTTAAAAAGAAAATACTTTAAAAATAGTAAAATATAATTTCAGATTAATATACTATGCTGTCAGCTATTTATTGATAGCCATATTTTCAAAGAAGGCATTCTTAGCATTGCCAGTGTTTGAGAGAGAAAAATGTCCACCAACCTTCTAAAAATACTCTGATGTAAAGACCATGGGAGAAACATAGTGATTAATTATATTTTTTGTCAGCATGATCTGGGAAGCAGTTACTTATGAGTTATTTGTTTTACTTTTTAAGAAGTATTAGGAGGAGGGCACACTCAATCATTACATTTCTATTAGATTTTCTTAAGCGGTTTAAGCAGCAGATCTGAATGTCAGTCTCAGCACACAGGCTTGTCTGTCAATAATTGCTTCACATTTAGGAACAAATACTCCTTTCCTCTTTGACGAGTATATCCAAATGACGGGGAGGAATGGAAGAGAAAATCTGGCATGCTTCCCTAAACCCCACTGAACCCCTTTGAGACAGGCAATGCTTGGGGGGGGTCATGTGTTCCCCCAGATTTCTGTCAGGATGGGAGTCAGGTAAGTGTGGCTGAGAGGGATGTGCCTGGAAAAGGCACCGGCACCTAGCACTCTTGGTCAGTCCCCCCTGGAGCAGAGAAGAGAGACCAGACTGACAGCGCAGCTCCATCACAGGGGGCACGGGGAAGGCTGCTGAGTCCTATCCCTTCCTTGCCTGTAGCGACAGTTACCTGCTCAGCAATAAGTGTCCGAAGCCCACTCCAGCCTGGGCCGTGCCCACAGCAGGCAGGCAATGAGAGAAGTAAGTGGGGAAGGAGCTGTGAGGGGAGTGGAGACAAGGTGATGCCAGCTTGGAGCGAGTGTGGGAGGCTCAGCAAGAGTGGCCAGAGGTCACATGATCCTCTCCCCCCAAACATTTGAACTGTGTCCCCTGCCCCCACTATCAAGAGTTACATGTCGCCCCTGCCATCCAGATGTACTATATGGGTATTGGGTTCCCTGGGTGGGGGAAAGTCAAAGAGGTGCAGGAGTGGACAATGTCCAATGTTTCTGTTCTCCTGCCCCAATCCCTCAGCTCCACAGGGGCTCCCAGATGCATTCCTGATACTCACCATTAATTTACGCTAGTTTCCTCCATCATCCAGCAACCTGTTAGGAGAGACTGAGGAAAATGGGCAGGGCAGGACACCACAGGAGCCTGGCTTTCATTACTGCAACTCAAATGTTGAAAAATCACAACTCACTACTAAAAATTCGTGAGGTTTATTTTTAAATCAGTGTTGGTTTCTTTTTCTTTGCCTTCTAGTTTTGAACCTATTGGGTTCCGATTTCAAGCTTTTCACTGCCACTGTGAGGGCTAGAAACTTTTTTTTTAATGGAAGCTGAGATTCTGACCTAATCAAAGGACTTGAGGGGCCAGAGATTTAAGAAAAACACCAAATATTGACTTTGTGCATCCGATGAAGTGGGTTCCTGCCCACAAAAGCTTATGCCCAAATAAATATGTTAGTCTTTAAGGTGCCACAGAACTCTCACTGTTTTGCTAAAAACAAACTAACATGGCTACCCCTCTGGAACTCACCAAATACTGTGAAACTTATGAATTAGAAGTGTTGGAGAGACACACAGGCAAGACTACCCAAGCAGTTAGCTGTGTAGAGCCTCTGGTTTTATGTGAGGAGGTCAACAGGCTAGAGGCTAAACCCCCTCTAAGTTCTGTGGAGAAGGAAACAACCTACTACTGAGCTACCTTTTAGAACTACAGTGGTTCTATGTCTCATTACACCAAAGCCAGATTACACTAGGCCACATTATACCACTGAGGCAGTGTGAAGGGCTTTAAAGTGAATGCAAATATAAATTATGGCTGTGTAAATGTGGATTAGTGTAAATTAGAAATCAAGCTCAGAGCATACTGTTCTCCATTTGGGAATAACCTACACATGGACAGATTTGGCTCTAAATCATTAATAATCAATGAACCTCTTATCCATGCTTGTGAGTGGGGCACGTGCTGAGTGAGTGGCTGCATAGAGGACTGTAGCGGTAGAGTCACAGCTTAGCTGCTCTCAGCTTCCTCCTGTGACTGACTGACAGCAGGGATAATGGGGCAAGGCAGATTCCTTGTGGAAGTGCTATGCCCTTCCCCCCTGGAATGTCGTTTCCCTACAGCAATACTCCCTTTGCAGTGACACTTCTCTTCCTTGAGTGAATTGGATTATAACTGCCTCTGTGCTGAGTCCCACTGTACCACCTCCCAGTCTCTCTGCTGAAATGGGAGCGTGTGAAGTTGAAATAGAGGATACACGAGAATCTCTTTGTAAGGGGTAATGAGAGAGGAACTCCTCTAAGAAACAACCCAACTTAATCTACCTTCCCACCAGCCAGGCCTCTCCCTCTGAAGAACATTCCAACTTGACCTAGGTAAGCATCAAAACACTCCAGTGTTTCAGTCCTATCTTATGTCAATTATTAATGTCTTCCCAAAATCGCCAGTAACAAAGGCACAGACCTCCCGCTACCATCTTATTTTAATGTTATTTATGGTAATGAAGAAAAGGAATATATCACAACTACCAGTTAGAAAAAGCTGCCTATTATGTTATGACAAACTCTGCTGCTTCCATTTGGTCGTCAATAAGCTATCTGGGAGTGGGGAAGGATGACCTGCATGGGAACACAAAGGTAGTGAATCAGGTAGTCATTCCATATGCTATTGCATAAAATAAAGAGGCACATTGTGAATTATGGGGCTTTATATGCCCCATCCTGGGGTTCTAATGACAACATAAACCACTCAAGCTTTGCTTTTATGATTTATGTGTCAGCAGAACACCTTAGTGAAATTCTAGCCTCATATTTCTCAGTTGTCTGTTATACAAATATATAATGGCAAAATGTGCCTTGACAGAAGGATCAGAAAACAAGCTGATATTTCTTTTTTTTATTATTGTTTAGGAATATAAAATACACTACAACAAAACAGTGATGCATCTAGACCATTAACCAGTCTCCAACGATGTACAATGCTTGATGCTTCAGGAGAAAGGGTAAAACCCATATAATCCAAGTGCCAATTCTTTTTGTCTTAAGGAAGCAAACTGTGTGAGTGTTGCCAGTGAAGTCTGTAAAATGGCAATATAAAATATAATATTAAATAGAAAAATCCATGAATCATCCAGAGATCGAGTGATGGCACAAAATACTGATTTGAAGGATCAACGGTTGAGTCTCAAGCTTGTTATGGAGCTCCCCATGCTGGCAAATGTTGAGAAGAACCCAAGGCAGGGTATTCAGCCTAAGTGAAAGCAGAGCCTCTTGTTTCTTATCTAGAAAGATGTTCTACTTAGGAACACTGATGTTGGGATTGTTCTATACCTTTATTAGAGTCTCTTCTGAGTTCCACAAACAGCACCCTTCTATAATCCTGATCCAAAGACTACTGAAGTTAATTGAAAGACTCCCATTGATTTCCATAGTGTTTGGATCAGGCCCCATTGGAGGGATTGGTAGCTCAGATACAGTACATACCAGTGAACTTCTGTATAACTGGAACAGTGAATAGTAGAGAAAATTCAATATTTCATCTCTTGGAAGCATAAAATGGAAAGAGGCTTTTCTAATGGTAGCTCCAGAACTGCTTCTGCACACCAGATCACATTTCTTTTAATTCTTGTATTTCTGGAAGGTAGTTTCTCCATTTTGCTGAATGTGAAATACTTTGAACAAATACTTTTTTTCAACTGAGGACAGTCATTCTTATAACTACATGTACCAAATACCTAAATGGCAGTTTTCTGAAGTGCCAGGTTGATCAATTTATACAGTTTCCTTAGAGAAACTGATTTGTAAATGAACGGAGATAGGATACTTTGTTCCACCCAATCCTGCATAAGAGACATTTACCACAATAGTTCTTTGCTTAATGGGCCACTATTTAATATCACAGGAGCCATTTGTTAGGCTGTGGTTTGAAGGCTACTTAATGAGGATCTGGTGTCTCTTCATTATTCATCTCAAATCAGCTTTCTCCTATCCTGCAGATATCTATTGATTAATCTTGAGACAGAGACTAGCAGCTGGCAAATGGCGGATGGTCTCTGAATTTAAGCAGATTTAGTAGGACTTCGTAGATGTTTATAGTGCTCATGCTAATTGGAAATAAGATTTACAATGCTTCTTTTAACCAGTGCCATTCTAGATTTGGAGGAGGGAATTACTGAGACCTTACTAAAACCGTAATCTAATTTGTTCATGAATATAACCTCCTTGAACACATACAGAATTGTCACTGCTAATTTAAGTAACACAGTATATATGTTTCTTTGGCTGTTACTTCACATAGTAGAAATGGACTGAAAGACCCCCATTTATAACTGTATTAAATTAGACCAATATACTAAGGTCATTCTTGAGAATTATAATCAATCTAAAGTTTTTTGTAATAAGAAGTTGACCTGGAATTTAATTTTTAAAAAAAATCTTGATTTTTTTGGTTGTTGATTTTCTAGGGAAACTCAAAGTCTAAATACTTCAAAGATGGGTCGTACATAAGCTATCAGTAACCCCATGGTAAGGAATTCTTTATTAAAAACATAGCAATGGTCACATTGGTAAGAAAACAAAAAGAGAACTGACTATGCCTAGGAAATGAATACCTGAGTCTCCATTCACTTACACAGAAGTAAATAATTGAAGTCAGTGGAGTTGCCTTGATGTAAAACTGGTATAAGAATGAGGAGAATCAGACCCATAGGTTAGCCACATTATCCTAGGAATACTATACTATACTGTACTATGCAACAACTCCTGTAATATAAAACTTCTAAAAGCTTAAACATTTTTAAAAAAAACTTGTTTTGAGGGAAGTTAAGGAAAAACCTTTGTCTTTGTAACACTTTCATATTCAAACATTCTTTCTGTAGGCTGGAAAGAACACTGCCTTGGTACTTGGTACTTTCTTTGTTAGAGGTAAAATGGTTAACCCCGGTATCCTAGCTAAATTCAGATGTATTTTGTATATAATTGCATTCTGCTTATGTGAATTCCATTTGTGATTTCAACTGGATATAGTGTTCTTCTTCACCAACTGCCCTACACAGTAATGTAGTGATGCTGCATTTCATTCCAGGTGCCTTGTTCAATTCCAGAGGCTGCTTAGTTTCAGTGGTGTTTGAATGTTCTTATGTATCCCACACAAAGTTATGTGAGGCTTAATTAACTAGAACATTTTTTTTAAATTGAGTGCAGAACATTCTGGAAGACCCTAGTTTGCAGAGACCTGCACTCTAACTTGTCCAACATAACAAAAGTCTAGCTCAACCTGTTACACATAACTTCTTACAAAAGTCAGCCAAAGTTGAAGACAAATAGACTGGTACAAACCAGATTGTTGAAGATCAAAGTGATCAGGGGTCTGCAAGGCTCTTGGTAAAGTCATGGGTTGGCTTGACAAGGAGATGAACCGTTCTAGAAATTGGAGGGAATGTTGAACTCAAAGTGTGTTTTGACAGGTTAAGGTTAATGGCACAAGGCTGCCACCCCTTCTTTGATACTGTTTATCTAGCAGGTCACTCAATGGAATCAGAGGGAACGTGTGACTGGAAGTAGTGAGCTTTGCCGTTGTGGTTGCTGCCATACCTACCAGCTCCTGGGACTCCAGGATCTATGAGGACAGCATTGGGCTTTCATCATCCTGACCCTGGAAGACACCCTGACCAGATCAATCCAGAGAGGGAAGCGAAGACATCACCACCTCCACTGGCTTGGGCTAAATCCTGAACAGCTCTTTGAATGAGAGACTTGGATTACTGCTCTCATCCCCTCCCTTTTCCTTTCCTACCTTATTTCTTCTCTTCCTATCTCTCTCCTTTTGCCTTCTAGTTAATGAATCTGCCTTAGCCTGCCAGGACTATCATTTGCAACACTTCTGAGAGCCTGTGAGTAGTGAGGCAGCTAAACATCCAGACGATGGTACAAATTTGTCAGATCTTGGTATGACTGATAAGACTGTGTGCTGTGCCTGTGTTTCTTCAGCAACAAGGCTGAAAATGAGAGCTGGCGCCAGAGACTGACACTGCATTTTCCCTCTCTGCTGTTCTTTTCTATCAGCTTTTGGGTGTGTGTTTGTCTTGTGTTGTCTTAAAGGAAACAAGATCAGACTTTAACAACAGCTCAAGCCCATCTCAACCAACTCTTTTTTTTCCCCATAAAGGACAATTAATACCAGCTCTAATACCTTCTAAAATACCGTCAGACAGGGACTTTTCATTGTAAAAGCTCTATACATGCTAAAGGCAAAGGGAATAAGGGATTATTAAAATCAAAGCCTTACTTACTACTTTAAATTTCAAATGTTTCAACTCTTTTTAAAAAAAAATCTTTCATAAAAGGTTAAAAAGGGTTTTAAATAGTGTCTGTACAGTAGAAGTAAGCCAGTAATAATTTAACACAAAACCCCAGATCGCAGTAGCTGGTTGCTGTATTAGTGAATAAGGATTTCATTAATATCATATGCCTTGTTGGGGCCTGAAACAGCTCCTTTTCAATCTCACAACACATAAAGTAAGTGCCTGAATTTAAGAGCTGCTGGGCACCTTCAAATCCTATTTATAATGGCCAAGATTTTTCCCTTTCACAATGGAGAAGATAGTACAGCCAGGAAATGCTGCTTATTGATAATTAACTATATTTATCACAGTTGACATGACTGAAAAGACAGTAGGTTGATTGAATTGACAATGAAGATTTTTTTTGCCTCCTTGCTTCTATTATCATCATCATATATTTTATTTTCACCATCATGTACATTTCACAGAAGATACTAACAAATGATATTAATATCAATTGTCAATATTGTCAATATTTTGTACTTCTAAAGCAGGTTTGAGAATTTCAAAGAGATTCATAAATATTAAGATCTGTTTTAAAACATGGGGGAGTTTAAACAAGAGTTAGGCATAAATTGTCTGATTTACAGATCTTAGAAGTATTGATGGCAGGAGAATTTTAAAGTGTATAAAAAATCTATACAAACACCTGTAACCAGTTCTTCAGTTCTCTCTGCCTGACAGATGGTTATGTCCCTTAAAAAAAAAAGCAGAGTTGAAAAAACACTAACTTTCTTATAGGCTAATGTGTCCTGTGATACTCCTACTAGTAACTAACTCTTTGTAAAATCCAAGACAAATATATTCTTCAGTCTCTTAAATGATTTTGTTCAGGCCAAGGAAAAGCTGATAGCTTGCTTGATGTGTATAGCTACTAACCAATCAGAGATGAATTATCTTTGTGATTGTAGATTAAATCTGAAGGAAGGAAAATGAGGAAATCCTATGACTGATATGAAATTCCACCTTAACTTTGGAGCAAAATCTTCAGGAAATTGGATTTTTTTTCCCCCAAAAGAAAATTGTGGTGAGGGTAAAGAAAGTCAGTAACGGAGTGATCCTAGTTCACCAGTCTCCTTGCTGAAGCAATAGCATTCAATAGAGCTTCAGTGAATGTAAATAATCTTACAAGTGAAAAGTCCAAAAGCTTCAAGTGGAAAAGAATCACATAAAATCTTTAAAAATAAACTATGGTCTTACTAAGGAAAGGTACTCTTGAAATTGGGCCTTTGAAGGCCTAAAGCCAGAAAACATTTAGGCCATGTCTGCAGTAGAAAGTTTACAGCAGTAAAGCTGTACTGATACAGCTGTCTCTCTGTAAGATCTCTCATGTAGCTATGCTATGGCATCTTTATGATGGGAGAGACAGCTCTCCCACCGACATAGTGCTGCCCACACCGGTGCTTATGTCAGTGTAACGTATGTCGCTCAAGAGGTATTTTTTCCCACCCCTGAACAACATAATTTATACCGACAAAAATAGTAGTGAGATAAAAGCCTACCTTATGCCCCTGCTAGAGGACCATGAATCACAGTTGAGTAAGCATGAACAGAAAACACCTGACTAGGTGATAATTATTACATTGCAACTGCAAATTAAAATGTGTAACCTTGCTGCATTATATTAATTACCTCTTTGAAAAGCAGATAAGGTCCAGGGGGACAGCTTGTAAAATCTTCCTTGTTAAGAAATTTGATTTTCTTTTCCCTACGAACAACTTAGGGGGTAAACACATTGCAAAGCTGAGTCCCTTGGTTCCTGGGATGTGAGAGGAAATAAGGATGCTACTTAATGCTTCTCTCTTCCTTGCCAATCATTTTATAGAATATGTAGCTGTTACTGACTTGGGAGGGGAAGGAGAAAGGTTGCTAGCACACCTTCCTGTCCAAATAGAGTTTGGTGACTTAAGCCTTCCTAAGTGAGAGTGAGATCATTATGTAAACATTAAAAAAAACAGGATAAAATAACAACACTGGCAATTCTATATAAAATAATGCATCTGCAGTTACAATGAGGGCATAGCAGAGGTATCATGATATGATAGTGCATACTAATAATTCACCTTACTGCAGACATAAATCATCATTCCAAATAGAAATAGTGGCTTGTAATGATTTTAAAAATTTTGTTTGGGTCACTTGTATTATTTCTTACTAGTTTTGGATGTAAGTATAATTTTGTGTAAAACCTTTAGCACAAGAGAGAAAAATCTATGTTGTGTTAGCAGTTGAACTATATTTTCATATCACATGTACTGGTCAAGGCAGTTTGGGGGACTGTGAGTATAACCAGCAAACATTAAAACAGAGATTGGTGCCTTGTTTGAACAAGAGTTCAGATACCAGGAAGAGTGACCTCAGATTCCGCACAACTAGCTCTGCTCATTGTGTTCTGGTTTCACAGATTCCCTGATACAATCTGTTCACTTGCCACCAGACAGATGGTACAGATTGGATGGATATTTGCAGTAAATGGCCAGCAGAGAATTCCTGTTTGGCATAAAGCTGGAGGAGGCAGTGGAGTTCACTCCTGTGCCAATTGCCCTACCACACCAACACAACATAGAGCATATTGCAGGAGAGGGAGAGGCACGGCTGGACAAGCTAGGGGAATGGCATTGCAGAGCTCCGCTGTGCTAATTCTCCACTGGGAGAGAGTTAGTGCAGTTCCTTGTGGCTCTAACTACTGCTGGGACCAGGTGAAGCAGGATGGAGAAAGCCATAATCTGACCAACCCCACAGTTCATTGCACTGAATAGAATTTGGTGACAGATGAGAATCAAATCCCATATACGGGTTTGTCAGCGCACACGTGTGCCCTGGCCAAATTCTGATCCTGATAATTATCATCTGCTACTAAATACGTCAGTGTTTAAATTGGACTGAGATTCCTCACTCCCAGTCTTAACCTCGTTTGTAATATTATGTTCACTGTTAAGTAATTGCCTCAATCCATTCAAGAGGAACCTTGGCTGAAATGACTCCTTCATGTGTGTGCTGTCAATTATAAAAGAGTCTGCTGAGATCAGTCTCTAAACTGTAAGATGTCTGCCCCAGTAATCATTAGTGAGGTTCTAGCATCGCTAGATTAATATATAGTTAAGGTTGACAAGATCCTAACCTCTATGTTGAGGATTTTTAATAATCTTGTTCTGGTTCTTTAAATCAAAATTTTGGCTGAAATTTATCATTGTTAGACTCAGTCCAGAAATAATTTTCTATGGAAACGTTCATGAAAAGGGATTCATCCATGTTTAAGTCACTGGAACACTGAAGATATTTATATTTTCTTTTAATCTTTTTTTGAGACACAGAGTCTTAAAAGGAGGTCAGACACCCATACGTAGGCCCCTACTGGCCATAAATCCAGAAATTCTGAGCATCTGACCTCGGTGGGAGCTGCAGGTACCCAGCACCTCTGAAAGCCAGGCTACGTAAAGTTCTGTCTCTGGGAGCAGGTGGTCTAATTTAACTGTGGAAAAGGAGGAGAGACCAGGCTGAAAGTAGTTTGGATGGCTCGGAGACATTTATCTTATATAATATATAGTCCCTGTGTGTACTATGACACTTGGTCTTACCAAAAAAATGTCTCTTGCCCTCTGCAGGCTACCCAGATTGCAGGCTACCCACATAGCACTAAGGCTGGGCAGAGCGTGCTCCGCAGGGCTGTTTCCCTGCCTTCCAGGGAGTGGACTGGGAATGGGCTCCACGCAACATCCAAGGTTTCACACTGACCTCCACAAATCATCCAACACAGCGGAGGATGGGTAAGAAATCTGCTACTGGTATAGACCAGTGGCAAATTCCTTCCCATCTGGAACAAGGCAGGAGCAAGGTTACACATTGACTCATAATCTATGGTCTGTTCCTGGACCAGGGCAGCTTTTGAAGCCTCAGTCTTTGCATTTTGTAGTCACTTTTTATAACAGTGACTTCTCACAAGCATTGTGCAATGCACCAAAACTGTGAAGAAAGGACTATTAATTACCACCCCCATCAGACAAGGCAGTGTGACAATGCTTAATTAAATCCTTTGTTATTTTGGAAAAATATTTATTAATCTTAAATCCATGATGAGATTAACGCTTCCCTAGTAAAGAATTAGACGATGCTCAGAATTCTAGGCAGTCTGTCGTGACACCTGTTTCAACTGTCCCTTTTATAATTGCCAGTTTAAAATATGCATGCTTTATGAATGAAAGTGAAGAAATATTTCAAAAGTTATTCAGCAAAGCTAATTGATAGAAAAGTTAGTGTTAGAGACTCAGCTCTTTATCAGACTGGGCCTATGCAAGGTTCTTTTACTAAATCTGTGCTTAAAGCCACTTGAAGAAATGGTATAATTACTGAAACTCATACCCAAGAAAGCAGGAAAAAAGCAGTAATCTCTTAGAACCAGAGATCAAAAAAATAAAATAAAATTCAGATGCTCAGGTGGTTGATACAGTGGATTAGACTCAGAAGATCTGGGTTCAGTTCCTGAATCTGCCCCAAGCTTCTTGTGAGATCCTATGAAAGTCATGTAGAGCCAAATTCTGATACCTTGGTTCATAATGAGTTGTACTATACGCTTCATTGATCCCACTGGGACTACTTGTGAAGCAAGATACTATTCATCTGTATGAAGATCTGGTCTTTAATCTCACTGTGCTATCTCTCCCCACCTGTAAAATGGAGATGCTAATATTTGCATATCTCACAGGAGTGTTGTAAAGAATGATTCATATTTTTTGTGCTGCTTAGGTATGACGGGGATCATGGCCCTGACACAACAAAGCACTTAAGCACATGTTCAACTTTTAGCATATGAGTAGTTCCACTGAAGCTAATGGCCCATATAAGTACAAAGACAATTAAATCTTCTTTTGGACAACTTTATGACCTAAAAGTTGTGGTGGTAATTTAGAATATTAGGTAATTTAGAAATGCCTATGATAGAGTTAGATAGCAATGGGCTTGACCCTACTCATAGTAGAAGTAATCCTAAACTGGTTGTGTTGATAAAATGGGGAGCACCAGCTCTTATATAAAAGAAGGAGAAGATATGGAGATGAAACAGTCATGGAAAAGGGCCATAAAAGATGTGATTGCTAGTTAAGAAATATTCACCAGTATTCTAAATGTGCTATCTTGTTTTATTACTATTCATTATGTCTACATGTATCAGCAATAAATCTATCAGCATAACAATTATATGCTTTATCACAACATACACAGCAATTAGGAAGTTTGAATAGACATTTTTTCTGAAATTTACAATCAAATAAATCAGTTTCCTTATTTTTAAATGTAGGATTTTTAAAAAAATACCTTAAGATGAACTAAAACACCAGATCTGATCAACCTTGAACTTTGTGGTATTCAAAACCCAGATCTGAATGTGAGTACTTTGAGCCTACATTTAGAATAAATATCTAAATCTTTACTCATCACATCTCTACTCATTCACATAGCCTTCCTTTGCTGCATAATATTGGAGATATTATGTCTCCTCTACTTACATATTGTTTGTATTCAAATGCAACTAGAATGCTATAGAGATGTTATGCATTTCAAACTGATTATATATACCCCCAACAGTTTGAGTAGTAAAGCCTTGAATTTTTATATGTGTACAGCTGAATCTGATATGACAAGAGGGTAAGAGAACGAATATACTGGGCAGGTCAACTTTTGCCTGGACAGTGCTATAAGCAGTGCACACGGATTTGCAGTTTTCTGGTACAGAATAAAGTGTACAGCCAGTCAAAGCATATTTCAAAACATAGCTCATACAGCATAATCTAAAATACCCACAGGCATCTCTATTACATACTTGCAAGACAATTTGCTTGGTATATGTGCTAGTGATACTGTGGCAGTATCTGATTCATTAGTCTTCCAGCTTGTTAGTGTTATACTTAACAAGATAATGAGAAGCAGAGAATGATTATTAGGGTACATAAAAAGTATAATCTACATTCATCTGCAGTATGTAATCTTTAATTTAGATATATTGCAAATATACCCTTGATATTGTTGGCACTTCAAACACAAGACTGCCCTTCTCCAGCAGCAGAGGTGCATGGACATCAACAGTTAGTTGGCTGTGTAGCAGATCTTTCCTCTACAAACTGGCCAGTTGCACTATTAGGTCCTGCTTTTATGCATTGCTTCAGCTTGTCTCTCCTGGGAATGCCCCTATAAATCTGTGATGCTGAAATTGGCTTTTCTAGAAGAAACGCTCCTGAAAGTTTTAGTTATTGAAGGGCAGTGATCCTCAACCTCAGAGAGTTGGAAAACCACTTCATCTAATGGAGTTACTGAGAGCAAGGAAATAATTTCAGAGTGATATCCTGACATTGCATTGTGATGCTTGTGTCATTGTGTTGCCGTAATACTCAATATAGAGCACAGTCATGTACTGAGGCATAATGCAATGTCAGGATGTCACTTTGCAGTTATTTTGTGGCCTTCTGTGACTTAATTCAACAAAATATCTGTTCTCTTCTCCCACCAGCATTCTACTGGCTGCTTAGTTTCTCATCTCCTCTCGCTCCTTCCTTCTTACATCACTAGTTTTGCAGCTCAATTGCTACATTAACATAAGAAATAACCTGCAGATCACCAGAAAGTACACAAAACCCTCTAACAGCTTCTATACTGCCAATTTACTAGGCAAATTTGTTCTTGAAATGTTGCAATACTGTAACATCACAGTCACTCCCTCCTATACCCTGGATGCACAGAGGAAAAAGGATTTTTTATCTCTTCTCTTCCCTCCTCTGGGTTCAGGGGGAAAGAAATGAAAGAGGAGAAATGTCAGGAAATTCTTCCCATTCTTCTTATTCCCAGTCCAAATAATTAAAATCTGGTCACATAATTTGAGCTGCATAAAATGTTTGTGCTTATAAAAAATATTAATTTGCCACCTGGGTTCTACATCTAATATGTGAAATATCCTTGCTCAGAAATGTGTGCAAATTACTAAGTACAAGGTCAAATTAACTTCAGACACAGATTCCAAGGATATTTCAAAAATAAATACATAAAATAAGAACAACAACATTGGGAGATTATGATCCACCTAAGGAGCATGTACTTTGGTTCTTATATTAGGGGTGATGTCACCTCTGGACTCCATGTCACCTCTGTACTTTTGCCTTTGACCTTGAACATGAAATCTCTCTAGGTGATTAGCTGCCCAACTGCTAAATTCTGTACAGTTCACTGAATATGGATGCACAAATCAGCACTCTAGTGCCTAAAACTGATATATGGTCACCCAAATACAGGAGCTAGGTGCCCACTTTTGACATCCTTTCTTAAGAAAGCGTGATGTACATAGCAGCCAGACACAAACTTCAGTGGTTGTCCATTTCAGCTAAACTACTGATCTCTCTTGCCCACCAAAGAAATACTACCCAATTAACTGCAACAACTTAACACATTTGCCAGTCTGTATCATTATTAGTCCATCATCTGCATAGGATGAAGAGTGAGCTCAGCAGGGGAAATGTTCCAGCTACTCTGATCACAGCTAAAATATATTGTTCTGGTTTACAGAACCAGGGTTAGATTTACTGCTTTGCTGATTTGACCCTGCCGGTGTTTGGGCTACAAATAGGTACTTTATTTTAAAACACAAGTATAAAGTCTTTGTCATGAAACATAAACGGACAATATGATTAGTTTAAATTTCCATTGCTGCCTTTGTCATTTTGTTTATTTCTTGAATTTCACTACTCTTCCGTTATGTTTGTCTCCTGAAGTTTCCTATTTTGTTTCATTTCCCTTTCCAATTTGTAGCTGTTAAAGAAAGATTTTAAAAAAAGAAGATGTGTGACCAGTGCTTCACTTCAAGTTGCTATGGGGGCCTTCCACATGACACTGACTATTTATGAGAGAAAGAGGGCAGAGCCATTCAAAGAGCAGTTACACATTCATTTTGGTGTCATTCAGAGTCCAGTCCTGCATTCCTTACTCAGAGAAAACTTCCTTCAACTTTTTCCATAGGGAAGGCAGGCTCAGGCCCTAATATGACTAATGTTAATATATGTGTACATGATGTTACGGACTTTGCTGGCTTGTTTTTTTACAGTGCTGTGTCACAATGGCTAAGAACAATGTATGTCATTTCAAAAAAATGTCACAGCCTGTAGTCTCGGACAAACTACATTTTTATATCAAAAGTTGTTCCAAATATAGAATAGCACAAAGCCGCTTTCACTCCTGTTACTTTATAGATGGCGACCTTGGCCAAATTATGATTTTGTTTTAATCATTGATAGTGATAGAAATGAATTGACACTGAAAAATAAAGTGAAACTGGCAGATCCAGTGAGGGATTTCACCATTCTGATTGTCCACATTACTTTAAATATTTCCATATATTTCTTGATAAATTATCAGTGCTCAAATATTGCTGACAGATCACTTATTAAGTGTGGATTTAGATACAGTAAATCTGTTATGAAATATTACATTTTTTCCTAGTGGTTCAGTTCATGAACTTCTTATAGTTTTCATAGTCCTGATAATTTAATTATTCTCTTCAACCCATATAAAGCTCATCATCCTCATTATGGGATATAGTCTGAATTTATCCAAAATTTGGCAGTGTATGAATCTGGGATTTTGTTTTGCACTTGCCTTTAACTAACACAGCCTTGAAAAATTGCTATGTAACATTTCTAGCAAAGGCACAAAACCTACTTATCTGCCCAATACAGTGATTAATTATTAATATTATTATTACAGGGCAATAGCCCCTGGAGGCCTAAACCAAGATTAGAGACCCATTGTGTGCAAAGCCGCATATACATATAATAAGAGACAGGTCCCGTCCTGAAAAGCTTGCAGACAAAGTAGGAGAAAGGAAGGATTATTAGTCCCCCCTTTACTGATGGGAAACAGAGGCACAGATAAATTGAGGGACTTGTCTAGGATCATTCAAGCAGTCTGTGGCAGAAGTGGGAATTTAAATCAAAGTCTCCTGCTTCTCAGTCCAGTACCTTAACTACAAGGTACTCTTTCATATCTGTGAAGAATGATAATACTAAATTTTTTTGTCCATTAAAAGAATCACCTCAGGCAAGGCTCAATTAAGGCCAAAGGCCCAAATCCCCAAAGGTATTTAAGTATCTATCGCTCAATGAAATCTACAGGAGTTAGGCATCTAAATGCCTTTAAGGATCTGGACCAAAATTCTCCTCTGTACTCAGACCTAGATCTGCTATTTCTGTTGCAATTTTTTCACTTTTTCTGCCCATGGAACTTCTACTGTTAAAAGATCTGCAGTGCAGATTGGCAAGGGATAGCTTTGCCATAGAGTCTTTTTAGGCATACCATACAGTTATTTAAGGGAACAAGGAGATGTGGTGTATTCAGAAGAAATACGCTACTTCAGTGACATCTTTGGATGACAAACTCTTTCCAAAATCTCATCCAAATATATAATCTCTCAGAACAGAAAGATCATGTCCACTTGAGATGTTGTTATTAACTACAAGTCCTATGAATAAAGATGATTGTTACCAATCAAGAAAATTTGCATTTGAAAGAAGAAGAACAATTGAAATTGGGAGGCCTGCTGATCAGAATCCAGACTGAAGAAAGTGAAGTATTTGGATTTTATGACCCTGACTGTGTTGTTTTGCTTGACCTTCCATGGTGCATAACACATTTTTTTCTCAGTACTGTCATTTTTCACTGTGTCCTCTGGCTCTTTAATCTATTTTTCCTGATGCTTTCAAGGTAAGTTATTGACTGATTTGGGTGACTTCATTAATTGTGTTATTGTTTCTTACAGCAGAATTTGAAATATTATATTTGTTTCCACTCATGATATTTCTACAGTTAACTGAAAAAATAGCATTTAAATAGAGATGTTAAATTCTGTCACACATATTAAATTCTGTCCTACAGAAAATAATGAGAACTACTACCAGAAAATACATTTAAAAAATTATTTTATCAAGACCTGATATCAACCTAGATTAGTCCCTCGAAACCAGAAACTGAAACTTTTAAATGAAGACCTAAAGTCAAGCAGATTGCCTTTTTATTATTATTCAGAGTACAGCAGTCAGTCACAAAAGCCATTTTTCCTTGTGTGCCATTTTTTAAATTAATATTTGTAATTCTTTAAAAAACAGAAAAGCTCTCCATAGTATCATACTTCACTCATTACCCTGACATGAAGAACATGAACTACGCCTCTTCTATGCTTAAGAAAAGACATGCAGAGCACTCTGCAGTTACAGGCAGGAATAGCGAGCTCTAATAGCAGAAGATTTATACCTTGTCTTTTATTATTTGTTTATGTTAATGCTCTCTTAAGTTTCCACACAGAAAAAAAAGGTCCATGCCCTGAGGAGCTCATAGTTTAAGAACAGACAAGTGTACAAAGATTAGGGGGAAATAGGAAACAATATATATCTATAAGCCTCAAAACTGGCATTGCATTTAAGTACATGCTTCTCTTTGAAGTCAATGAGCAAGAGCAATCCCTGTGAAAAAGTTATTAACTTCAATGAAAACTTGTGTTTAAAGATACGTATGCTTAAATGCTTTGCAGGATCAGGGCCTTTCCAGACCAGATCTCTGGTTTATCAAATCCACTCTCCTATTTCTTCTCTGTATCCATAATGGATCTGTCCAATTGTGCAGTTCAGTTTTCAGAGAAAAAAATCCTTCCTTACCATCGCTGATTCTTTTGCAGGATTACGATATAGCAACTGTGCAATATGGTACACACACAGCAATGGAACAGAGCAGGTTATTGGAAGAGAAGGATTGCAGTGATGTAACAGTAGATCAAAAAATTTGCTCAGTGTTGGGCCAGCATCTTTTTCTTCTATTTGGTTCTATATTTTTGCACACATTTTAAGATATTAGGCTATGTAGCCAGTTCTTATAGTGAAGAACAGGCTACCATCATCACACTGCCTCTGAACCTCCTAAGTATTTAAAGGTTTATCCTCACAACATCCCTTTGAGGTAGGGTATCATCCTCATTTTACAGACAGGGAACCAAGACACGGAAAATTAAGTGACTGATTAAGTTCAATTAACAACCAGAATTGAATGCACATCTTCTAGGGCTGGGTCTACACTGATGGCGGCAAATTCGCCGCCGTCACATCGATTGCTCTGGATCGACTGAGCAGTCTGTATAGACGCACTCAGTCGATCCAGGAAACGACGCAGGAAAACCACCCTTGTAAGTGAAGTACCGCAGCGCCAAAGGGAGTGCTGTTCCCTTTGATGCAGCGCAGTATGGACGCCGCGCGGAGGAGACGCTGCAAAGTCGACGGGAGATACGCAAGTGGTTTACGTCACTTGCGTATCTCCTGTCGACTGCCGCCGAATCGCCAAGGTAAGTGTAGACTGGGCCTGAGACTCCCTCTAGTGCCTTAAATATAAGATTATCCCTTCTTCCCAAATGTGAGTAAAGGATGATTTGTATAAGTAAAGCTTGATAGGATCCGGTCCAGTGGCCACAGTAAAAACAATGATCAACCGCAGTCAAAAGTAAAAGCGAATATTGATAAGGAAGAGAAATATTATATGAAAATATCTATGCATTTCTTTAGATTCTCTAGTTTTAACTAAAGTTAAAGTTTGAAAAACTATATTGTGTTTCTAAAACTGTTAAAAAACCTCTGTTTTCCTCTATATATCATTAGAAGGACACAAACCCCTCAGTTCAATTTATTTTCAATATATACCATGAAAACAGTTATTAAATAGTTAAAAATCAAATCTAAGTAGCCCACATGTAATTTGATGTATAGGAAACAGAACAAAGTGTTAAAAAGGGGTTTACAAAAAAAAATACCAATAAATTATAGGTTCTAATGCATCAACTAAATTTGGATGCCCAATTAAACAGCTAATTATGTCTAATAAGCAATCACACATTTAAACTTAAGCCACACTGCAAGCCCACCTTGATTAAACACTAAAATCAGATTGCCACTTCAAATCATAGAATATTAGGATTGGAAGGGGTCTCAGGAGGTCATCTAATCCATCCCCCTTTTCAAATCAGGAATTACCCCAGGTAAATTATCCCAGCCAGGGCTTTGTCAAGCCAGACCATAAAGACCTCTAAGAATGGAGATTCCACCACCTCCCCAGGTAACTCAATCCAGTGCTTCACCACCCTCCTAGTGTTTCCCAATATCCTACCTAGACTTCCCCCACTGCAACTTGAGATCATTGCTCCTTGTTTTTTCATCTGCCACCACTCAGAGCAGCTTAGTTCCATCCTCCCTGCAACCGCCCCCCCTTCAGGTAGTTGAAAGCCACCATCAAATCCACCCTCACTCTTCTCTTCTGCAGACTAAACAAGCCCAGTTCCCTCAGCCTCTCCTCATAAGCCAGCCCCCATAATCATTTTTGTTGCCCTACACTGTACTTTTTCCAATTTGTCCATATTCTTCCTGTAGTGGGGGGCCCAAAACTAGACACAATACTCAAAATGTAGCCTCACCAGTGTCAAATAGAGGGGAATAATCATTTCCCTCAGTCTGCTGGGAATGCTTCTACTAATGCAGCCCAATATGCTGCTAGCCTTCTTGTTCATCCCCCGATCCTTTTCTGCCAAACTGCTGTCTCACCAGTTGGGCTCCAGTCTGTAGCAGTGCATGGGATTCTTCCATCCTAAGAGCAGGACTCTGCACTTGTCCTTGTTGAACCCCATCAATTTCTTTGGGCCCAATCCTCCAATTTGTCCAGATCACTTTGTATCCTGTCCCTACCCTCCAGCATATCTGCCACCCCCATATCTTAGTGTCATCTGCAAACTTGCTGAGGGTAAAATCCAGCCCATCCTCCAGAGATCATTAATGAAGATTTTGAACAAAACTAGCTCCAGGACCAACCCTTGGGGCACTCTGTTTGTTACCGGCTGCCAACTAGACATTGAGCCATTGATCACTACCTGTTGAGACTGATGACGTAGCCAGCTTTCTATCGACATTATAGTCCATTCATCCGACCCATACTTCTTTAACTTGCTGTCAAGAATATTGTGGGTATCAAAAGCTTTGCTGAAGTCAAGATATATCATCTTCACCACTTTTCTGACATCCACAGAGCCAGTCATCATAGAAGGCAATTAGGTTGTGGGTATCAAAAGCTTTGCTGAAGTCAAGATATATCATCTTCACCACTTTTCTGACATCCACAGAGCCAGCCAGTCATAGAAGGCAATTAGGTTGTTCAGGCATGACTTGCCCTTGTCAATCCTTGCTAACTGTTTCTTATCACCTTCCTCTCTTCCAAGTGCCTCAAAAGGGATTCCTTGAGGACCTGTTCCATGATTTTTCCAGAGACTTACAAGTAAGGCTGACAGATCTATAGTTCTCTGGGTCCTTTTTCTTCCCTTTTTTGAAGATGGACACTATATTTGCCTTTTTCCAATTGTCCAAGACCTCCCCCAATCGCCACAAGTTTTAAAAAATAATGGCCAATGACTCTGCAGTCACATCAGCAAACTCCCTCAGTACCCTCAGATGCATTGCATACAGCCCCATGGACTTGTGTATGTCCAGCTTTTCTAAATTCTGTTCTTTTACTGCTGAAGGCTGCTCATCTTCTCCCCATTCTATGCTGCCCAGTGCAGTAGGCAGGGAACTGACCTTGTCTCTAAAAACAAAGGCAAAAAAAGCATTGAGTACTTCAGCTTTTTCTATATCATCTGTCACCAGGTTGCCTCCCTCATTCAGTAAGAGGCCCACACTTTCCCTGACATTCTTGTCATTACTAACATACCTGCAGAAACCCTTCTTATTGCCCTTCATGTCCCTTGTTAGCTGCATATCCAGTTGTGCCTTTGCCTTCCTCATTTCACTCCTGCATGCTCGAGCAGTATTTTATACTCCTTCCTCCTTCTTCGGCTGTCCATTGCAAACAATGATGACTGTAGAGAGCAGCTAGCACTTTCCTGCATGCTGATGAGATACAAGTCCAGCTCTTGAATGGAAACATCAGCCACATCGAGGGTGGGAGATGTCTCTCTGCTGTTTTCGAGCCATGTTGTGTCTTAGCTGATGTTGATGCTGATAAGTTACCAATCGTTTTTCTTCTACCTTTTCAACGGCCTCAGATACAGCATTTCTCCACTGTACACAATTCTCCTCCCTAGTCATCTGACCAGACTTCCACTTCTTATAAGCTTTCTTTTTGTGTTTAAGATCACCAAAGATTTCTTTGTTAAGCCAAGCTGATCGCCTGCCATATTTGCTATTCTTTCTGCACATAGGGATGGTTTGTTCCTGCACCCGCAATACGACTTCTTTAAAATACAGCCTTTCCCCCTCAGATTAGCTTCCCAGGGGAACATTCCCATCTGGTTCCTGTGGGAGTCAAAGTCTGTTTTTCTGAAGTCCAGGGTCCATATTCTGCTGCTCTTCTTTCTTCCTTTTGTCAGGATCCTGAACTCTACCATCCCATGGTCACTGCTGCCCACCCAATTCTACTTTTCCTACCAATTCTCTACAATGATTCTATGATTTTATGGATTATTAGGTTACTCTTTGCATCTTAATATTAATATTTAAGTGTTTATTGTATATTTTCACACATCCTGTTTTCCCTTTATTATAATTGTATTGTGTTTAATCACATAACTATATTTAGGACTTTTTAGAGAAATCTTGAATAATGTTTCATTGCTATTGCTATATGCTATTGACACCTTGGGGAGGAAGAAGTTTCTGGGGGATTTTTCTCCTATCTGTTCTGTTGATTATATGAAAGTCTTCTTTTTAACTGTTGAAAAAGGTTATAAGTCACAGACACATACTTGTGTCAGGATTATGAAGTGGAATATAAAGCAGAAAACAAGAAACATCTCAACAGAAAAGGATCACATTGATATATCGGGAAACAAAAATATCTAAAGCTAGTTCTGTTTATCTGAATCTATAGCATTTAGATTCCAGATAAAAGCTTGTTGTCAGCTCTATTGCACTTTTGTTTTTTGTAAACTGAATGAGTAAAGCCTATTCTCTGTGAGCCTGACTGTAATAATTTATGAAAGTGTAGCTACTGCCTCTAGGTTGTATCCATCCAGACACACAAAACATTACATGTAGCCAAAAACATTACAGAGGGTTCTTTATGCAGCACACTTAACTACTTAACTATTCTGAGACAAGACTGCAAGTTCATTTTTGTTTGTGGTTTTTCTTTTTCTGTTATGGAAGAGGAAATGAAAGCTTTTGTATTGCAGTTAAAGCCGACTCTCTTACAGTCCCTTGAGAAGAAATTTTAATGTGTTTCCCATGTTTTCCTCTTGATTTTGACATTCAATATTCAATGTATTTTGCCTCTTTCCATTTAGTGTTGAGCTCCTCTTTCTTTTCCTGCCTGAAACTGTACACCATTAAAAAAGAAAGGCCTGCAACATGTTGGGTCAAAGGTGGACACTGATTTTGTATGTTGTACAAAACCCATGCAAGTCAATCTAATAATAAATTACTACTACTTCCTTCTTTATAAATCTTTTTGGCTTTATTATAGTGGAAATGAAATATATTCTACCAAAGTGTTGTAAGGAATGCTTATGGGACTGAAGACCCAATAAATAACGTCTTCCTTTGCCCACATCCTGAGCAAAGGTGGAGATCAAAGTAATTGGCTTTTTTTCAAAAATGATAGTGACAAACTAAAGGTAAAAAACAGGTGTGAGGTATCTGGGTATCAGATTTCTCCAGAGTGAGAGGATACATGCTGACTGGCTACTATAATTTTGAGGAACTAAGATATTTATGTTGGTGACCCCAGAATGACGGCATTTACAGAGAAGGCAGATGTGCATAAGACCAATCCTTCTGTACTCCACATATGGCCATATTTATACCCTCCCAAAAGGGATGGGGAAGTATCCATCTCACCTTGTCATTTTCATCATGCACTTCAAAATTCACCCATTAGTGGCCCCTACACCAGTGAAAGACAGGCATAGCCTGGGTCTGTCATGCCCCTTCTTTACCCCTATGCTTTCAGTGGAGTAAAGGGGCTGTCCATTTATTAGAGACTCTTGCCCTTAATATATACAGCATATACATCTGATGGTCCAGATGACACATGCCTTAAAGTGAAGGGAATCACCTGATACATTTACTGAACCATTGGCAGTTCTCTTTAAATAGCAACTAGAGAACTGAAGGTATAAGAATATTGGATGGAAAGAAAACAGAAATGTGGCACTGATTTTTCCAAAATTCCCAAGTTATTCTGGGAAATAAGGTGTGATCCAATGCCTACTGGAGTTCATAGAAATCCTCCATGCACGGTAAGGGCCTTATCTTAAATCCACTGATATCAAATGCCACTGAAAACTAAGTAATCCTGCATTGATTATGACATGGCTTAAAGATGAGTCTAGAGTTGCTGGGATGCTGTGAGTTATACAGCCAAATATATTATATTTACATATTTGTGTGTAGCTTCTTTTAAAAGATATTATTATGAGCTGGGTGAAAGATTGTTATGGGTTGAGTTAAAACCCTAATGAGATTAATATGTTAATTGAAGAATGAGCTCACACATAACTGTAAGCATAAGCCCCTCCTAAGACAAAAAGTGTGTGTGAACCCACAAATGAGCTTTTGACTGAATATTTTTAATAGGTTCAGTGGGGGGAGAGAAGAGAGAACACATGAACTGAGAACAGAAAAGGACAGACTGATAGAGATACAGCCTGAAAGAGCAGCTGAAAACACAGTAGCTGGCCCTGGAAGAAACCTGGGAAGAGGATTTTGGGTTAGGAGTAAAGGCTAAAAGAATGCTTTTGGTGCTGTGAGCAAAAGAATCTGTTTCCTGATATTTGATTCCTTCTGCATTCAGACACACAGGACTTTGTACATTCTTTGTAAATAAACAAAACTTCAAAGAAAATACTAGACTCCATCAATTTCTACTTCCTGCCTGAATACCCACAGGGCCCCAAACTTTGACTAGCCAGTCAGGTCAAAAAGGGACAACAATATTATATATACAGTTCACTGCTATTTCCCTTTATTTTACTTTTCTGTTTTCTTAGTTTCATAAATTGAAGTTAGACAAATCAGACTAGAAATAAGATACATTTTAAAGAGTGAGAGCAATCAGTTATTGGAACAATTTACTCAGGTTCATGGTCGATTCTCTATTGCTGACAATTTTAAAATCATGACTGGATGTTTTTCTAAAATATATATTCTCTCTAGGAATTATTCTTGGGAAATTCTATGGCCTGTGCTATACAAAAGGTCAGACTAGATTATCACAATGGTCCCTTCTAACCTTGGAATCTATTGCCTGTTTTTAAATGGAAACATACAATAACACTGTAAAGCTTTTATATAGTGTTTTATTAAAGGAATTTTTTTGATAAAACCACCAAAACAGTCCTATATTTTTACAAAATATTTTTATCACAATGTTGGTTTTCTTTCCACTTTTTCTAATCATTTTGAGAGTAGGGAAATTAGAGGGCTAGGGAACATTTTATTCCTGATTTAGAAAAATATAGAAAATCAGAGTAAGTATCATTACTGCACTTCAGCTGAAGATACAGATGTTGTTTACAATTAAATATGCCTCTCTAGGCTCATTGTAAATATAAATCAGGGCTATATGTTACTCTTTAGCAATTCTCACCTGTGTGTAATAGGCACGTTTACAATGCAAAAAAACAAAAAAAAACAGAAAGACGCTGATTTACAAGTACATTTAAGATTTTAAATAAATCACAATAAAGGTCTGTGCTTATATTCTGCTCTCAGGCTCCTTCTGAGCAGCCTCAGTTCAACAGCAGCTGTACAAACTGCAAACATCCCCGGTCTCCTGGATATAGCTTTACATCACCGCACTTCTGCAGCTTTATTGAAAATCATGTTGTTTAACCCAGTCTTCTAAATCAAGCCTTTTGGCTTATTCTATAATGTTTTCACCACTTGCCAATCTAGTGAATGGCTCTATGGTGTGCTTATCACACTGTAGTCTGTTCTGCATAAAACATACACCTTGTAAGCATAGCTATGTTATAAAGGTTTCAACATTACCATAGCATTATAGTAAAATCCAAGTACTTATACCGCATTTTTTAAATAGACTGGGCATATGGATTAATTTATCCCCTGAAGAAATATAAGATATATGATGGGCAGAATGTCATATGTAATTGAGAAAAATAGAGATGCATGCCCAGATAGAAGAAATATATCTTCCATAAATAATGTTTACAGATCAGCCTTAAAAATTCATATTTAAGCATGCTGTTCTAAAAAGATACGTTCCCACATTCCACAGAGTACTCTTTGTAATGCTTGAAATGTAGCAGAAGTTCCTAAATCATTAAAATGGTCATTGGAAAATTGTGGGTGAGAATAAAAAACACAGACAGCAATTTAAGGGCCTGAGTTTGGAAAATGAGTGCATGTAAATCCCTGATGTACACACACACAAATCACATTTATGAATGTATGTGTCAGTTATGTGCTCCTCCAGCCATATGCATGTGCAAATATTAAATTTGCAGAGGCACATCTGGTATTTGCACAGCCAATTGACCATAGGCACAATAAATGTCGGCACACAACTGTACACATCCATCGGTCAAAATCAGCCCCTAGCTATCATTCTTTATTTTTCCCCATTACCTGTAGCATGTAGGTTTGCTGTGGCATTTTAAAGTTTCCAAGTCTTGCCTTTGCTAAAGTAGTTTTTCCATTAATGAGCTAGTGTGAAATGAACATCACACAAAACTGTTTCTAAGCAAACAATAGCAGCTGAAATGGTGATAAACATATCATCCAAAGCCCGTTCTTTTATAGAGTGTTAATTTTGCATTTTTAAATTGCTGTAAGTGAAGGACCCGATTTAACAAAACATTTAAGCATGTACTTAATTTTATGCATATGAGTAGACCCATGGAAGTACATGGGCCCTTTCATGGAGGCCACATGTTTAAAATTAATTATATGTTTAAGGGCTTTGCTGAATCAGGGACTATGCTAGCACTGTTAAGCAAGCAAAGCTAAGAAACACATTTGGAGATAGATTTTAAAAATTAAAAACACGTCACTTCTTAGCCTGAACCCAGTGGGTATGTACACTGGAAGGCTTAGCCATGCCTCTGCTGCCACTATCAATTATAGCACAGCTACACTGCTATTTATAATCATGTTAGCTCCATGAGAGCTAGCATGAGCACGTGTACATGGGCAGGGCAAATCAAACCCCAACATCATAGTGTAGATTTAGCGTTACTGATTCTGATCTTACACTAGTTTCACACCAGTGTAAATCTATTAACTTCAGTGAAGGCTTGAATCAGCCCTTCCGATCATTATCTGTCTGGTTCCGCTGACACCAGAGTATCTTTTAAGAAGGGCTACTACACTGGAACCTGTTATCAGAAAACTACTGCAGTTCAGAGAAGAACCAGTAGCCCTCTGTCACCCTTAGTTATTTACAATTTACAATTGCCATGGAATGATTTACACATCAGAAAAAGTTACAATGTCTTTGAGATAAGTACAAGAAGCCCAGACAACAAAGCTTACAATATGCAGACATTGATTAAGAGCCTGATCCAACTCCCATTGAAGTCAATGGGAATCTTTCCATGGGCTTCTACCGGGCTTTGGATCAGGCCCTAAATTAAGACTGATATTCTTCTTGCCTCAGTGTCTTGTATTAGGAAAGAAATTATGGAATTTGGAGATTACTTTGGCTTTAAAGTCCATCAGATTAAATTCCAAACATTAGCAGGCAGGATAAAACAAGTTATCCAAAATTATTCCTGTTCAGTTTCCTTGGTCAAAATGCTCCAAGTTTATAGGGAGTCCCTACTGAAAAACAGAGAGTGCAAATGATGTGTCACCACTGAAAATACTATTAACATATTTTAATAAAAATGGAACAAGCTCACGATATTTCTAGAAAAGAATCATGTCTTCATTATTTTAGTTCTTTGAAACATCACCTGGGAAATCTGTGGCAGAGTCAGGAGAAGAGCTCAGCTTTCCTGTGTTCTAGTACAGCACTTAAACACATGAAAGTCCCTAGAGGGGTATATGGACTAGTGGTTTAAGGCAGCACTGCCAAATGCAGAGATTTAGCTCACTTATTCTAAGGAAGCAGAGCTTAGGTCTGTCATAACAGAGTCTTGGGCTAGATTCTAGCTCCTACTCTGCTGGTGCACAGGAGCCATAAAGGACAGATTGTCCGCCATGTAAATTCCCCAGCAGAGGAGAGGCACAGAGCTGGCACATGTGGCCTTATGCTGCCACATTCTATATAGCACAAAGCATAGAGCCATGCCAGAGGAAAAGAGGGGCATATCTGCGGAGTGGATGGAGTACTCTGGCCGTTCAGGACTGTGGAGAAGCCCTTAGGCAGCTGTATTAAGGTTGTCATAAGTTACAGCAACCTCCATTTGCACCTGTTCACTGTTTCAGAAAGCAGTGCACGTACACTACGCACTCCATTGTTAAGAGACAAGACAAATGTTTAAATCATTATGATTTCTGAAATTAATTAAGCACTGAACTGAACACTGAACTTCCTCATTGTTCCCATATTCTTTGGGTGCGTCTACAAGATAGCTGGAGGTGTACTTTTCAGGGTTGGTAGATGTACGTGTGCTTAGTTTTGTTGAACTAGTTCACTAAAATAGCAGGATAGCCCTGTGGTGGAGCAGGTGGTAGCACAGGTTAGCCACCTGAGTACAATCTTGTCTGAAACCCTTGGTACATACTTGGGTAGCAAACTCACTGATACAGCTACACTTTTCTTTTTAACATGCTTGCTCTATCAAAACTAGCACATGTATATCTATCCGTGCTGGAAATTACACCACCAGCTGCCATGTAGATGTTGTCTTTGTTTCTGAGCAATTCAATGTCATTCAGGGTACTCACTCTTGAAACTATTATTGCTTGTCTCTGATCATTCTATTATTGGCAACCTTTCAACTCTCTCAGCTACAGTGTGGGTGGGTTTCAAACACTGGATATCTCAAAGCTGCATCTTCAGCATTTCCTTTCAGTATATTCAAATACATTATTAACCTTTATGATTCCTCAATGTGCAATGATCAGTCTCCAAATTCAAAAGAGGAGGCTGAATACCAGATACTCTTAGACCTTGGCTTCAGTAACACAGTCCTCCTGGCTGACACTACAGGCATAGATAAGGAGGACTTTTTGTACTCTCTTTATTCATGCCTGTAGACACTTGTCTGCATCTAACTATATAATATTCTCATGCCCTTCAACAGTTCATTCAACCAGCTGGAACTGTATTTATTATGTGGTTGACCATATAGAATTCTTGATCTGAGCAGCCATCATTGAATATATGTCCAATAATATAGAAATACCTTCTTTCTTTAGTCTGTTTTTCATTCTATCTAATGACCCATGCTAGAAGGAATGCCTATTTCATATGATGAAACCCCTCATGATTTCTGCCAAAGAAGCCAGTGCTCTAAAGCACCACGAAGTCAAGCATCACACATATTCCTTGTTGAAAACTAGAATGGACAAAATGAGAGGAAAGCCAGTCTTCAGCCTAGCCTTTCCTTTCAGTATCTCAGAGATGCATGATAACCTTATGATTTCTTAGGCCCTGATTCAACAAATCACTTAAACATGCTGTTTAAGCACAACAAAGTACTTAACCACTGACTTTAATAGGATTATTTGTGTGTTTAAATTATCCAAGTGCTTTGCTAAATAGGAGCCTTAATGTCAATAATTAATCATCAGGGCAAAATTTCAAAAGAAGGTGTGTAATAGTGTGGCACCTACCTGTAGCAAGTGCCCTTTCTGATAAGGTATATCTGCAGCATTTAAACAGTCCCATCCCTGGTATTGGACCTTACCCCCTGGGCTTCCTCCTGGAGGCAATGGTTTTCCCCTGTCTGGGACCTTCTGGTCCCAACTCTCCAGCTGGGCCAGTATGTAGTTCAGCTCCCCTTCTGAGGGTTTATCACTCTCCAATTGTAGACCATTTCCCCAGTGGCCACGGGGGGACCAGGACCACCCACTACTCCAGCACAGGGACCCTAAGAATAGCAGCCATGCTCAGCCATGTCCCTTTAACAAAATCGTTTTCAGTTCCCTAGGCCACTTCCCCTTAGCCCCAGGCTTCACTGGTGCTTCACCCTTAGCTCAGAACTCTTCTGTGTTCAGGCCCAGCAGCCAGCCAGGATCTCTTTCTCATTCCCCAAGTCCCTGCCAGCACTGAGCTGTCCATGGTGATTCATTTGCCTTTGGCCAGCCAGGAGCACCATCTGCAATTCTCTAGCTCCAGCAAGCAACTGACTATTTCTAGCTCTGCAGCTCCTTTTGTACTAGCCTGGAATCCTCTGATTGGCTGCTTTCTGTGCAGTCTCTCTAGGCCACTCAGAGGGCTTCGTTCCACAGCTTCTTTCTTGGGATGGGTGTAGCATGACCTTGAGGCCTCAAGCAGGGGGCCTCTGGGCCTTGTCCATCCATGACAGGGTGACTAACTTGTGCCTGGAAAATTTAAATCTATCAACTGTGTATGTCTATTTTGCACAAAAATTTGGTAGTTGTACAACAAATAGGCACTGTGGCCCATAAATGCCCTAAGGAAGAGTTCCAGAGGGGTAGCTGTGTTATTCTGTACACAGCAAACACGAGATGTGGGGTGGAAATTATTCAATGAGATGGTGAGGTCGAAATTATTCAACATCAGCCGGGACCAATCCACACAAGAAATCCACTTCCTGGATGCTACAATACAAATAAAGGATGGTCACATTAATTCCACCCTATACCGAAAACCAACTGACCGCAATACATATCTTCATGTCTCCAGCTTCCACCCTGGACACATTACACGATCCATTGTCTATAGTCAACCTTAAGATACAACTGGATTTGCTCCGATCCCTCAGACAGAGACAAACAGCTACAGGATTTATATAAAACATTCTTAAAACTACAGTATCCACCTGGAGAGGTGAAGAAACAAATTGACAGAGCCAGACCAGTACCCAGAAGTCACCTACTACAGGACAGACCCAACCAAGAAAATAACAGACCACCACTGGCCATCACCTACAGCCCCCAGCTAAGATCTACAATCTATCCTATCAGATGATCCCTCACTCACTCAAGCCATGGGAGGCAGACCTATCCTTGCTTACAGACAACCCCCCAACCTGAAGCAAATACTCACCGGCAACCATACATCATACAATAAGAACAGTAAGCCAGGAATCTACTCCAGCAACAAACCCCATTTCCAGCTCTGCCCACACATCAACTCTAGTGACACCATCACAGGTCCTAACCACATCAGTCACACCATAAGGAGCTCATTCACCTGCACATCTACTAATGTAATATATGCCATCATGTGCCAGCAATGCCCCTCTGCTAAGTACATTGGCCAAACCAGACTGTCACTATGTAAAAGAATGGACACAAATCAGACATAAAAAATGGAAACATCCATAAACCAGTCGGAGAACACTTCAATCTCCCAGGACACTCTGTAGCTGACTTAAAAGTTGCCATACTTCAACAAAAAAACTTCAAAAACAGACTTCAAAGAGAAACTGCAGAGCTCAAACTGATCGGCAACTTGATGCAATCAGAATGCATCTGAATAGGGACTTGGAATAGTTCTCATTACAAGTAGTAATTGTCATTGTTCACACATTCTCACTTTCTAATCAATGGTTGTGAATAGGCCTCAGCTTCTTTAACTGTATGGACTTTGCTATTACCTCCCCCCATTGTTGTACATTCCTGTTGGATGTATATATATACCTCCTATCTGATTTCCATTCCCTGCATCTGATGAAGTGGGTTACAGCCCACGAAAACTTATGCCTGCAAAAATTTAATTTGATAGTCTTTAAAGTGCTACAGGACTCTTGGTTTTCCTAAGGAAGAGGCGTACTTTTGTGGACACATCTGTGCCATTTTGGGAACACCACAGATGTGAGTTATGACTCCAAAGCATGCCTGTTGCACTTATAAATTTTCATGCACAACTTAAGTGATAGTTTTTGAAAATATGGCTCTCAGTTTGTTGGGTTACTTAGAAAGTATTATGGAATGACTCTCATTTCACTAGAGTCTCTTTACCCCAGTCTGGCAATGTAAAGTGGTCTTGCGCAATTTATACACATTTTAAAGCCCTATTATCATTGGTAGAATGGTGAATAGGCACTTTAGCTTAAAAGAGAATCAACACCTTAATCTCAAAACATTTTGCATAAAGTTAAAATAAATATCCACACTTGGAGCATGGAGCTTAGTTATCTTAATCAAATCTTCAAACATTTTTTGGTTTACTATGCACCTATGACTCCAGTATACTATAAATCTGTTAAAATACCACAGACTGGCTTTGACCCAGATTACCATTTTCTTAGCTTGTACGTTTGATCTAAGGCAGCCTTACAATTTGCAAGGAAACTTTTCAATTTACTGAGGTTCAATCTGAAGGCATTGTCCTTTGTGACCACAGAAGCCAAGATCCCTTACTTTTAAATGATTCAGTTAACACTTTTTCACTCCCTAAATTTGCCCTTTACTAGTAGTTTCCATGTAGCTTTTCCGTGCTGTATCATGCATATATAATATACATAGTGAAGTATAAATATAAAGTACTCATGAATTATTCAGTAGCCTGTGCCATAGACTGTTTACTACCTAAGTTATCATGTATCGTACATGGAGTTTTTGTTGTGTGCCATGAATCCTTATGTAATATGGGCCAAATTAAAGAAAAGGACATCACCATGCCTAAATTTAAGGAAGGCATTTTAAAGACTGAGGGTGCTTCACGAATGAAAGCATTTTAATAGCCTCACATCTCCAGTGCAATCTTGGAGCTGTAACACATCCAGCAAATTTTCTTCATCCAACACACAAGCTGTTGGCTTATATTCCACACACTTAACATTTTTACTACATCATATATTCTTTTCAGAAGTCTAATCTCAATGGAGGCCACTTATGAGGGAAACCAAATAGTTTTTAGTGGTACTATATTTCTTTATTAGATGGAAATATTTAGTGACATTTCAGCTTTTTTTAATATCCATACCCTTTCACTAGAAGTTCATCTTTACTGCATGAATATCAATATATATTCATTTTGCAGTGTGTACATTAGGTGGCATAGCTATATTATTCCATTAACATTTAACACTGACTGCCTGGCAATTGAAAATATTGATTTTACCAATCACTGCGTGCTTCATTCTGGACGCCACTATGAGCAGAAATTCTAGATTAAAGCCTGTGGCATACTTTGCCATATACTTCATTAACTTCATCTTATTACATACTTTCTGATACTTGCAAAAGCTCTAAAAAATCATGCATCAAAAGTTAGAGACAATAAAATTTAACTGAGCTTGTGACTCTTTAGTATGAGAAAACAACCAAAATAACCTCCTCACAAGACACCAGAAACTGGTATGTGATTTTTTTAGTATGCATAAGTAACAACTTAAAGCAAACAATATGTTGGAATGGGTACTAGCTGCTGCTGCCAAAACTTACTTTGATCAGGACACAGCATTAGTGATTCTCTATACAGTGAGCTCGTTACAATCAGCATTATCAGAAAATAATGTGATCAACATAATATACCAGACTCTGGCTTGTTAATTAAAGTTAACATTCTTTATTATTGAAATAATGACTTTTGCCTGACACAATTCAGCATGCCTAGATCATGCAAAACTGGGATGAAACCATGCATCTACACATCACTTTAAGGGTATTCTTAGTATATGAGGAAATTTTTCATCTATTCCGAGACTAGAAAGGACATCATCATCATCTAGTCTTACCTCTTGTATAACGCAGGCCATATAACTTCTCCAAAATAATTCCTTTGGAATCAGAGCACATCTTTTTTTAAAAAAACATCCAATGTTGATTTAAAAATTGCCAGTGATGGAGAATCCACCATGACCATTGATAAATGGTGCCAGTGATTAATCATCATCACTATTTCCTCAATCTATGCCTTTTAGCAATGTGTTTCAGTGCTTCGAGGCACTGGTTACCCCTTAGCTTGGCCTCCCATAAGTTCTGATCCCCCCTGCCAGCTAGGCCACCCACATACATATCAATGGTTGGCCACCTTTCCTTCACTCTAGATCCTTTGCCCCCAGAGAGTGGAAAGTCATGAGCAATTATTAGTGAAGTTAGTAGACTACTTGGGGAGATAGTTACAAGGATGGATATAAATGTATGGGGGAAGGAGGAGGAAGGAGAATATGGAGTAATTATTATAGAATGCTGAAATGTTTTTGCTTATCCTATTGAGTTTTTTTTTAAATATTTTATATATATATATTATTATACATATATATATCCTTTTGTGAAAAGATCTTCAGATATTATATTTGATCCATAAAATGTCTAGTACAGTTTTGGATGCAGAATTAAAATTATATTAACAGTACATGGCTGGGCAATTTATAAAATCTCCCTGATAAATGAATCCATCAGGTATATGCGTGAAAGATGTAAATACGTGTTAAGCAATTACAAAAAGCATGTGTTTTCTACATTTGTATAAAATGACCAAAGGAAACACCCTGTTCTGTATTACATATTTATTTTTCTCCAGGTCATAGCATTGGTTTATTCAATCCATTATATAATTACATATCTAGACAATCTGTAAAATTGCATATTATATACAGGATAGAATGTAATAACCTTCCATTACTCTATAGGAATCATTTTATGGTTCTTTGACATAAGACCTCATAGACCTACTTTTCCACTCCAGAAAAAATAGTGTAACAAAGCTAATACTGATGTGATTTTTCTAAAAGCTCAGTGCACACTGACTTACGCCTACATTCCATCCCCCTTTAGAGAAATCCACAAGTTTTAATTGAAAATTGTTAGCCTTATTCCTCAACCACTCCAGGATAAAGAGTTACCATCTTCTCAAAAAGGCAAGATGCATTGTCCAACAGCCCTAAAGAAAATGGAGTCCTACGGAGAATAGCTGGAGTAGAGCTGGGCAAATAACTTTTGGTTTGATGGCAGTTCTGAAAAATAGCTGGGGGAAATGGTTCAGCTTGACAGAAACTGAACTTTTCAGAATTTTGGCAAAACAGAAATGACCATTTTGGGTTCAACAAAATGTTTTGTTTTCCTTAAGATGTTTTGTTTCCAGGCATTTTTAAAGGGCTAGAGTCCCAAAATAGAGGAAGAGGAATAGCTTCAGTTTGGTGGTTAAGGCACTCAAATGGGAGGAAGGAGCCCAAGTTTGAAATCCCTTTCCCAAAATCAGGATCTGAATCTGGGTCTCCCACCTCCCAGATTAATGCTTCAGTCACAGGGCTAAAGATTATAAGGGCCTCCTCCTCCATTTTGTTAATTCAGCCTGAAAAAAATGACCAAAACAATTTGGCAAATTTCTGTCAAATTCACAAATAATTTTAGGGCAAATGAAATTATTTTTCAGCAAATAAATTATTCATCCAAAAAAATTGCCCAGTTCTAATCTGGAAGCATCTTGGCTGTTCCCTGTGCCTGACTGATTCCTCTCAGACAGCACATTCTCTGATAACTGCTTTTTACTGCTTCTTTAAAGATGATACAGACACAGAAGTGAAGTAAATGATGCTTTGAACAGCACTGACTTCTGCTCAATATGTATTTCTATGTATTTCTGAGGAAATTATGCTGCAGAGAAAGACATCTTCCTGGAACCCCTTTTCTGCACCCTCCTACTTGCTGCGCACGCCTTGAAATCCCACAGTTCTCAGCCCAACAAACTAGGGGCATAAAGATCTCCATGGGCCATAGGGGCTGGAGATAGGGGGGGCTCCTGCATCGCCTGCCTTGAAGTGTTTTCCATCATATGCAGGGTTTACAGTTTGTTTCAAAGGCTCTCGGCAGCCCCACTATACAAACTAGTTCAGCATCCTTGCCATGGGCTTAGGGGCAGGAAGAGAATGTACCAGGTTATTTCTGTTCCTCTGACTGATTTTTGAGACTTTTCCACTCTATTTTACTTTTGTTTGCTTTCATCTGCATCCCAGAGAACAGTTATTGAAACATTAGTAGCTCAGTAATATTGAACAAAAATATAAAATGCATCAAGCTCTGAAAAATTGTGTTTAATAAAAAAGGATAGCAGTTATAGAAACACATTTTTTAACAACAATTTGGTTCTGAGTTTAGATTTTATCTGCCAAATTTTAGCCTAAAGCCCATTTTTACAAGAAGGTTATAAATTCATGTCAATGGAAATGTTGACATATAGTTGACTATAACAGCACTAACCGGAGCTTTTATAATAGCTTAACAAATAAACTGTTTGCAATGTTCTTGTAGCCATGTTTGCCCCAGGATATGAGAGAGACCTGGTAGGTGAGGTTATATAGTTTATTGAACCAACTCCTGTTGGCTGAAGGGACAAACTTTTGAGCTTTACAGAGTTCTTCCTTATGTCTGGAGTAGGTATCCAGAGTAAATACAATGCTAAGCTAAATACAGCAAATACAATAAAGACAAATACAATGCTAAGCTAAATACAATAAATACAACAACCAAGCTAAATACAATGTAGCATAGCTTGTTGAATATACAGTGTTTGCACAAGTTGTAAGAGACATCTTAAAATTAAGTGAGTAACATCTCTACAGAGGGTTAGCAGGCAGCCGTGTGTATAACACAATTGTTGTAATGAGCTATAAAACCCGTGTATCTATTAAGTCCATGGTTTTAGTGTCCAGCAGAGTTATGAATTTAAGTTGCAGATTTGTCTTTTGAAGTGTTGTTCAGATTTCCTTGTAGGATAAGGACTGAGAAGACAGATATGGAATGATCACCTTGTGAAGAGTGTTCACCCTTGGGTGATAGGGTGTTTTTTGTCTTTAATCGTTTTTCACAAACTCATGAACTCACACAGAAAAATGATTAAAGACAAAAACACCCTATCAATCGGGGCGAACAGGTAAATTTAAAACTAGCAAGTATAAAATTATGGTATTCTATTTTATAAACTTCTCTTTAAACAAAGGCATGTCCGTTTCTATACTTGGTATAATTTTTTCATAGGAACCATTGCACTTTGATCTTATATAATAAAATATCACCTCTACTCATGCTAGAGGCTCTACAGAAGACCTAGGAAGACTAGAAAGACATAGGCCCTGCTCCTGAAAACTCTTAATCATGTGGTTAACTTACTCCACATGAGTAGTCCCGTTCTCCAGTACCTTTAATGCTATACAACTGGTTAACTTATGAATAGTTTCCCCACCCAATTGATGGAAAATTCCCTACCTGACAGCCTAGAAATCTCCACACTTAACTTAGCTTCTGCTCAGAAGTTTTTTTTTTGTATGAACTACCTATGACCTACCTGACCTGTCCATGCCCAGGGTAGCCAACTGATAATGCCAGGGTCAGGGCATTACAAAATTGCTAAATTTCCATCTTGTAAAAACACATGCTTTGGAAAAACAACTTAAGTCAGGAGGGCACAGGGTCATGTTTACTCCTTCAGGTCACTGACTTCCCCCTGTCCTCCTGATCTGTTTGTTGTGCTAAGGTTTCAGAAGGCCTCCTTTTAGCTTCCAGCAATAAGCATAACAATTGATATTCCAGTCGTGGGCAGTTATATAAGCCTATTACTGGGCTCTGAGCTAACAAAAATCTCCTCCTACATTCTGGGACCTAAATGTTAAGTTGCTTGGGCAGAGACCATGATGTTGATTGTGCAAACACTTGCGTATAATAATGCCTAGCTCTTATATGGTGCTTTTCATCATCAAATCTCAAAGCACTTTACAAAGGAGGTCAGTATTGTTATCTCAGCTTTATAGATGAGGAGACTGAGACACAGAGCAGTGATGTGATTTGCCCAAGGTCTCGCAGCAGGCTACTGGTGGAGCCAGGAATACAACCCCAGTTTCCTGAATCCCGGTCCAGTGCTCTAGCCACCAGCCAACACTGCCTCCTTCTTAGTGTCTCATACCCATCTGCTTAAAGGTATGTATGAATTTAATGTTTTGCTGGACAGAGTATCTAGTGAAGGTAACAAAAATTAGGAAGGCGATAGAATGAACATGAACAGAGGTTTTGGTGGTATAATCATATGGTTATTCAATTCAGGCATGTACACATCTGAGTAGCTCACCTAAACATTATAATAAGGAAGATTAAACTCTTTTGTACAATACGTGAGCCCTCGGGAAAGATTGAAAACACTTAAACATGTACTTAACTTTAAGTAAGAGGGTAATCCCATCTCTTTTCATCACAGGTTTCATCTTGCAAGATACTGAACACTCTGGCTCTGATCTAGTAAATCACTTAAGAAAGTGCTTGACTTTAAGTATGTGCTTTTGCCCTATTATTTTAATGGGACTAGTTGGATATTTTTAAAGTTAAGCATGTGCTGAAGTGCTCTGCTGAACTGGGGCCTAAAACTCTGAAACTGCAGACATTCATATACTTCATTTTACTCCTAAGAGTAGTCCCATTGAAGTTAATGTGACTACTCACATGCTTAAAGATTTAAGTGTGCATGTGTTTGCAGGGTTGGGGGCTGAAGGAAGGGATAGTAATGGTTTTGTGTGCTAGAGGAGGGAGAGCATTTTAGGGCATGACAAGAGATGTAAAGACACTTGTGGGAGAAATAAATGAGTGGAATATTGAGGCTGGTATCATTGGTGGAGGGATATATATAGTCACAGATCAGATGGTATTTTAAAGGCTATGATATATGCCATGATGTTCCTTTACCTATAGAGGCAAATTCTGCAACCAAGCATATTGTTGTTCCTTTGGCCAAGCAGTTTAGCCAGTATTCAGAGTCTTGCAGGGGTGGGAGTGGAGATTCAGTTAGGCGGAGAAATTGATGGTAGGAGTCAGTGCAATCCTGTTTATATACAAAAATGTAAACAAAATTCTGTGTACAGGTAGTTTCCTTGCTTAAAAGTTCCAAGTCTGTGCACAAATTGCTCGCTCTCTCTCTGACCCCTGTCATCACTACAGTCAGGACTACTTCTCTTGTTGTCTGCTTTCTTTCAGGAGGCTTTCTGCTTATCACAGCTTGCCAAGCAGTCCCTTAGCCCCTGAGTTTGTCACCAGTCCCAGGAAACCCCTCCTTTTTCTCCCTGGGTTAGTTTTTATTCAAACTTTACTATGTGGTGTAGTGACTTGGGTAGAGGCTTCTGTTGTCTCCAGCTATCATTATGTAAAAGGGACTTAACTTCTCCTTCCATTTGGTCTGAATGAAGGGTATTCAACCCACCCATGGGCTTTAAGTAGGCATGTGATATTTTTAATGATCAAAGGCCTGCTTGATAGCAGGCATTAACACTTTCCAGCATAAAAATATGCATTCAGGGTGCATTAATTTCAGTGACAGTTGCAAGTATGTGAGAGCAGAATTTGACCTGTAGTTTCTACATCTTTTTTTTAACAATATACCAGAAAATTGACTTTCTGTAGAGCAAATGTTATAAGCTATTTTTAAATGCAAAATGTTAACTATATAAAGCTATGTCATGTTTTAATTCCAATGTCTATGAAGCTACCACCTGAGTACAGATCAAGCGCAGGATAAAATTCTTACAGTTTTCATAAGGACCAAAACATACATGCACCTAGTATATCAGCTGATGTTATGTAAAGAATCAGATATAGCATACTTATGTCTCAACATTTCCCAGTGACTGCGTTCAGTTCCACACATGGTCCAAAATCCTGGACACACTGAAAACAATGGCAAAACTCCCATTGTCTTCATTGTGGCCAGGATTTCACCTTTGCTTAAATGCAATTGTCTTATTTCAGGTCTCAAGGCAAAACATTTTATAATAAGTTATGAACAAAATAGCAGAAAGCTCTTCTCTTCCTCCATGGCAGCAGCAGAAATTATGAGACCCACCATTAGTGGAGACCCACCTTCCCTCACAACATCAAAGAGGTTTTAGAAGGTGGGTAGAGCAGCTGAGACCCAACCCCACACATACCTCAAAGAGAGTTTTGCCTGAGTAAGGGCTGAATAAAAACTGAAGTCAAGTCTTTAGAATTTGGCAGGTATGTGTTATGTGTAGAACATTCACTTCTGACAGCATAAGTTTGAATGAGTTCTTCGGTCATATACCACAGTCCTCACTTTAGGCAGAAAAAAAATGTTAGTTTTGCTTTTAAATTGAAGAGCCTTTAATTTTAAGTGGTTTTAAATACCAGGGAATGTTTCATGATGGTAAATCCAAAATAAAAATCAATAAATTTGTCAATCCTTGAAGTCTACAAGGTCCTTTTGTGCTTCTAAGAGACTTTAATGACCACTGATATAGGGTACATGGTCTCTCATCAGACCCAACCAACACACTACATACAACACTCTTTCATGGTATTTATCCAAAAGGTATTGTGTAAGGAATTGTATGAAATAACACCACACTGGTTATTGAGATCATTGTAAAATATATTAACATATGTGAAGTGATAAATTCCTTCTGTAGGATGTTGCCAGAACAAGTTTAAGACCAGACAACCCAGCCTAGATAAAGGAGATGAACAAGTGTGTCCTGAACAAAGGAATATGGGTTTACCTCAATTTACAGATTAGCACTAAACAAAGCTATCAATCTAAACTAGCTGTGGTTATTCTGATCCTGAATTTGAGAAACAGAAAATTAATATGGTTACTGCAACCCAAAGACAGGGGACTGAATCCACAGGAGGGCTTCCTGACTTGAAAGAAAAGACAATCCCTTGAGTGGTATAAGGAACAAAGAAAGACTCCATCTTTGTCCTTCACCTTAGGAGACAAATGGAGCCAAGTGATTTGATCTTTGTGACAGGTGCTGGCCAAATGGAAAGGAGACTGTGAGTGAGAGAAATGGTCTTCAACAAGGACTACGTCTTGCGATATTAAGTTTTAGTCTTATAGATGCAAGTTTTCACTTTTATTTGCTTGTAACCATTTCTACTTTCATCTCTTTTACTCTATGATTTCTCTTAATAAGCTTGTTTTACTTTTACAATAAACAAATGTAATGCTGTATTTGAAGGGAAGCATTTACTTATCCCAGTTAAATTAATAAACTGACTGTTTAACAGAGCAGCAAACTTACTATCTTTTGTGAATGTACAATGATAGGTGCTGTGCATTTCAGAGAAACATCTCTAAGGAACTCAGGGGCTGGAGTTCACTGATTGTTACCTGCTAGGCAAGGCTTGGGCTAGGAGAGCCTTGAGGAGTTTGCTGGTGACGAAGACAGATTGGCGTGGCAGGGAACTGATATATAGACTAACCTCTAGCAAAGCTCACTCTTGCGGAAGTAGAAAGGTAACAGTGGCTCTCAGCTCTGGGTGTCTACAGTGGTGTGTTACATAACCCAAATTAATTCAAGAAATTTGCCAATACTTAACCCCACAAAGTCTTTCAATCACTATTATTGTCCACACTTAAAATGCTACAGTAGCACAGCTGTGCCTCTGTAGTACTTCAGGGTAGATAGCGACAGGAGAGGTTTTCCCTAAGAGGCAGTAGCTAGGTCAATGGAAGAATTCTTCTGCTACCTAGCACTGTTTACATGGGTACTTATATCAGTTTAACTACACTATTCAAGGATATGGATTTTTCACACTCTTGACCAATGTAGTTAAACCAATCTTATTTTCTAATGTAAACTGAGGCTTATTATTTTCCTTTCTAAATCATTAATGAATGCTGTCAGATAAATGTTTAAACACACAATACAAATAATTATTGGAACCCAGGGAAAGAATGTAATTAAAAAATACTAGGTCCAATTTTAGGTCATTCTGTTTGATGGCATCTCTGTAAGTGATGAAAAAGTAAAATAGCTGATGTACAATTATGTAGAAAGGTAATTTGCTGGTCAGCAACACAAAAGCAGTGTTACTGAACTCTCCACTTTTTAGCAATCAGAAGATTTTATCATCCAAAAACAGTTCAAGTTCTTGAAATTACATTATAAAAGATTCAGATTTGCAAGGTCTGCCAACCACTCCTAAAGACTAGCTTTTTCCAAAACAATGCTGTCTACATCTTCTCTGTAGTTAAGACTGTTGATACTATGGCTTTTAAGCCAGTGTTTTTATGTCCCAGATTTTCAACAGTGCCTCCATATTTGTGTACATAATTTTAGACAAGTAAATGCTGAACATCCATGCTTAAAATTGAAGGATGAATACCTGGACTTGCTGAAGCCAATGGAGTTTTGCCAATTATACCGCAAGTCTTTTAAAATTGTCTCAGGTCAGGCTACCAAAAACTGAGGAACCCAAAATCACTAATTACTTTTGAAAATATTGGCCTATACAATTTTCTTTTTTTTTTTTTTTTAAATTCAGGCTATATCTATTCTAAATCCACTTCAGGAAGCAAATTCGTGAAAGGGTGCTTTACACACAAATTGTGAAAGAAAATAGACATTTATTTTAATATTTATTTTTTTTAGTTTTATTTTTGAGCTGTCTATCCAAAGCTGAAACAAATTTTTATTTAATGTGTTTATTTACCAAGACTTCAGTGTTTTAGAATTTCAGAACTTCATTTGTTCACTTAAAACATTGGGAGCTAATTTATCTGTCTAGAAACTCAAGGTTTTGCCTTAAATTGTATCACAATGTCTCAGTAACTGGAATATGTGTTTAGCAGGGTTGTATTAAAAGAGAAAAAAGAAACTGTTCTGAAGTTCAAAAGAAATACCTGGTGAAAACAATTGTCATTTATGTAGTTCAAAGAATCTGTGCATAGGAATCTGCACTGGTACACAGTACCTGTGTGTAAAATATATACATTCATTATGGCAAGTCAATTTTTAAATTTAAAGATATAGAACAGTATACTCAGCTCGTGTAAACCAGTGTAGTTCCATTGATTTCAAAGGATACGTGCCTATTTAGCTAAGGATGTGGCCTCAAATGGTCTGTAGACAGGCAATTTATAATATTTTCCCTTATATAAGTTTGAGTAAGGAAATATTATTTCATTAAAAGGAGAATTCTTTATATCTCCCAGACAGAGTTTTGTCTGACTGCCAAATGCAAAACTCAGAATGCTCAGTCAAACTGATGCCATCATGAGAGATGGTACAAAGAGAGATTTATTTACTTGCAAATTTTGTTTTGCCCCAGTATGACATAGGTATGATGCCCATGCCTCCACATGTATTGAAGCTTATTTATGTTTGTCAATTTTTCTATTTTTGTTTTCTTATGTTTTTAGTTATCTGTAAAATAAATGCAACCCTTTTAAGGTAGAAAATGTCAGGAATGAAATATTATCAGTAATAACCTACATACTAAAATACCAGGATTGTCACTCTGTGTGTCATTCTGAGGTCTAAAATGTCTGTTGAATAACTGTTGTGGCAAACTGCCAGCTTCCCCCTCGTGGCTCTCACACTTTACCTCTGCCTTGTGCAGTCAGGACACCCCCAGCTACCTCATCTCCCCTGACTGTAGCAGAGCTGTCTCCTGACCAGGAGCGAACCTTCACCTACTGCTGCCTCAGACCTTCTGATAACTTTTCCTACAAGAGTTCCCTCCCCTTTCTTTAGGGAAGGCAGGGTTTAAATACCCCTGGCCTGGCCCTTCATTGGGTCCAGATGCTGCTAATTGCCCTGCTCTGCTCTGCTCTTCTCTCTGCCTGCCAAGCAGAGGGTTTTTAACCCTTTCAGGCCCTCATACTGGCCCAGGTATATTCTTTTATAGCCATCTGGCCTGACTTTACCACAGTGTGAAGCAATGGAGCTAGCTACAAACATGGTTGAGAACTTTTTTTGTTTAGCATATCATCAGGTTCAATCATCACTGGGTTTCATAATCTGTTACCATCCAGTTTTTAATTCTCAGCCACTTTGACTTTATGAATTACATCCATGTGACACCCCAGGCTTTTGGGTACAGTCAGGCATGTATCTATGCCACTCTGACAAAAAAAGTCCTAGTCCATTGTGAATTTAGAGGTAACTCAACCAACGTCCACACTTATTCCACAGCTAATTTGCATGCAGTAATTTCACTGGATGTATGAGGGATTACTTGGCCTAACAGCCACAGTTCTTCAAAACCACTCACACAACTATACAACCAGTACACATAGCACACACAAATAAACAAATAACTCCCAGAACAACCCCTCCTAGACTCAACTAAACACAACCAGCACACACAATAACTCCAAATAGCTGTAGTTCCTCACAGCGACACATGCCCTCATTCACCACCCATATAATCAATACGAACCTTCCAGGATTGTCATTCTCACGGTGTGTCACCCTAAAGCCTAGAATGTCTGTTGAGTCAGTGTGAAGTGATGGAAACCGCTGCATGCATGATTGAGAGTTCTTTTTGTTTAGAATATCACCAGCTTCATCATCACTGGGTCCGGTGGGGACCATATGGAATGTTCGAGTACAAAGTTTCTCTGGCAGTTGGAATGTGACAGTTGATCGGACAAGGTGGGAGTAACAGCTGTGTTGGGTAACAAACAGGAGATTGGGTCTCTGGCCAACTTTGTGCACAAACTTCAGGGAACATGTGCAAACAGCAACATTGCTCCCTACAGCACAGTGCATGAAATCAAGAACCAGCTTTTTTGCCTCTCCTCCAACACACATACATGATTTTAAAACTTACACCCATGCAACAACACAGACTTTCAACTACTAGTGATTTGTAATGCACAGACAGATTGCTTTGCATGCCCTGTATATGATAATTGACAGAATGTTATCTAATCTAAACACTTTGGGATATATTCTTTTTCCCACATTCCCATCAATGAGCACTTTATTCCACACTTATTCCCACTGAATTCAGCTGTGGATGTTTCATTTGCGGAACTTGTTGCTATTCAACATAAATAGGGATATAAAAATTGGGCCCTTTCTTTTTATCAGAAATGAATGTTATTCCCTTTGCCTATCACCACTGTATTTGAGTGCTTATTCCCTGTGCATCAGCTGAGCTGACAGAGAAAGAATAGCTGTGCAAACCTATTTCGTCACAAGGGAACTTCAGGTGGCTGCATATGGTGATTTGTCTGAAGTGTCAAAGACACATAACTGAGCAAAACAAGCCAGCATAGAGAGGTAACACAGTGTGCTTTGTGACACTCAGTAATTGGTTTGGTTACCTCCTCTTGTCTAATGCTATCTAAAGTCTCAAAAGGTACAGTATAGATATCTGACTTTTCAGAAATTAGCTAAAAACTCATTGAAACTGATTAAGCCAAATTCATCCCTGGTGTAACTATAAATACTATCAGGGATGATGTTGGCACATTATGTATAATGCCAGTCATTAATTTACTGAGCTTCACAATAAGAAGCCCTTTTCATTATAATGTAGTGCATTTCTTCTGCTTGATTTAACAACAGAGTCTGCACAGATTGTTTCTGCATATGCATTGCTAATCAGAAAACTTCATGAATTCTAAATATTTAAGCACCAAAATGGCATAATTGATGATAACAGATGACAAAAAATAGGCTTCCTGAAGGAAAGAATAGATGGATATTTAATTTCAATAAATTTTGTTTAGCTCAGGACAGAGTTTTGAGATGATCCTAGTCCAAAATCATACACAGGATATTAATTTCCTGGAGTATCAGAAATAGGTGTGTCAAAGTAGAGTAGAAGTCGATGGTCTTTGGAATGGAAGTTCTATATTCCTCCCAAAGCTCTGCAGATCATTGTTATGTAGTCTTTGAAGGCTATTGAATGAAAAAGTTTGCAATTTGTAAAATATCAGTTATTGCAAGCGTAACCCAAATTCACCAAATTTCTCACATTCAATCAGATAAGAAACCAAGGTATCTGCCCACTCAGCTATAGTACTTTTATGTTCACTCTCCTTTCAGCCACCGCAGTGACTTTAGAACTGATGTTTAGCATACCCTTCTTCTGTTGGTTTTGTTCAAAACACAAAAAATTGTCTGATGAATACAGTAGCAAGTCTTCAGTGATTTCTCATGGGTGTCATTACTGAGGAAATCACATCCTTGCTATTTGTTTGGTCAACATATCCATTTCATTATGGACTGAAGTAAAAGTTCTAAGTAAAAGGATTTTTGGTCTAAGTTTAGGAAAATTGTATAAACTTTTAAAGATGTTCTGGACAACTATTCCATACTAGAGCAAGTTAGAGTAGTTTGAATAACTGTTTTCCTACTAAACTCAGCAGAACTTTAAAGGACACTGTCAGGTATTATGTAATGTACTAATTCATCATTAATGTTATGTAGGTAGATAATACTATATAAACTGAACAAATATTCCCAAATTAATCTGTAAAGCAAGGTTTTTTAATAAAACTATTGACTTCATTGGGAAATGGAATGATATTTTGGGAGTCTTTATTACATTGAGTACATATGATTGTACCTTGTGTATACCAAGACAGTTGGAATATTACAGAAAAAATTAATCTACCGTCATACCAGGTGGGATTTGCAAAGGAGCCTAAAACAATTCAGTGCCCAACTCTCCCAGAATTTCGGTAAGTTTCTTAGGTTACTTTGAAAATCCGAGCCACTAAAATAACTAAAACATTATAGAGGAGACATTTAAAAAAAAAAACAGTGAAAATGAGGGAAGACAATTCTGAACTATAAAAAATGGAATTGCCACATTAATGTTGTTGGTGAAGAAACAACTGATGTTGCCGAAAGTTCTGGCTGTGAAAAGCAAGCAAACTCAGATACATATGGTCTGATAATAATTGTAAATGGCCAAGTAACCTTATGACACGAATGCTAACACTGTCATTGTGAACTTTGCCTGAGGAAGAAGTGCAAATTAAAGTAAATCAGAATTTTTTCCAGCTAAGGCATGTAAAATTAGACATTTTGTTGGATTGGAGTGGTGGGAGGGAGAATAACCTTTGTAGCTAACTTAAACTTAACAGGTGTACATCCTTATGCCTTGATCCTTCAAACGCTTACGCACAGGGACCGCTCTGTCTTAGAGTGTTTTTCCTCTAGCTGCGTGAGGGCTCTGTTTTCATCCACATAGTGCTGAACACTATAGGAACACCAGACCCTTCTCTCGGTCCTACCCCCTTACATGCTGCTTTCATCTGGGCCTGTCAGGAGGAATAACATACCTTTCTTTGCATTGTCCTTACTCTGCTCCTATGGTAGGAGAATGATCCCTGGGTCAGCTGTCATTCCTATATGGCACCTATACGTTGCCAGAGCAGACTGGAGCAAGGCCAGAATTAGCCCTTATATGTTTCTGAACATTTGGCAGGTACTTTCACCTTGAACATTTCACAAAACACAAATAGTTTTTGCAAGCAGAAATCTTGTATCCAGCAAAGAATGATCACAAAACAAATCCTGTTCCTTTATAACAGCTCTAGCTCTCCCACAACATGTAAATGTCTTCTCATTTTTTCACCTTTCCTAAAAAACCCAGCAAGAGGTAAGTCAAGATTAACATATTGGTCTTGCCAATATAATGTCAGAATATGACAACAATCCATCGCACAGTGGTGTCTGTGATACTACACTACTTTACTGTACAAAGACAAGAATATCCCAGTGTGACATTCCCCTATGCAATGTGGACTGGGGTATAGCTGTGTCACCCCAATCTCTTACTCCTGGAGCCCGTCTTGCACTTGCTTCGCTGTATGAACCCCCATGCCTGGATCAGCCCACTCACAGCCTCCTGCAGGCAAGTGGCCTTAACTTAGTGAGTGGGAGCTTCTGCCCAGCCACTCATGGGATTATGCAATAGAATGAATCCAGCAAACACTTGCAGTCCCAGATGCCACCCTAGGAACTTCCATCTTGCAATGTTCAGTTCTGTCTACCGAATAATGCAAGCTCATGATTAGTTCATAAATTTATCAAAGACATTGATGCACCAGCTCCATCGATTAAAATGAACCACATGCACTGCTTTAGAAAAAACAAATTAATTAAATACAGAAAGATTTTAAGTGATTAAAAATGAGAGGAATATAAATCAGATTAGATCAGGATGAAATAAAAGCAAATCGCATTCTAAACTAAGCTTAACACTTTCAGTAACCTTACAAAGTCAGATAATGCTCATCATAGGTTGGATGACCTACTTCAGCCAGGCCCTCCTCTTGTGGATACTCCTTCAGTTGCCTGAAGTTGTTTTGTAGATGGAAGTGGAAGAGAGAGCTCCAAATTGCAAAACATCTCTTCCTTTTACATGTGTCTATCACCAGAGTGAGAAGGAAATGTCAGCATGGCTTCCTCCACTTGAGTCAATGAGCATTCCCTTATCGATGTTTAGGCAAGTCTATTGTTTCTGGAAGAGCTAGGTTATTTTATGCATGCCTTAGTGAGCCTTGAATTACCTCTCTGCTTTTGGAGGATTTTTGCCTAAATCTGCCTCAAGCCATGAAACACATATTTGGGAAGCGAAGCCTCATACCCATACATATTACATTGCACAAACATGCTAATATAACAATAAGGTTCATTATGTCATGAGCATTCCAAAAACACCTTACATGACATAATTTGCATTCAACAATACAAAATTATACTATAAGAATGAACATGAATGATACACAATCACACCATAAGGGTGTACTTGGGGGTACATTGTGTCACATCGAGATCCTACTTTGCAATGGCAGCTGGTAGTAAAAGTGAATTATTGCTGTCTACTGTAACTGTAGTATTTCATGCACAATGGCTGAAATTCACCCCTCACAGGGCTAACAGAGGGTCTTTGCACTATTCACATCCCAAGTAGTGAGAGGAAATGGATAAGGCTGTAGCTTAAGATATGGGAGATCTGGGTTTTAGTCTTGTTCTGCCAGACTTTCTATGTGATTTTGAGAAGTCACTTAATCTTTCTGTGTCTCAGTTCCCTGCCTGTATAGTGATATTAGTACTTTCCTCCCTCATAGGGGTGTTGAGAGGATAAATCCATTAAAGATTGCAAGGTGCTCAGACACTAACATATTGGGGCCATGCAAGTTCCTAAAATAAATAGATTTAAACTCTAATTTGAAGTCTTAAGTGGGACTTTAATTGTGTAAAGACCCTCAGCTAGCCTTCTGCAGAGTGAAGAATTTAATCCAGCATGTAGTTCTCAAATAAACTTCATGTTATTGGTTGCAATGTAATTCTTGTCCATTTGATATTCCACAGATCAAAGTTAATTTGTTGACACCTCAAAAGATTGATGCTCTTTCTGATGCACACACAGATATCTTCACTGCAGCCGATTCATTTTAAATAGCTAAAGAATAATCCAATTACAAAATATTTATGAACCCAAAATCTCAAGTAAGCCTGAAGTGTTGTATTGTGTCAATTAATTACTTTGTCCTTTTGCTGTGTAATTCTGAACTACATGACAACTCAATAAATCAAAACTAATGTAGTGTGTAATTTATACTTTGATTTCTGAACTATCATGAAATCTTTCATAATTCATATGATCTCTTTGTTCATCATGTATTATGCCTTCCCAAATACATCCATGCCAAACACAAATATAAACATAACATAATAGAATCATAGAAATTAGAATGGGAAGACATAATATTAGGTCATTTAGAGATAACATCCCCATACTGCAGGAATTTTTCCAATACTATATTTTTTAATGTCTTGGGTTTCTGCTGCATTCTAAATCTGTGTATGATTGTACAATTTGAAAGTAAGATGTTGGGGCAAATATTATCTGGCCAGTAATTAATCTTTCCTAGTGGCAAGGAAAAACATTGCCATCTATGAGAACACTGAATGTGCTGGATCCCGAAGCAATTTTCTGACATCCACTTCTGGAGAGCAAACTTTACCGCTACTTAGCACTTGGGCATTTGTAAAGTGAGCTGGTCCTTGCCTTGGATCGTAGAGCCAGTTTACCCCCAGTTGAATGCATGTATGCTAAGCACCTGCTCTTCAGAACATTGCTATGTCCTAACAGCATGTGATGTCTCAGGCAATTCACAGGAGAGAAACACCGCTTACTTGAAATTTTCCAAGTGAGGACGTTCAGCTGTGAGAGCAGAATCAGTTGAAGGTACAATGTGCCTCTCTACTCTACTGGTCCTCTGGAGGACTCCTGCAGTCAACAACTATGAGGACTCACAAACCTGAGGCTGCCCCCTGCTACAGCCACACAAGAATCAAAAATAATCTAAGAGGGAAAAGCAAGTAGAATTTTCAGGAGGTGGTGGGAAGGAGGAAGCTGGTAGATATTGTGGGGAGGGTGGACTTCATAGAAGTTATGTATGAGTGTGCACAATATCTTTAAAACTACTTACATGGAACTGTGTGAGTTCCCTGAGGGGTGTTGCTGTGTCTACCCGGGCCTTCCTTTTGATAGTGCCACAAAACAGGGCTCATTGTCTCTTCGTATAGTCTGAAGTTGTTAGAGAGAGGCACACATATAGTATGTGAGTGTTACAAGTTAGAGGGGAACTGAGATTCGTGGCCAGATGGACAAAAAACAAATCTTCATTGGATTCTTCCTCAAGGACTATAGAGAATACTTCCTGAAGATTTGGTTTGTTTTCTTTGGAATTAAGATGGAGACCTATTGAGAATGGGAGGATGAAAGGGGCCTTGATTTTAATTTTCTGTCTGTCTTCATAGGTGATGTGAACTAAGATTTACATTTGGTATGTCATCTGACTCATCCGGGGGAATGGAGTAACATCCAAACTACATGATCTTTGGAATTCAGCAATGTTAATTGCAACACTTTCTTTAGTGGTGGCCCAGTCATTGCCTTCTGTGGAGAGCTATGATCAGCAATACGCTTGGCAGCAATTATCTGTCCACTCTTTAGCTGTAAACAAGGATGGGACAGTGCCTCATTCCTCATTAGGCAAAATATAAGGAATCACTTGGGTTTTGCACCAGGAACATGTGAAAAGGCAGGATATTCCCACAACGTGTAAGCAACAGGTCCATGTCACCTACTTTAACAGAAAGCTGTAATAGTGCTCACAGCATGCAGCAAGTTGTCCCACACCACCATCACCAATCAGGGTATGTGTCCAGTAGCTCACTAATTTATGGACCAATTGACCATGGTCTCATTTGTTACATATATGGCATACAAACAGAGAAATTAGATAAAAATTTGAATGCTCTTGCTGGAAGGTTTTAATGTAACGTTACTTTATTTCATTGCATTCTGAGCAGGAACACACAAAACCCCAAGAACAGGGAAAGTAAAAACAGGAAAGTAAGGCATAGCTCATCCCAACTTGCTTTATGATGGTTCTTTCCATACTTACTCATAGATGTAATGATTCTAAGAGTAGACAGAACCATTGTGATCATCTACGACTTCCTGTATTACACAGGCCATAGAACTTCCCCAAAATAATTCCTTCAGCATATCTTTCAGAAAAAACATTCAATCTTGATTTTAAAATTGTCAGTGATGGTGACCCTGGGTAAATTGTTCCAGTGGTTAATTACTCTCATCATTAAAAGTTTACACCTTATTTCCAGTCTGAATTTGTCTAGCTTCAGCTTCCAACCATTGGATTGTGTTATACCTTTTTTTGTTAGATTGAAGAGTCCATTATTAAATATTTGTTCCCCATGTAGGTACTCTTAGACTGTAATCACTTTACCCCCAACCCTCTCTTTGTTAAGCTAAACAGATTGTACTCTTTGAGTCTATTACTATAAGGCAGGTTCTCTAATCCTATAATCATTTCATGGTTCTTCTCTGAACCATCTCCAATTTATCAGCATCCTTCTGGAATTGTGGGCATCAAAAATGGACACAGTATTCCAGCAGTGGTCACATCAATGCCAAATAAAGAGGTAAAATATTCTTTCTACTCCTCCTAGAGATTCCCTTCTTTATGCATCCCAGGATCACATTAGCTCTTTTGGCCCCAGCATCACACTTGAAGCTCATGTTCAGTTGATTATCCACAAGAACCCCCAAGTTTTTTTCAGTCACTGCTTCCCAGGATAGAGTCCCCCATCCTCTAAGTATGGCCTACATTATTTTGTTCCCAGATGTATATGGAATCCAGCCCTGCAACATCGCTGCAGCCTTCTTCTTTTTCCCCTCAGGAAGGTGGGTCCTGAGTTCACCTATAAGCCCTCTACCCCTGGACACACCTCCTAGTGCAGAGAACACAGAAGGCTTGTCCCTTGGAAAAATATTTAACACAGTATCTCATACAGAGGAGTGTCAGAGCACCAGTCTGTTCCTGAATTCCCCCTGGATTTCTCTCTGATTGTGTTCCAGCCACTCTATCAGTGGTGGGCCATTGTTTCAAGCCTGCATAAAGGGTGAAGGACTTGCAATGACATAGCAGTGGGGACTGGGCTCAGCCATGTGGAGCCCTGGCAGTTTCTGTGCTGGAGCCAGTAGCACTCAACTGCTCTCCTCCCCGCTTTGTCCACCCAGACTGATCTGAACTGCTCCCTTTTGAGTGCCACCTCCAGTGTGATCATGCCCAGCAGGTGTAACTGGGCGGGACCCTCGGCCCAGAGCTGTTCGCTAATCCTCAATTCACCAATGTGGGGCTCATACATCCCATTACAGTACACTTCCAGAAAATATAGTTATCAAAATCAGTGAATTAATTATTTTGTGTCACCACTCTTCTGTTTTGCCTCGTAGTAAATCTGTGTCCAAAGGAAGTAAGGTTTCTTGCTGAAAAAAAAACCAAAAAAACAAGACAACTTCTTTAATTCTAAAGTTAACCAGATATGAGATTCATGATAATAATATATCTGGCTGTGAAAAATAGTGATTTATCATGTGGGAGAGAAAAAAATTACCTAATCATGAATGTCATAATAAATTCTCTTTCATGTGATTTAGTACTGAATGCCTACTTTTACATTCTGGGATATGACAAGCTCTGGTTCATGGTTCTGATTGCAATCAAGATCCATTATTTCTCTGTATCTGATGATTTTCATTAATGTTTCACAACAGTTTTTGAGCTAGAGAGCCTAGCTGCTGACAGCCCAGAAATGACATCCACATTTTTTATAGACAAAGATAGTGAAACCTTCTTAATGAATGAAATTCATATAATCAATCCCCACTGCTTTAACTTCATTTTTATCCAGGATTTTATCATATTAATCTCTGCAAGTCTAGAAAGACTAGAGAACAAACAAATAATTTGTCTCATTTCTCTCATTTAAATTTTTTGATCTCTCCAAATAACTTTCCAGGCTAAATGATTTATTGACTGATCTCTTTATCTGTGGCATCTCTCTATAGGTACAATTTAATCACTGCTCAAATGTCATATTTTGAACTTCCCATCTATCTAACTATCTATCTACCTACCTATCTATCTAATGTTTTGATGTTCAACCAAGGCCCTGATATATAATGCTGATATTTTGCTGACCAACAATTTTTTATTCTTTCTAATTGTCTTATTCTGGATTTACCACTATCTAAGTTAGGTAAATATAATAAATGAATGAATATCACCGAAAGATTTAGTTTTTGTTGTAATTTGTTTTCCAATTTGAGTCACAGCTTTGAACAAGTAAAGGAATAACCCAGGGCAAGCCATATATATTAATGATAGATAAATATATCCCCAACAGGTATTTATTGTTTAAAAATGAACTGTTAATATTGAATGATCTTAATGGAATCCTTATCCCTTTATTCAGATGAAGAGACTATGAGCCTGATTCTGATCTCAGCTATAGCAACATAAAAACAGTGTAGGAGAGATCGTAATCAACAGTTTTTCCCTATATATTCTATTCATTATAATCACGCAGGATCAGGTTGTGCCAGACTAGCATATCCCTCTGTAAGGAGCAGTGCAGAACCATAGTACCCCAGGGAATTTCAAAGAGGCCTTGTGCCTCAGGAGGCACAATGCCTACTGATGTCTCCTGGGGATCATGGATAATGGGCATCTCTTAAGCTGATACATCTTGTAACCCTTCTTACACACACATTTAATTAGGTCAGTGAGCTGTCTCCTTGCAATTCCCTTTGAGAAGGAATGAATTAAACCCCAAAGAGCAGTTGTGCCTAAAGAATTTTAGTGGGCTACAGCACAGCTAAAGAATTAATTTAGCTAACAAGTCATGACCATGTCAGTATAGACAAGGACAAGTCACATTCACCACTTTGTCAGCCAACAGAATTAAACTCTGCTTTATAGCATTCATCCATGACTAGCTAATATGATGCTGAACATGATTTATTCTTGACCATACTGACTGTGAAAACATGGTTGCTGTCATGGTAGATAACTGGCTTCTGCAGTCAGGGTCTAACAAGATAAAATGTTTCCATGAAGGGATCAATCCTGCTTGCAAAAGATGTGATTAGGTATTATTTCTGTACATAGAGCTTCATAAAGAGTGGCCATTTGCACCAGTCTGCCCCTTCAACACATGCTCAGGATCAGGGCACTATCTACTCCTAGTTAATTCACTGTAACTAATTTCTCAGCAAATTCCAGTTTTTTTCTTAGAAAAATTTTTTTTGAGAGAGAGAGAGATTGGACTTGTGGCCAATATCATTTCTAGAGTTGTTTGTAAAGCAGGGTTAGTTTCCACAAATCTCCCAACTGAAAGAAAAAAAGACGAAAAGAGAAAGAAGAAGTTGGGAAAAATAGAGTAGTCAAAACATTTTAACTTTGCATTCTCAAAAGGAAAAAAAAACGGTTTTCTGATTCAAAACAACTTTTTGTTTAGAAATTTAAGCTGATTAAACTGAAAACGTTTTTAAAAGCAAGAAAATTGAAATGAAAATGAAATGTTTCAAAATTATTTAATCCAAATGTTTTGAATGGCCTGAACCAAAACATTTTTCAGTTTTTCCATTCACAACCATTTTAGGGACTAATGTTTGTTCCGTAAACATTTCTGAACTCTTGAAAATATTTGCAGAAGGGGAAAAACATATCTTGACCAACTTTAGTTAACCCTTTCTTTTATAGAATGAGAATTTGCTAGTCTTACCATCTTCTTTACACTGATAGAGTAATCCAATTCAGTTATGGGAAAGTTGAGCTTCACTTGTGTTTTGTTTCAGTCTCTTTTCCTCTCTTTCAGAGAATAAAATTCTTCATTAGATTTTGTTCAGTAAAAGAGGCAGCCTAGTTCAATATGTTCCAATAATTCTAGAGATACTGAATGGAGATGTAGATTGGATGATTGTTGTGCAGTCCCTGTTAGTGTTCTTTTCTACAGTTGTTTCCATTCTCAAGTGAAAGCAAATATCAAATTTTATGGATTATCCTCTTTGCCAAACAGCAGAAGTTGAAACCGTCAGTAATAAAGAACAATGTTCAAAATGCTGGGAATAAATCTGTTAATGATTCAACCAGAACCCTCTTGGTAATTTATGATTTCTACATTTAATGACATTTGAAATCAATGACTGCTTTGGCAAGGAATTTCAGAGATGTCTCTTTGGAAACTGAACAACAGTTAACCTATTTTAACCATATTTTAAGACTATTTTCTTCTTCTATTTCTTGGATACCTACCCTAACATTCATTCTTCTGAAACGCCTCCCTTGTAATACTGAGCTCTGTTGATTCAGATGGAATACTGTATTCAAATCAAGCCCAAACAACACAGAAAGAGCAACACAAATTATGACTTTTGTCTTATTAAATTTAGTTAATCTAGATTTTACTATGAAAAAACACAATAATAATAAGAAACAATACTGATCAAACTGTGAATTTCTTGACTATCCATGACACCTGTGAAAAGGCAAATCTCTGCTACTGAAAACTTTTATATACTTATGTCTAGCTAGAACCAGTGACAAATTCCTATATTTTCCCAGATTATATGGTGATTGAAATAATAAGTGTCTACAGATGGGTGACGAGCGTATTATATCCATGTGCAAGATAAGGAGAAAGTTTATAGAGAAGTTGAAACTGGATATAAGCATCACCCTGTTATGGTAGAAGTACCATGAAATTGGCAACTAAAAGCAAACTGAAAAAGTGACATTACATTACAGGACTCAGAATAAGGCTGGTGAACTACTGACAATTCATTTAAAAAAGTAATGGAGAACTGGGTATATACCAGGAGAAAGTGGGGGGCACAATGCAAATATAGGAGGGGGAAATTAGTTCTAATGTGGTGCTAACCATGAAATATCTGTTTTCCATTAATTTTTATTTCAATTCCTAGTAAAATAATAGAACCAATATTGTGATATAAAAATAAACATCTAATGGATACCAGAATTATGAGTATTGAGCAAGCATTTAAAAACAAACAATCTTGTCAGACAAATATGATTGCATTTTTGTTAGAAGGGCAAATGTAATGGATGGAGAGGACAACAGGCGATGAAACATGTCTCTCAGATTTTCATGATTAGATTCCAAAGCCTGAAGAGAGCATTGTGATCAGCTGGTCTGACATCCTGCATAACATGGGATCTAGAACTTTCCCCAAATTATCCCTAAAGCATGTTTTTTTAGAAAAACATCCAATCTTGATTTTAAAATAGCCCACAATAACCCTGGATAAAAAATCACCATGACCTTGGCTAAATTGTTCCAGTTAATTACCCTCATTGTTAAAAAATAAATACCTTATTTCCAGTCTGAATTTCTCTATCTCCAAATTCTGTTCATTGGATCATATTATACTTTTCTCCACCAGATTGAAGATTATCAAATATTTGTTCCCCATGTAAGTATTTATTAGATTGTAATCAAGCCACCCTTTAACCTTCTATTTGTTAAGATAAATAGATTGAGCTCACTGAGTCTATCAATTTAAAGTAGGTGTTCTAATCCTTTAACCATTTTCTTGACTCTTCTCTGAACCCTCTCCAATTTACCAACATCCTCCTTGTCAGGTATTGTCTTGTTTCTGAGTATAGTTGCATGAAATTTTTCAACTGAAGCTTTTTTCACAGAAAGGAGCAGATGCAGGTCAACTGAAACATTGCTTGAGTTTCTGTCAAAATCACTCACATATTTTGGTCAGGAAAAAAAATTCTGAAACTATCTAAACATTTTGATTTGACATTTTAAAATGAAATGTTTTGATTTTTCATTTTGAAATTACTTTTCATTTTGAAATTTACTTAAATTTTATTTGAAAAAAGTAAAACATTTTAAAAAGCTCAAAAATAAAACAACATTTTGTTCAACTCAAAACAAACTTTTTTGTTTCTTTTGGTTTTTTGACCTTTTGGTTCACAAAAAATTTCAAAAAACTTTAAACAGATTTTTTTTCCAGTTTTTGTTTTGGAATGGCCAGCAAACCAACAAATCAGTTAGTTACAAAGTTCTAGTAAAGAGCACTTCAGTTACATCCACAGATGATACTAAATGTGAAGGTGCTATGAACAATACAACAGACAGAGATCTAATACAAAGGGGACTTTTTATCTGTAGATCTCCCTTTATTCCTGGAGAAGAACATGGGGGTTCCATGCTTGAAACGGCATATCAGGACAATGAGCATACTGTCCTATCTGTAAAACAGCCAGGAATCTGCTTGAGGATGTATTACCTTTGATGCAGAGTCCATTCATGCAATTAAACCCACTTTTTGTATGTGTTCCAGGGTCAGGGAATGCCATCCAGCTGTGCTAGCAGCCACTAAGCCCCATGCTGGCAGGAGGTGAGAGAAAGCAACAGTGCACTAAGAGGCAGCACAGAGACTCTTTGACTACTGGCAGAAGCCAACATCCTTACAGATCTCTATTTGATGGGTTCTGAGGCTTTCTATGTAACCCATGGAATGATCCTATGACAACCAGGAACGTATACTGTGTATTATTGGAAGTACCTTCTGTAGCCAACGATGAGATTGATATGACAAAATTGCTCATAGTTAGAGAATAAAAACGTGATTAGATATCAATAAGAAAGATAAGGTTTTAGATTGGAACAGGGATTAGATAAGGGATTAGATTGGACTATCTGAAACCCTAAGGGCTTCATTTTATGAGCACTGATGTACACGAGAAACTTTACTTTTGTGAGTTGTCCCATTGAATTCAGTGGAGCTAGCTGTGAGTAAAATTACTCATGTGTTTAAGTCTTTGCAGGATTGGGCTCTAATACAGTGCATTTAGGAAAAAATAAACTGAACAGTCATTGAATGGAGGCTACACATCTGGAAACAATACTAATAGAAATAGATATGTGCTAAGAGTCAACAGGATAGATCTAAGTTATAATCAGGTATATACATGCTAAGTATAATTTATGAATAGTTGCTAATCCTTGCAGTTGATTTATGAAGAAAGATTAAGAGGGAAATAGGGAACCTACATCCACAGGGGCAGAGATCCTCTGGCAGTGGACTCTGTCACTTTTATATGTGGCATTTAGGGTCAGGGACAGAGACCCTACAAATAGGTGGCTCCTTCACTCTTCTCCCGTTTGGAAGGGGCATCCACCTAGATCAATTAATGAAGGGAGTAACCTACCTGCAGAAGTCTAGAAGCCTGAAGTCTGATGCTGCTCCATGGTATTGGGGATCTTCATGAAGATCCCTCAGTGCCTAGCTGACAGGCCTGAGCTGGCCTCTGGGCTTGCTCCTGAGAGAATACAATGTAGATAAGGAGGACATGACAATTCTCTATGATAATCTGAAGGGAGTAAACACTGATGGTGGAGAAGAATTGTTTGGTGTGATATGAATGGTTATGGCTGGAAGTAATGGCACAAAGTTAAGAAAAGTAACAATGAGGATGTACAGTATATGGAAAAAGAGAAGTTCTTGACAGTCAGCCATGTTATGCTGTGGAATATAACCCAGTCCCAGAATAGCTTGGAACGTTTCAAACATGGCTGGAAAAAGACTTAGAAAATACACCAGAGGGAATACTACCACATTGGCAAGGAAAAATGAGCTAGAATATCAGTAGGTCTGTTCCTTCTCTAACTTCTATTATTTTTAATATAAATAGACTGACCTCTCCGGGAGATGATTCCATCTGATGCAATGAAAATAAGGAAGAGTTCCTGATTTAGGACTAAACCCACAGCTGATGTAAAACAATTTCAACTGGTTTCAGTGGAACTATGTTGATTTACTGCAAATCTCAGGTAAACCTCTCTTAAAACATCTCTATTCTCTTTTGTGATGTTAATACATAGCCCTATTAAAATAATTATCCCCAAAGTTTTTAACCCCACTCTCACTTTTAGAAGAATTAAGTCAATCTGGTAAAACAATATAATTACAATCTGCTGTGTATGTGGAAATATATTTTGAAACTAAATGTGTCCTGTAGCACCAACCTGTTCCTATATTAAATTATGTATACATTTTCTTAGCATTAGACTCTCACTTCCGAGAGCAGTCTAATTGGCCTGACATAATTTAAACAAGAGGTAGCTATTGCTATCATATGCAGCTGTATTACAAAACAGTGGGGCTTTCAGAAAGATGTATTTCTTAACCAGACAGGAACTTCATGGAGCCAGGCACTGATAATTGTACAGATGGGATCTGATGGCATTATTCAATGGAACTGAGTCAGCACATCTGCTCAAGCATGAAAAAGAGAAGAACTGTGTTTTAACTTACTGTGTTCTGTCACAGGATTATCAAAGAAAATAAGAGGCTGGTGACACTATACCGTTGTGTTAAAGCCTTCAGAATTGAAAGCCTGAGCTTCCTTTTATGGCACATTGTGACAAAAGTTGGGACGTAAAAAATATTCGAAGCACCATGTTACAGTAAATTTAAGAAATTACAGATGAACCCAGTCTGAATGCAGAGGTCATGTTCCTGAAGTGCTCTCTGAAGGGTTCTGTCCTTTATAAAAATAGTTTTTAAAAAGTTTTGATCCAGATTCATATCCAGATCCAAACTTCCCCAAAATGTGATGGTTTTTGGAGGTGGGATTTGGTTCAGGGACTCCCAAATATAAATGTTTGGTCAAGTATTTTTTTCTGAAGGTAGGAAGAATCAGATTTTTGTCACTTCACTACTTGGTTTTTACTTCTATTATAAAGCATGAAAGATTCTTTCTCCAAGAATCAGGCAGCACAGACAATACTGAAGAGGTTTATTCATGATACTGGGAAGTTTGATAAATCTGCTTCAACTTCATGGTGTTACAGTGGAAATTATATATGCTTTCCTATCGATTACATAATACCTTTTAATTTTTGTATCTATTCACTTACAAATACAGACATTGTCCCATCCGGAGAGAACAACAGTGATAATGGTAGTTACATACATGCAGAGACATTTTAATCACTCTACTTACATCAAGGATCCTAGGGCTACACTCAGGGCAGGGGTAGGGTGGAAGAAGAAGGGGGGTTCCTTACAGATAGGTGGCAGGTGAGACAGAAATTCTAAAAGCAAATGTGCTGTTCTTATTGGAATTAGAATCACTAAGAGGACATTTGGCTTCCTGAGCCATCGGATGCTTACACTAGCCATTTTCCTTGAGGTTCAGGTATGCTTGTTAGCCATTTAAATGAGTTTTGACCTACAACTTGTTAGTTGAAAACAACCTCAAGCCTTACTCTATACTATGACAAGTTATATGGTACCATATACCTGCCCATCTCGCATATATTGTGAGAATTAATAAGCTCAAAGATAAATGCTTTCAAACATCCAAGAATAAAAGGTAGCTAATATAAATGCACTATATGAAGTTATGTTGTTTCTTATATGAGTGTGTGTGTTTGTGTGTGTGTGTGTATGTATTGACAGTATATAGTTGCATATTTTCTAAATGCACTTTCAAAAGAAATGAATTTAATTTAAAAATATACTAAAAAATTAAAAGCTACAGTATTAAACAAATATAGTGCATCATTCCTAATGTGCCCAGTAGTAGTCTGGGTCATTACTAAAGAATACTGCCCATTTTTTTTTTGTATAAGCATGATTTTTTACATTATAATGCAAAGACCAATATCCAGCATAAGTAAAGAACCACTAATGTAAAATATATTTGGTCTTAACTGAATGAATTTTATCAGAATAATTACAAGAAAATCTGAGGTCCAGATTCTCTGCTAGATTGATAAAACTTCACTAAAGTCAATGGTGCTACAGCAGAATATGTACGCCAGACAACATGCACCCAAAGTTCAAGGCCACTGTCTATGGAATAATGGTTCTCTAAATCAGAAGAATAAATGCAATCTGAAATATGTGTCTGATTTTTTAATGTTATTTAACGACCTACTTAGGTTGGTTGAAGTGTCAGAACTCTTATAAAGTCCACAGCAGCTTCACACTGCCCTGTGTTTCCATTTCTTTAAAAGAGGAGGGTGTAAGTTCCACTGCCAATATAGCTACATACTCTGTCTGTCTTTCCTAGAACTTTCTAATGAGATCTTTTGATTCCAGGTTGATTTCAGGTAGGCTAACTAGTGGCTGCCAGTGTAATTATACTGTTCACCTTCAAGCACACAAAGGACTAAAGACATTTTAGAGACCAGAAATATTCTGACAAATAGAAGTTGCAAATTACAGTAGTGACAATTGTTTTAATTTTATCATGAGTCTCATGATAGATATTTGGTGTTTTACATAAAACTATCCTGTCTGCTGGAGTTAGGAAATTACATGGGAGAGGTCTTTACTACTGCTATTTTGTTTGACTGGCACGTGGCACAAAGAAAGGATGCTGCTAATTTCTGGAGGACACAGGGGAGAGAAAGCTTGCAGAGAGGAAGCAGCTTAAGAGAAAGAAGCAGGAGGCACTGAAGAAGTAAGGTTATCAAGTGAGGAGGCATAGCACGAGGGCTTGCAGATGCTAGAAGCGGGCTAGAAGCTCCTGCCAACATGAGACGAATGACGAGCTGTACTGGATATTTGCAGTATATCTAGATAGCTCAAACACTGGGTCTACTGTTCCTGAGCTCCATTCCTGCAAAGATTTATACACATGCTGAATCTTACACATGGTCTGTTGTCCCACTGAAGTCAGAGTTAGATCATAAAGAGCAGGCACAGAAAGGGAAGTCATTATTTTCAAATCAGACCCTGGGAGTGCTTCAGAACGTTGTGGAATCCTGACTGAACATCCATGTATTAGCAAAGAGTTAATGATTTATTCTTTTGAAGTAGCGGCTACCATTCTATGATATATTAGCTAACCCTAAGGAAGAAAAACGTATTTAGAGATTTCCTTCATTTTTTGTTGCCACATTTCCAAGTGCTTAGCTATGGGCATGTACTGTGAAAAATTTACTGAATTTAAATTACCCTCTATGCAAATAACACAATGGCTTTTATATTTTAAGTATATTGTTTAGCAAGAGAAAATTGTAAAGGACGCATTATAATTTAACATCAGATGCATGAATGTATTGTTTTTCAGAGAACAATGACTGACTTTTTTGTAGACATATATGTTTTATTCATCACTGAATAACTGGCCTATAAGTGTACACTCTGGAACATCATTGATTTGCAATATGTGCATTTTTACTTAGTGTTTGGCCATATTCAGTTTGCTTTCTGCCATTATCTGCTGCTTACTTTATCTATATTTAAAGTCAATAAAATCTCTTTAATGTACTGTACCATTGCATAGCGTTAAGTAGTAGTTATAGTCATAAAACTGCATTTGTGCATTGAAATCATAAGATGTAGAATGTGCCCCAAGAACATTCTCTTTAACTTTGTATAAACATAATGAACGGTACTTTTAAATACATAAAAAATAATGTATTAATAAACTTTTATTTTAATGTCTTATAACTCTAATGTATATAGCATCCCATTAATATCAGCTTCATATGTTCTTTACCACAACTGGTAATACAAAAAAGGAGAAGTTGCTGAGTCAGAATGTGGTCTTCACCTGGAATAAATGGGTTATCAGACTTGAAGAAGCATTCTGTGTAGCTCAAAAAGTACCTGTCTCTTCCACCAATAGAAGTTGGTCCAATAAATGATATTATCTCATCCCCCTTGTCTCTCTACTATCCTGGGACCAGCATGGCTACAACACAACTGCAAATATCTTTAAAGCAGCCATCAAAGGGTATATCTACCCAGCTGCGGGAGACATATCTGAGCTAGCTGTGATTGAGCTAGTATGCACAAAATAGAATTTAGCTACAGGGGCATGAGTGGTAGGAAAGGCTAACCACCCTGAGCATATGTCTTGCGTCTTGGATGGGTACATACACTGGGCAACAAGCCTCTCCTGCTACTCATGCCAACATGGCAACACTCTATCTTTAGCATGCTAGTTCCATCAGAGCTAACTCAGGTATGTCTCCTCAAATTGGGAATTATACCCCAGCTTGACTATTTGCATGAGCAGGGAGGGAGAACGGATGGTCTTGTGGACAAGGCACTAGACTGGGACTAAGGAGTGCTAGACTCAAGTCTTGGCTTTGGAACAGATTTCCTGTTCCCACAAAGGGCTCTCAACATTGCAATGCCTAACTT
>ML675624.1:38696092-38720015 GCA_007922155.1 Mesoclemmys tuberculata
GTGTCTCTATTTACCTAAGCAGTGTCACTTATTCCATACCATTACTTATACCCATGCTAGCTAGGTGTGCAATGTCTGTATATGACACCATGAGTGGAGACCTATCCTAGAACACAGTGTACAATAGTATTATATTGGTGGAAGTGTTATTTTGAAGATACAAGACTAATGAGTAAAGAGTGTATTATACAAACAGACTATATACTAAACACTAAAACTAACTGAACTAAAGTTTAGTCCTTTATAAAGAACACAGCCTGATGAACTTTGTGTATGAGAGAATTAATGACATGAAGTTTCTAGTTAAGTGTGGTTTAAATACTACACTTAAATAATACATTGCAAGAAATACTTTGCACATAAAATTATAGTAGTGATTTTTTTTCAATTTCCTTTAGTTTTGCCAAAAGGTAGAATTAAAATCAATACTTTTTACTGGTACCTTTTTGCTTGTTTTGGGATTTTTTTTTAAATGATGTGCAACTGCAGAGGAGGGAAACTGAACAATTAATCAAAGTAAATTTCACTTAGTTTGGCTTTCTTAAAACTGCTCTTGTATTGAAAAATGATCCGAACAAATGATATGTGAAGATGTTTGAGCAATCCATAACTCACAAAAGTGGGGACTGTCCAGTAAATCTCTACCTAAATAATTGTTCAATTTATGTACACATATAAACTGGTTGTCAAAGGGCTATAGAGTTAATATAAGACCAATTGGGGTACTGCTAGTACAAAACCAGTTTGTCAGTATGATATGATTTACTGTTAACTTATTTTTTTATTCAGAAAACACCAAAATTGAATCTATACTTCACAAAATTGTCTGCTTTTGGCCATACTGTCAACCAACTTTTCCTTTACTAAAGACTAAAGACCAGACTACTCATACCACTAGTGGAGAAGAAGTTATTTTGCTGTGCACAAAGACACGATAGTACCATCAATTAAAAAGAAATAGAATTTTACAAATATTTTGTGAACGTTACAAAAACATATTTAAATATCTGTAAAATATGCACATCTGGCCAGATTCTCAGTTGAAGTCAATAAAGCTATGTCAATTTACACATGGGTTGTAGAGGGTGGGACTGTAGAGAAAGAGAGGAAAGAGAAGAGGGACACAGGGACAGAGAGAGAAAGGGAGTGCTAAAAAAATTCCTTCAATGCTGTAAGAGCTTAAACGCAGGAGAATTTGTACTACTCCTCTTCACAGAGGCAGGGTACAGGCTCATCTATACTCTCCCTCTTTCTCCTGTCTGTCTCTCCTTCTCTAACCTTTCAGCTGCCATTTCCTCTTCCATCTTCCCCATTTTCACCACCTCAGTTTTTCCTTACGCGTCTACCCCCTTCAATGCTGACCTATAAATAATTAGATATATCTATTCTAACCGAAAAGTCTGCATGGATAGTGGAAATAATTACCAAGATCACTAACAAACCCTTCTCCTACTCTGCTATCTTTCTATTGTCTGTCTTCGCCTATTACAGTCTGCCTATTCCTAGCTGTAAGCTCTTTGGGTTCTTATCCTGTCTTTTAAATACTCTGCAATGCATCTACCGTCATTAAATCCTCATGGGCAAGATTATGGCCCATGTCTGGCATGCTACTACAAGGGAAGAAGGAGGCACCAGTGTGCCCTACTACTGCTTTCAGAGAACACAGTTTAGCAGGAGTCACAGAGCTTCTATATCCCTCAGGTACTGAGTTTTTGTTTTGCCGGTGGGTACCCTATCCTGGTCCCACTCCCCGCCCTCAGGGTCGCACAGGGCCATGAGGCAGCAGGCTGTGCCAGCACATGAGCTCTCTATCAGTCCTGATTCTGCCCCTGCCATCGGGACTGCAGGGGCAAGGGTGGGTCCATGGGCGGCAGGGCAAGATCGGGGCTGCCGGGGTGAGGGAGGGTCCATGGGCAGCAAGGTCAGGAGGAAGCAGGCTGGGATTTGGGGCGCCCAATTTTCCAGCCAGGGGCCCCAAACCACTCACCACCACCTCCCCAGTCCTAGCCTGAGCCTAGCCAGGCTCCGGCTGGGACTTGCCTGCTTCCTGGCAGCCTGGCGTCAGAGGAATGGTGGCTGGAAGCTGCAGCCACGTCGCCCAGGGAGGCACACATCAATGCAGGTAGGGTGGCCCCAGCCCCCTGGTGAGCAGCAGAGGCTGGTGGCGCTGTGTGCTAATGCCCAGTGTGACAGCCAGTCTAACCCTAACCCCTTAAGCAGCTTTTTGTTGTTGTTCCAGTGGGGGGTGGGGGGCATGGCTTGAGAGTTGGGTCCCCACCCCCTTCCTGGCTGGGTGCCACCCTGAGACTGCCAGGGACTGCAGCAGAGACCCAAGCCCCCAGAGGTCTGGGGTCAGAATGACCCAGCCCTGCCCTGCAGGAGCAAAGGGGTGCCGCCCGGGGGATGGGGAGTGAGGGGGGTGGAACAATTCACAGCTGATTGATTTAATCTGATTAAATCAAACAGTTAATCTGGAAGGGGCAGGGCAGGTGTGGGGGGAAGAGGGGCAAGACAAACTGCAACCACAATCCCTGGGTAAAATAGCTGATCAGTGGACTCTGCCAACAGCTAATAACCCCAACCATCCCAGCGGGTACTGAGCACCCACTATTTTTTTCTGTGGGTTCTGGGCCTCCTGGGCATCCCCAAAATTGGCACCCATAGGGATGAAATTAGATGGGCTACACTGTTACAATGGAAACCATTCTGTTCAGGTATTGACCTTTTATGGTATATTCACCCCCCCACCCCAAAGCACCAGGTAGACTGGGAGGGAGATTGTGACTCTAGGAAGCAGCTCCAAGAGGATAGTGCACACTACTTCTTACAAAGGGCAACTCACAAATTGATTATCTATCCAGATATGAATAGTACTGAGTAGCAGCAGGTGAAATTTGTCAGCCAAAACTTTTCTGGCAAGAAATGCAGATCTGATGATCTGTCAAATTCTTGTCAATTTTCCCAAACTGCTTTGGCAAAAAACAAAGAAACCCCACAACAATTAAAAATAAATTCTGAAAAAAATCTAAACAATTTATTTTGCACTGTTAAATGAAACATTTTGTTTTTTTTTTCAAAACAACATTTTGTTTAGGAATTTCCTTTAAAAATTTACAGTGTTTTTTAAAACGATTGAAATAAAAATGAAACATTTTGTTTCGGGTCAAAAGAAACATTTTGTTCAATCTGAAACCATTTATTTTTTTTACAGTTTTTCAATTTACTGGAAATTAAAAAAAAAAAAATCAGTTTCACTTTAACCCAAAGCAATTTTTATAAATTTGTTTTTCAGGATTGCCAGTGAATCAAAAAATCCATTATTCGCTCAGCTCTAGTCATGAGCTGTTTTGAGCCCAATTTCACGTCAAGTGAAAATAGTGAGAATTTGTTGTCCATATTAGAGCTCTGTTTGAAGCCAACAAGCAGAATTACAGCAGATTCATCATGTACTCCTATTTTCCTCAGTCCTACAGCCTTGTTCTTCAGAGCTCTCAACTCTTTGGGATGCAGGGAGGAAACTTTCCTTGCAGCCTAATGTTTCTTTCAACAGTGAAGGGGTTTATTTACTGCTAGGGAGGTTGCATGTCAAAGAAGTTCAATCTGAAGTATACCTCTGAAATTAATTAAAAGTTTTCTCTCCATTTGGAAGTTTTATAAATTACTTCTTCTCTTTTTTGGTTTTAAGTCCCTCACTGATCTACTTTGGTTTTGTCATTATTTAATATATTTGTTCAACAAGCAAATACATTTTTATACAACCATACTGTTAATTTTGTTGAAGGATTTGTGCTCTAGGTAAACAACACCAAATGAAATAAAAGGGATAATGAGTTATTGTTAGTTTAACTTGGTATTTTATCAAACTCTTTAACTAAGCTGAAATTTTAGGCACTATACACTTACTTACATTGCAAGATCTCTAGGACAGGGACTGTTGTTTTTGTTCTGTTTGTATAGTAAGTAGCAAAACAAGGTCCTAATTCATGACTTGGTCTCCTCAGTGAAATTGCAATACAAATAGTAAAAAAAATATATATATAATAAATAGGGGTTCTTATTTTTACAAATCTATGAGTACCAAGAAACTTCACATTTGTTGCTGTATGCACACCAATGTCATTCAGATCGTCACATCATTGGCGTGGACATAACTTTGATCCTGCTGCAGATGTATACATTCCTACTATTTGAGTAAAAGATTAATTTCTGTTAGTTGTACAAGACCTTAGACACAGACACGCCTAGCCCAGAGGGGGACCCAGTGGAAAGGAGGAGTTTCAACTTTATACAGTCCTCGCCTTGCAGGAGCATGACAACAGCAAGAAAGTAAAACAGTTATTTTACCGTTTTGTGGAGTAACGCAGACAGATCTGCACCACTCTGAAGTTCACCACTTTCTTAAGCCTCTCAGCAGTCCTAGGAGACCTAGGGATCTCTTGCTCCCCAAAGCAGAATGAAACTGTGGAGTAGCACAGGTTTCACTACAGGCCAATCAGAAGGGGAGGGAATTGATCACAGTGTTACAGCTTTATGCCCAGCACACTGGCTGCAACATGAAATTTTGGGACCTGGCAGACTTGCTAATTTAGGACAGGATAGTCTGTGGCACTTGGAATCACTGCCTCCAAGAGAATCTGCTCTAGGAAGCTGATCTCACATTAGACAGATTTGTAGACATGCAGTAGAAGGCTCAAGAGAAAGGATGAAAGTCCTAGGAGGAACAACACACCCAGAAACACAGTCAGTGAGACAACATATGAGTGCAATAGGCCAGGGTTCCATATCCATAGTGAAATGTATTTACTTTGGGAGATAGCACGAGCAGGTAAAAGTGTCCCACATTGGAATAGCATCGCAAAGAATATAGGAAGTTGAACCCTTTTAACTGTGTGTGTAAGAGCAGAGGAAAGTCTCAGAAAGATTTGATCAGACTTATACAAGAAGGGGATGGCACATCTGATAGCCATCCTCCATTGAGAAAGAAACGATGTTGACAAAAACAAGGAGAGTCCTGTAGCACCATTGTCAACAATGTTGACAAAGAAATGTCTTGTGTGATTTCTACTGGATAGTAGGGCCTCCTGCAATGTGATTCCTTTGGGTGAATTGGACTCAAACACACCCATCATAAACAGCAGGCACAATCTAATAATGTACAATGAGAGCATAATGCAGCCTATAGACAAAATGTGACTTCATAATAACTAACCTTAAAAGTAACAGATAGTATCAACTGAAGTTTGTGGTAGTGGATGGTAAACACCTCAGACCCATCTTGGGGAACACAACCATACAAGCATAGATCTGATTAAAGGATGCAACATCAGAATTTTATTTCTGCAATGAAAAAAATAAAAGTGGGAGTCCCGTGGACAATGGAGACAATTTAAAAGCACATAAGGAGGAGCACATAAGGAGGGAAGGGACTCCAGAGAGAAAGAGCTTTCTAGACTGAGAGACAGGTGACAGGAAGACTAAGATAGGTCACTTTCATTATGGTAACCTGTTGAGAAGACCAAACGATCTCAAAGACTACATAACCAGCTGAGTGTGGTAAAGACAAGACTCCAGCTCAGCTATGGAGTAGCAACCTGTGGTTGAAGGACCATGGGGTGCGGGTCTGGGTGTCAATTATGGTGTTTTTAATTTTTATATTTAGGTGTTCGTAAAATAGGGAAGATTTACCATGATCAATGGAATTAGAGTCAGAGGGCCTGTATTCCCAGGAGGGACTGTTATTAGAGAGACACCGGGAAAACAGGGAACTAGAAGCTTTAGACAGGAAGCAATGTAGCCACATGGATGGTGCAGGGATGTGGGTTTAATAAAATTCCATTTGTTCAATATAACTTGTATTCGGCTTCACTCTTTGCAAATGAAACAAGGAGCTGTTGGCAAGTAATCAATAGTAATCACCATTCTCAGGTTATATAATTGATCATTTTTCATTGATCATTTCCATGTTTTATCCCTCTATCTTTACATGTTGCCTGTCTTCTTAAATTATGAGCTCTTCAGGGTATACACTGTGTATTACTATTTGTTTAGAGAATGCCTAACATATTGTAGAGGGTGTTACTGTAAAACAAATAAATAATATCCTCCTGTTGTGCCATAAAGAAAGTGAAATACTCTATTGTAGTGTTAATGGTAAAATCCTGATTAAAATCAATTACAATAGATGTTCATCCTCTTGGAACATATTTGAAACACTGATGAAAGCATAGCAATAGATCAACCACCACTTAACATCTTTCATACAAACAATAAATTCAGTATAAAAATAACTGACAGATACTTTTTAGAGCTATTTTGTTGTTGTTTTTCTTATCTTTTCATCTTCTGCAGTTTTTATTGAATGCATACCAGCAGAGGACAATCTAGTGGCACCAGACTTCAAGTCTCAACACATTGCTTGTTTACTTTTATGGGATATTTTATAAGAAAGGAATATATTGCACTGATTTCTATGTGAAGAAAATAAATACACTACACATACGAATCCTTGTTAACTGGATAAAATAGAATGTTTATTAGCAAATATTTGCATACAGGAAGTGCATTTGGTAAGAAAAATGTATAAATATACTACTGCCTTCTACTGGATGGATTCAGAACTGCACTGCTGCTGCATTACATCAAACTCAGCTCAGACGCTGCCACTATGTTTTATTTTCAAAGAATGAAGCCAAGTGCAAATTAAGTTGAATAAGTGGAACTTCATTAAACCAACAACAAATACTTGAAATGCATAGAGATTTCTAGACTCTTTTAGCTAGGTGTTCTAAAGCAAGGACAGTGGGGATAGCCTTGCCTACAACAATTGAAATGCATTGAGATTTCACTGCCAGTCAAATTTCTGCCTCTGAATCACTATGCAGAATTTTTATTCTGGACAAAACAACCCTCACCAGAGCAAAATACCTCAGAATCTCTAGCATTGCTCAACTACATCCACCACAGGATCCCTACAAAAGTCAGGCAAATCACCCCAAAGGCTGAAGGGAGAAGGTTAGGCCATAGTCCTATGCTCCCTCTACACCAGCGGTAGATTGGACCAGGTGCATTGGAGGAAGTAGGCTGTGCTATTCTGTGCACTCTTACTGCACATTGAGAAGCTCTTTATGAGACTGATTCTCTCTGAGGCACAATCCTTCCCCACTGGGCAGTGCCAGAATCTAATCCTTAGTAGGAACCTTGACATTTCTGTTTAATTAGGAAAGTGGTACATCGGAGGCACATTTAGAATGGGCCTCGCTTTCTTTAGCAATAAAATGTCATTAACTAGCGACATCTGATCTGGAAACTGCATGGACTGTAAAATAAGCATACACAGAGAATAAAAGAAGGAGTTTCCAAAGTGATCTGTGGGAATTAAGCCAACACAGAAGTCAACAGTAAAATCCCCATTGTGAATGTCTTTGGTAGGAAATAGCAAAGACTTTTACAGTTTCCTAACACTTGGAATAAGAATGTGATTTCTAATGACTGGGTTTTTTCTTGGTTTGGAAGAGCCAGAAATAAATCTGGCCAAGAATTTCTGGGTTTATTCCCAGGACAGTAAAATTAGGATTCAAGAGTTTGTGTCCTGTTTTCCATTATTTTCAAACAGAACATCATACTCTGTTTTTCTCTTTTTAAAAAAATCTGCATTTTGGCCACATTCCTCTACCTCTTTCTCCAGTCACATAACAGCTCTTTCTAAGCTGTCTATCCTGCTTAGAACTCTTTTCACTGATGCATAATAGGGGATTGTGCCACCTTTCAAAACCAACCTACTGGCTTCTCAAAATGTTGGTGGAAAGAATTACTAATGTTCTTATTTTGATATGCTTCCCCACTGTAAGCCAATTAGTTTATGAAACCTGGAGAATCCACTAATTGGGCAAAGCAGTTCCATTATCTATTTATAGATGCAGAGAGATTCAATATGATCAGGAAAATAAAGGCAGGGTCAGAGAATGTGGTGGTCCATATTCTAGCTGCAGAGCTAAAGCTATGTGGTGACTGCTAAGCAGCAAATTTACTATTCGAGAGACAAAGTGTGTGAGGCAATATCTTTTATTGGACCAACTTCTGTTAGTGAGAGACACATGCTTTTGAGCTCAACACAGCTCTTCTTCAGGTCAAGTTCAAACTTTTTTGGGGCATCCTTTGTTATTTGTTCTTAGCACCAGCTGCTGGAACACTCTGCCACTTTTCCTGTTTCTTCCTCTAGTTCCTTTCTGAGATTTGAGATCTACTGCTGAATTTTGGGGACTTCCAGATGACACTTTCCAATCTCCTGGAAAATCATCTAGAGAATTTAACTTCAAAGGTTGCCAACCATGAAAGTCAACTCCTTGGAACAGGAATTGAGCCAGACAGAAAACTTGGGTAAGGCAGGACAGGACTTGTACAGCACTTTTCTACCCTGTCTGAACATCACAGAAGCCCAGCTGAGAGAAATCCCAGCTTGAGTAATGCAAAAGGGATAAAATTTGTGACAGACTTGCATAGTTCAATTTAACATCATATCTGAAATGAACAGTTGGGGAGATGAACAGGGGAGGAGGCATATCTAGCAGCAACAGAACTTAAGCTGAGAAAAGAGACTGATTTATCCTGATTTGGTACAAGCTCTTGATATGCGGTTTGGAGCCATCTATCTGAGCTGTCCAGGCACAGCAATAGGGTAGTAGAGAGAGAAAAGGAGAAAAGGCACCTGTAATGGCAAAGGACTTGAGGAAATTTGTGTGCCTGGTATGTCCTGATACAAGCAAAGACACCCCAGATAAATTAACAGTTGACCAATTTATTGATGCTTAATTGGACATGAATTCACAAATGAAAATCCATGAAAGGAAACTAAGGACACTTGGTGAGGCCGTGAAATTTGCTCTAGAACTGGAATCTTTCTATGCAGTAGCCACGCAAAAGAGAAAGCAGCCACTAGTGATGAAGATGGAAACAGTCTTCCATGAGCCCCGTAAGCACAGATCTGTGTCTAATACACATTATAGAGAAGGACTGTTTATTGATTCAGGACATTTTTGAACCATTTAAAAATTTCATTTGATTTGGAAACAAGAAAAAAAATAAGGGAAGCAATACTGCTATATACTGGTGTTGTGAACAGATTGGCCACAAAAAAGAAGGATTGTTATGAATTAAAAGCAAACCATAACATAGTATCACAAAAGCATAGTGAAAGTCTCATGCCCAGTTTGGAAAATGGGCTGATACCAAGCTGATACAGCAATGTTTGGTGTAGTGCCAGGGTGTAATGCCACAGTTTTTCTTTAAATACGTGCAGGTAAATAATAATCCGAGCCTGGCTTTGAATGTGTAATCAGGACTCTGAAGTGCACAGAAATGGTAGATGCTGGATCAAATATGACATTTATTAGCTCACACATGATTAAAAATGCTAAAGAACAGAGGATCCAAATTGAGCAGCCAAACTGGATTCAAGGGGACTAAGAAACCTTCACCTATCCAAAAAGGGGAAAACTGTATTTAAAGACTGGATCTCTAATATTGATTTAGAGGTCTAGATAGCTGAGACAATGGATGAATTCATAATTGGGTTGAGCTTTGTTATAGCTAATAACAGTAATAAGGAACAGGAACAGGAATTTGTCTTGGAAATCCATTCCCTTTAAAGATGTGGCCTAGGTGAAACAAATGCTTTGTAGATGACTGATTTTCCTAGAGAAAGTTGTTTAAATGGAGGAAAACTTTAAGCGAGAAGATTGCTTTCACAGCAGGGCAAGGCTATGGAAATTTAAAATAACTGCTTTTGGCTTGTGTAGTGGGCCTGTCAGATCTGAGAGGCTCATGGAGAAGATATCACATGGCATGCTTTTCTCAACCTGTCTGTTTTACCTGGATGATATCCTAGTGTATGCCCAAACATTTGAGCAGAAACTGATGCATTTACAAATGGTCTGTGATTATCTTTAGCTGCCAATGAACCAAAATATATGAGCCATTCCAGAAAGAGGAAACCTAACTCAGCACACAATCAATGAGAAAAGAAAAGAAAAAAAAGACTGTGATAGCATAGAACCAACCAGCTTCTCAGATACTCACAAATACAGAAAGTTTTATCAGGCTCCTACTCCTACTGCAGGTTCATTTATGGGTTTGCTAATATTGTAAAAATATTGTATAGGTTTGGTGAGAAAATGAACCTATTTCAAAGATCATTAAGAAGATTATTCGCATTTGCAGAGTTAAAAAGGACCCTTATGAGCATTCCTTTCTTAGCCTAACCATGTTTCAAAACCTCTTCCATATTAGACAGATGCTAATGCTTTTGGAATGGAGGGTCTGATTCCATAAATGAGCATTTTCTCTGGAGAGGGTACATTGTCAAGTGGAAAACAGAAAGTTGAGCAGTAAAGAAAGAGATCTATGATTCTATGTGGCTTCTCAACTTCTGCTGAAGCCTGCTGTCCCCTGCGGACTTCCTTCTCCTCCAGCAGTACACAATCTCTTTCTTTGCTGCTCAACTTTCTGTTTTCCACCTAACAATGCACCCTCTCCAGAGAAATGCAGTGTAGGAAGCTGAGCTGGGAAGCAGGCTGCAGCAGAAACTGGAAAACCACATAGAGCAATCACTGAGTAACATACACTGCGGCCGCTTACATAACTTGTTGAAGCAGCAGCAGAGAGGGAGCAGAAGCCCTGCAGCCTGAAAGCTGAGTAGATTCATAGATTTTATGGCTATAAGGGACCATTAGGATCATCCATTCTAACCTCCTGAATAACTAGGCTTCAAAGGATTAGATTTATTGGTAAATGTTGATTTCACCACACACACAAAATATTTCCATTGATAATAATTGAAATTTATAGATACGAAAAGAAAAACATTGCTTGAGAATTTAGAGTTTGATTTAAGGATATTTACTTTGTCAATTTTGATATATGATGTTAATAAATTTCTGTTTTAATAGCTATAAAGCTTTAACTTTTTAAATCTCAATGTTGTGTCATTAAGTAATTACTGATTGAGCCCCACCCCCATTTATTGACCTCCCCATAATTTTCCACAGCTGTGAGAATTTAAATCAATTTTTAAAATGCTTAAAAATAGACACAACTTACAAAAAATAAAAATCAGGTTTTGACAAGCCTATGTAGAACACGGGACATAGAATTTCACCAAGTGATTTCTGCATCAAGCCCATACATTCTGCACCAACCCCATTGTGGCTGAGCTAGAACATATCTTTAAGAAAGACATCCAATCTTGATTGAAAGAGTTAAAGTGAAAATTTACCACATCACTACTATGTTGTTCCAATGGTTAATTATCCTGATAAAATTTTGCCTTTTTCTAGTCTGAATTTGTCTAGCTACAGCTTCCTTCTATTGGAATTTATGCTTTACTCTGGTAAATTAAAGAGCCCAGAAATCTTGTACCCATATAGATACATATAGACTTTGATCAAGTCACCTTGTAACCTTTTCTTAGGTAAACAAAACAGATTGACTTTCTTTAGCCTTTCACTAAGAGGCAGGTTTTCCATACCCAAGACATTCCATAGGGAAGGGCCTGAAAGGAACTTGTGGAGACATTGAGCCAGCTGACGCAGATTCTTAAAGGAAGAGCAGCATGAAGAAGGCTATCATGCACAAAGTGAAAAGTACTGATGAACAGCATATATGTTGGCACTATTTGACAATCCCTGCTCAAGAAAATTCCAGGCCTGAACTACATAGTTTTGGCAAAGTAGAAAATGATTGGTATGCATCTTTGTAACATTTCTGAATGGATTCCAGAATGCCATGGGGTTGATGCTGGAACATCAAACACATTGTGTCCACCCAGCTATCTTCTAGAAAACAGGTTTGGGAAGATATGTTAAGACAAAATCACTACAATGGTAATGAGGCACTCCAAACTACCATTGTGCCCTGAATTGTCTGGCAGTGTTTGAATTTGAAACCAGCACCCCGTGTTTTCTCCATAACTCATAGGTTATTATGTACTTATTATTGCCACTTGGGAGTACAGCAATATCGAATTGTCATGCCACTACAGTGCTCTTTAAAGTTTAATGTACTCATGAAGCTTTAAGTGCTTTCTCTCTGTGTGTGACTGATGTGAGCTATAACAGCAGTAAAACCTACTATTTTATTATTTGTTCCACAGGAATATGAGTCTTTCAGTCTCTGTGTCAACTGTCTGATATAAAAATAACTGAATAAGACTCCAACAATAAAATACTCTGTAAGTGTCTTTGATACCCATTGTTTGGGTGAGGAGTTGTAGGGAAACATTTAAGAAGTGCTCCTTTAGAATCTCCTCTTTTCTTTTTTCAGTAATGAGCACTTTGAGGTACAGAGGTTCACCATGTGGAATTTGAGGCCTCAAACAATATTTGCACCACCCTCTGTTTCCCTAACATGCCTATGGAAAAAAAATGCATCCTATCATGTTATGTCCCAGTGTTGTGGGATCTCTGCTTTCAAAGTACTCACCTATAGCTACAAGCTTTATTGATCATAGAAAGAATTTGCACAGCTGCTTAGCTGAGCACTTAGATGTTGTTATAGTTGGCCAAGATTGGTTGTCCATGATTCTATAGGAATTGTTTAACAGAATGTTTTGTGTTCCTGTTTTCTCAAAAACATCTGACAAATATTGTGTACTCATCTCCTAGATCCCTGGGTGTCAAAAGGAGTTTTCCCTGAGCTCCTAGAAAGGAGCTTGTTGCCAAGATAACCAGTGCTCTGATGGCCTAAGAAGAGTCAGGGTGTGATGTCATGTTCTTTCGGTCATTCCTGAGCAAGTCACAAAGGCGTTGGATAGAATTGTGGTGGATCCTATACTTCTAAACATTCCCTTGCTTGATGAGACCCAAGAAGCTCTAGCAGGGCTGATAGACCTTGTTAGGAGGTAAACCTTGTTTTTTCTTTCTACAGCCTCCTGAGGAAGTAGTGGCCAAACTTTGTAGGACGCTCCATGGCCCCCCACAAATAAGAAACACTGTCTCTCTTCCTTGCCCTACCAATAAGCAACTCTTCCAGCAATTATTCTCTCCTTCCCTATAGAAATCTACTCAGCCCTCACACAGTAGCTTCCCCAAACTTCCATCTGACTGTCCATCTGTGCTTACCAATAAACTAGGCCCTCTACCTGTCTTGGTCAAAGAGTCTCTCTTGTTCTTGGGCTTCCTACTTCAGCTGATGCCTCTTTTGTAGCTTAGCTGCTGGCCTAGCAACCAATGAGTAGCTGATTTTTAACTAGCATGTCCTTACCTTTAATGGGGTATGACCTGTCCACACCTAATATTCAGGCCCCTAATCCTTTCCATATAGTAGAACCTCAAAGATACGAACACCTTGGGAATGGAGGTTGTTCCTAACTTTGAAATGTTCATAACTCTGAACAAAACATCATGGTACAGTACTCTGCAGTCAGTGTCTTCCAGCTGAAGCTGGGAGAGGAGAGATCTCTGCAAAGGTAGATCCTGGCAGCACTGTCTGGTTTGCAAGCAGCTTCCTGCCCTATTCCTGTTTTCTCACTTTTGGGCTGAACTCGGGAGGGGGGGCCTGTCTCACACCTTTGGCACTACGAGCCCCAGCCCTCAGCTGCCTCTCTTCAGGGCCCACCCTGCTCAGTGCACTGCTTGCCACACTCCAGAGGAAGCACATGGCAGGGGGTGGTGCCAGTCAGCTCCCAGTACCCCTCCCTCCTCTGCCCCTTGCACTCCTAAAGGTGCTGGCAGGATCCAGGAGTGTAGCCATAGACAAAGCTTGGGCCACATCGGTGCACAGGCTGTGGCCCTTTAAAACTCCTCCAGAGCGCAGCTGACTCCCACTCCAGCCCCAGGCTTTTGCTGCAACCTTAAGTTCCTTGCAGCAAGCTGCTCAGCTGCAGCAGCTTTTTTTCCTGGGCTTGGAGGAGAGGCCAAGGGGGTGAAAATAGCTGCCCCCTCCAAGGGGTGGCGTTGGAGGGGGTGAAAGAGTGCCCTTGGCTTACAGGAATAGCACAGACTCCAGACTGTTTCTGCTCTGTATTTGCTTCCCACCCCCTCCCCCTGCTGCTGGCTGATTGCTTACAGTACTTCCAGTTTCACAAGGTGTTCAGCTGACTGGTCAGTTCATGACTGTGGTGTTCATCTCTTTCAGGTTCTGCTGTGTATCGCACCATAGAATGATAGGACTGGAAAGGACCTTGATAGCTCATCTAGTCCAGTCCCCTATTATCTAGACTATATCCTCCTACCCACTGTAAAAATCCCAGCGGGATGCTTAAGCCCTTGTGAATACCTACAATTTCTAACATTTAGGCGCTGCTAGCCCTGCACGCCCAGAGGTCCTGGCCCAAAGGTGGTGCCCTGTATGAAAGTCTCTGAACTTTCACCAAGGCAGCTGAACATTGCAGGCACTGTCAGAACTATCTGAGTATTCACACAGCACTAACTAAATCCCCAAAATTCTGTTCTGACATGCACTGGTCTTACTGTAAAACCAAGCTTTGATTCTCTGAGCACCGTAGGTTGTGCTAAGTCCTGCTCAAGAATCTGGAACTTGGAGGTATTTGTTTTAATTCATTCACACTTTCCAATTTCTCCTCTTCTCTTTGTCTGATGTGTTTTGGCTATAAACTGCTTTGTATTCAGTCCTCTTTCCCTCTTATTACTTCTAGCTGTAATCAATTCTCTGACAGTCACTAATATGAACTCTCCTTTCTTCATACCTTCCCCTCTAAAACACATATTTAGGTACCACAATGCCATGGTCTCTTTCTGACCATCAGTTTACACTAAAATGTAAATCCCTCCTCCTCCCCCCGAGTCCAGTGTTGAACTATTTCACGGTTCCTTTAGGCTTCCCCTTTGTGATGTGCCCGTTTAGTTCATTTAGGTTTGCAGTGAGAAGTCAACATAACAGAAGACAGCTTGTGAGCTAAAATCCTAGAGCTTTGAGGGGCGTCTGCCTGAAGGGTGAACACAGTTCACTGTATTAATAAATGTATAGCGTGTATCAGGCTAAATGAAAATATGAAATCCAGTTATAATTCCTAAAGGGCAGCAGGGATCTGTTAGACTGACAGGACACCAATTTGTATCTTTACTAGGTTATTATACTGGTAGAATATCAGAATCATATTATGGGGTGAATACTACAAATTTTTCAAGCATTCTCTCAGCTGGTATAGACTTTGGAAAGTAGTTACAAAACAAGTGCAATTTTACCCTTTATCTGTCTGTTATTTCCATCTTTTATGAACATGGGAATAGACTGATATTCCTAAAATACATCAGACCAAAATCAAATCTCAAGTCAGAGGAATGAATCACTGTAGTGTAGAAACCATCATAAAAGCCACTTCACTGATTCTATTTGTAATTAATTATCTTGCCTGAGTCTACTATTCTCCTATTTTGTATAATAAATATTGCGATGCTCTATGGAAATGGGTGACAATTTATAATATATTGATAACAATATTACAAACTTGCAGTGAATCTTACAAGATAGGCCATGTAAGGTATATATCATCTTTGTATTGTGAACTATAAATATGTGTGGTATATTTGTATCTCAAATATGTGCTGTGTTTATGGGTGACACGCCCAGACAGCTTGACATCAGCACTATCCAGCCTGCTTTATGGCCCAGCAAGGACAATCACCTGTACAATGAACCCACTGGGAGAAGTCAAGAGGACATGTAGGGACATGCCTGTGGATAGGAGACTCCAAATGCTTTTGAGCTTGTGTTAGGGACAATGGATGTACAAACCACATGGCAAAAAATATAAAAAGACAGCTGCATCGTCTCCATTTTGTCTTCAGTCCTACTTCTCACCTCTGGGGTAACTTCTCTAGAAATTGAAGCTTAGAACAAAGGTCTGATAGACCCATCGGAGCTCTAGATGTGTTCCAGAGGGACTTTACAAGCTAGCAAACTCAGTAATGCTAAAAAGAACATGACATATGGAGTCTGAAGTCATTTGTAGTATCTTATTGCTATGACCATTTAAGAATTCTCTTCTCATTCTTTTCATTTCATTTATAATAAATCCTTCAGTTTTAGATACTAAAGGATTGGCTGGCAATGTGGTAGTACCCATGTGCCCAGGGAGCCGATGACCAGGACATGTGTTTGAATCTCCTAGCCCTTAGCTCTGAGTTTCAATTTCAATTGTTCTTCAGTTTCAAAACTCATTAGCATTATTACTTTCAGAAACTGACAGGAAAAGTCCATGAGGGACATTTTCTAGGTTATCAGATCAGCTCATACAGCTGCAGACACAGCTGGAGGTTCAAGTGCCTCTGATTTGTATTAGCAGTTAGCAACATGGAATGCTCAGACATGGGGTTTATTCAGTATGTAGCATCCCTGTATTCTCTCTTATTTTTTAATAAATAGAGAATAATTTATTTGTAATGAAGAAACTTAGTTCCTAATGTCAATTCAATAACAGCCAAAATTAGTTAATGTTTAATAACAACTAAATTCTGATCTCAACTGTATGGGTAAGTATCACTATGTATCTTACAAAAAATATTTACCACTCATACCAAAAAATGTATTCACATGTATGAGTCAGGAGGCTGGAAATACGCCTGAGAAGATTCTGCCTCAAGATTATGGTTTGAATATAGCCTAAGTTGATAATAAACGGAAATTGTTACCATCCAATAGCCTCTGAGGAGTGGGTTGGCGGTCCTATCTACCATAATACTTGATACTAATTTATATGCTTGTTTGAAGACTCAGGAAGAGATAAAGGATGTAACAGTCATAGGGATAAACTACCCTATCATGCTCAGAGCTTGTCTACAGCAAACTTATAAAGGCACTTGAAACTATTTTCAAGCACACTTGCAAACTATTGCAGTTTGTGTCTGATGTTCTCTGGCTGTTAGTCATTCACAAAATGGTGGATCTTCTCAACTGAGAGTAAAATTAATTAGATTTTAGCTGCACCAAATTAACACTGTGCTTAAGTTCACCAGGGATATGGATGACTTTCTGAATCACTCTATAATATTGGATAATATGTTATAAGAGTGATCATGTTAGAATCTAATGCCCTCCCCTTTTTTATACTACTACTGCTATTTCTGATTAAACAGACTCCACCTGGTAGGAAAATAACAGACATAACTAATATTTTATTTACCATCAGATTCTAGTAGAAATTTATATAGATATATACAAAAATTGAAAGGGAAAAAACAAAGAGGCTTGAAAGAACAAGAGATTACTAGAGGACGCAGTATAACCCACATTGGCTGCAAGAACATTTAAAGCATACTTAAGCATGGCTGGTAACCTATAGCGTGGGTTTAGCTAGGACTCTTATATAACATGGTTATCCTTTGCATGGAGGGGGAACAGCCCTCTCATATAAATCCCATCCACTGAGGGGAGCAGGAAAGAAAAGCTGACCACAAAGGAGTATTCACGCATCTCCAAGACTAAGTAGAAGACTCCATTTCTTTTGAAGAAGTCCCACCATTTTGTCGATTGCTATGCTAATTACAACTTATTATGACTAATTACAACTGAAGTAGCAGTCTATTGCCATTGGTGAAGGGCTGATAGGGAACTTCCTGGAAAAATATTTCATACTGAGGCAGGCATGTATCTCCCACTCTTCAGCCTTGGTGCTGGGTTGCAGCAAGAACAGCACTGCTTCAGGGAAAGAGTCTCCAAGATATCCCCTTATTCCTTCTTCTATTTCTGATTGGTCCATGAATGGAGGGGAGAGAACAGGGTGAAGCAAACCACCAGTAGCTGTGGAGGTCTCCATGGAAGAGAAGAAATCACAATCTTGCCTCTACCCACTCCTCAAATAGAAGAATTCTCACTGTCTGATGCTCCTGCTCTAAGGCAGGTCAACAGAAAAAAAACACTTAGCTGCTACTTGTTGACAAAAAACCAGCTACCATCCATCCTCAGCAGTTGTTACTGCAGCCAACTGAGAGCAAAACACATGGAGGAGACTGCCACCAGTCCAACTACCAAAATACCTGGTGAATGCGGGATTGGACAGGAAAGTAAACAAAAGGGAATGAGGAAAGATGAAGATCTAGAGTAAGAGGAGGGAGAAGCACACAAAATAAATGGAGGGGAAGACACAATAAAGGAAGCAGCCAGAAAAGGAAGGGAAGCAAGTTATGAGAAAGGGTAAGGGAAAGGGAAAGGGCATTTAGAAGGAGACAGACTTTTAAATGATCAGAGATCTCACTCATAATTTGTATTTGAGGCCTATCCATATATTATAAAACCCTGAACTAGTGCCTCCCCTCCCCCACCCCAGTTAAAGAGCAACATCTGCAATTGTGAAAATTGAGATTATGCCAAACTGAGAGGAAAGAAGTCAGCAAGCAGGGAAGTAATTTTGGAATGACTTGGAAACCAGGTGAAAAACTGTATTTGATTCAGGGGTGGGTTGGTAGCCAGTGAAGATGATGGATGAAATATGGTCACTCTTTCAGGAACAGCTGCATCAGAGCCATGGAAATTTAGATTGATGCATTTAATTTACAGCATTAATATACAAGTACAATACCTATATAAAAGGTACAGTACCTACCCCTAGAGGTAAAGTCAAATCTCTCACAATAATAATGCTCATAGGAGGGTGATGTAGCCAGTTTATCCAGCACTCTAGAATTTTGAAAGATATGCAAGTGTAGGTGTAAACAGCATTATTAAAATATCCTCCATATTCAATATATTACTGTACATTTATTTTCAACTATTTTTATGTTAGTTTTTAAATAATGTTCTTATTGAATTAATGCTACATAATTGTCTATCAATTACAGAACCATGCTATGCCATATATTACTTTTTTCCATGGTCAAATGGAGGACTATAGTCTCAGTCACATAATAAATCCTGGTCTGGGTACAGACAAAATATTTTATAGTAGTTGATTTTCAAATTCTTTTTTGCTTTTTTAAAGCTGCACAAGGCCCTTTTCAAAAGCTTCAGAATATCTAAAACAGAACAGTATGATAAGAATAACACTGCTCGGACATGTGATTCCTGACTGACACGGTGTTTAAAAAAAGACCTCAACCTCATAGAAAGAACCTATCCAGGGCCTTTTTCTACAGATAAGAAAACAGAAGAAAAAGAAATTGAATGTGATACAGATCCCGCTCTTCCATGGACTGATCTGATGAAAATGAATATACAAGTAAACAAACTTTTCTATAATATATTGTCAGTTCAGTGATTGAAGCTGTAGGGGCAAAGAGGTTATTTCTATTTGTGACAAATACTCCCCAGATCAAAATGAAAGCTAAAATTCAGGCTAACATCAGTAGTGTACAAATGATTGTTACCTTAATTGAAAAACAGAACGAAGGGGATAGCTTGTAACACATACCCTCAGAGCCTGGTGAACTGTCAGGTTTGAATTTCATATGTACATCTAACTCTGGCCAAAAATCTTTCTAACATGGCCAGGGCCCAAAAGAATAATATTTTCCAGTCTTAAAGCCTGATCCTGCAACACGATTTCTACAGAGAGGCACTGAATGCACTCAACTGTCATTAGCTACAATGTATTATTTCAGATTCTTGCAGAATCCAGCTCATAGAATCTTCTCTTTTTGTAATACTCTGTTTAATACAATCTTCCAGAAATAAAATAGGTCTATGTAGAAGATTACAGATTATTACACCAAACATAATAATTACTAGATATAACTATAGCTGGGTAAATTCTTAAATATACCACTGATATTTGCAGAACTTCTAAACAAAGCCATTTTGTCTTTGCTTGCATTCCTTTTGTTTTTTCTTTGTGGGTAAAAGTACCCTGTGCACAGAACCTCTTAAGGTGTTAAGTGGGACTGAAGTAAAGTGACCGAAGTGGGACTGACTACTATTTTGCACTCCTTTGCAAGTTAATTTAATCTACTTTGAATAAATATTTTTAACAAACGAGTTTCCTGACAGCTGTTTGTGCGAACATATTTTCAGTGAATATTGAAAAACATTCACACAAAGAGAAATTTGAATATTTAAATATGAGCATCTGCACCAGAGAACAGATCCCCAGAGTCATAATTATCTGGTCAGAGAACAAAAGCAAGCCATGTGATATATCTATCTAATCAGAGCTGGCCAGCATGTTCAAAAGTCAGTTATTGAATAGTCACATAACTTACTGATCATGAACAATCTACATGTCAAGAAGTACTGACAGAAATGATTTGAGGGCTCAGTTCTGCCAACGTTATTCACAAAGAGCAGATATTTTCTCTGGGCATAGTTCTCTGGACTGGCTACTCATACAGTGAGGTAGTAATTATCCTGGGTAAGACAGGCAGAATTGGTCCCTTAATTACTACAAATGATGAACGAATTCAAGACAATGTTCATTTTTCTCTTTGAAAACTGTCTATAATAGCTGTTATACACATGCATTTAAGCAATGGTAAAGGAATGTAAGCTTCAGTATTTAATGTGCTGCTAAATTAAACCTCTTAGAATCTGATGTTTACAATATTGGAGCTTATAGTGATGAGCCTGGAGTATTTAGGAAAAATAACTAATGGCATCTTAAACAAAATTATTGCTGCATACAGCCTTACATTTTGTTTTTCAGATTTTTAGCTGTTCTAGAAACTGCTAATCTTCTCTGGAAAATCCTTATCTAAAGTAATAAGATGCAGCACTAGCTATCTAATTACAAGAGTATTCTGTGGTCACATTTCAATAACCCTTTAAATAGTTTCCATTGACTTTAAACTACACATACAATTTAGTCATAATGGGAACCCTACTTAAATAACAACTGGATATTAATGTATATTTCCATGGCAAACAACTACATTATGGCTTAATATCTTAATAATTGTTAAATGGCAGTTTTGTTTAATAATGAACACGAAATACAACAATTGATACCCTTACATTTATTTTGGAAATTGCCAGATTTTTCAAATGCACCAATTTCATGTTCTGGACTTGCATTTGCCACTTTAACTGCTTATACACAAACCAAAGGATGTGTGAAAACCCCAACTTTCATGAATGCAGATTCTGAATATGTATGGTAAGCATTTGAAAATCTGGGTCTAATTTTAGTAAGAAATAAAATACATTTATTTTGAATGGGCAAACCACAAAAACTTCAGAGCATGAGTTTGGATGAACATCTAAATTACATCCAAAATGCATCCAAACATCATTAATCTGTAAAATGGGATAGGAAATGTCATGAGACAAGAAACGGCTTTCTCATGATTTTTGCACTTCCACTTTCAGACAGAAAAAGAAAATGAAGACTCAAATATTTCAGAACCAAAAAAAAAAAAAATTGAATTTGCAGTTGAGTGTAAAAATGGCTAAAATTTAGGGGATTCTACTTTCTCTGAACTCCATCTGAACAGGTCATTTTAGCAACCAGCGAGGTGTCCAAGCACCGCCAGTTATTGGGGTGGACTACCAATTATTCTTCTTGCTGGTTTTAGCCATTTTCAGGCCTTTGTAGGAACCTAGTATAACTAGGCAAACCAGGAGGGAATGCATGGGGTGGATTAGACAGTGAATACATGAAGTGAGCCTGGCTTTATGAGTACTCTGTAACTTAATTTGCTGGGGCAAATGTCTTTGAAAAACAGGAAGTCTGGATATATTTTAGAATTATCGGGGATGGGAAAATTTAGTTATCAGACTAACAGCTTAAGACTGCTTGCTTAACAAATTTTTTTTTTTTTTTCATTTTTAATGACATGTCTCTGTAACTCCTGCTTCTGCCCCTTGATTGATTTGTTTGGTCAGCTATGTAACATTTTTTTTGATTGACATGTCTCTGTAACTTTTGGGGTGTAAGAGGGAGGTAGCAAGTCTGAGTCAGGCAGATCAGTTCGTGGACACTGGACAAGATCTCCAGGCATAGATGGAAGGACTGGCCATCCAGAAATCTGTGATTGAATCACCCGAAGACTGCCTCAGACTTGTGGGATAACTACTACATTTTGGGTTACTCTAATCACCTATTGTATTTGTATGTGCTTAAGAGTAATAAATGGAGACTTTGGCAAAAAGAATTCCAATAGGAATTCCTGGAGGCCAAGAAAGTAAAGCTTTAAAGTTAAAAGCACTTGGTTTTGATTTGTCTATGTTAGCCATGTAGCAAGCGAAGGTACTGTATTTCCTTTGGTTTATTTCCTGATACCAGTTCACAGTTATTTAGCTGAGGAACTCTGGGTAACACATCTCTCCTTACTGTCTTTTAATTAAAACAGTTGGAAAAACCTCATGAAATACCTTGTGTTTCATGTTTATTATGAGTTTTACACGTTAATACAATTTGAATAACAGGAAAGGATTTTTTTATAATATGAGCAGTTAAGGAAACTTGTTGATACATCTTCCACCAGAAACTGGAGTGGTCAGTATAGGGATGTTAGAACTTTTCTGATCCCTTAGGAGGATATCCATAATTATAGCAGTTCTTACACTGGAAATCATTTGGTAATAGACTTTAGTTCCTATTTATACCATCTCTCCTCATTTCATGTTGTAGAACAGGAGAACAGGAGTCATGGAGAAGTGGATTACAGAATGTATTTACTAGGGATGGGAATTGTAGCACCTTCTGTCTACATAACAATGAGATGCTTGTATACTGTGTTTTGCTGCAGGGTGAGATGTTCCTCCCATATGAAACCTTTGAAATATTTCAGTATAGGACAAATGCTGGCCTTAGACAAGATATGTGATACAGAAAGGTATGTTTGATGCTGTGACTTGATGTTACTGTTCATTGTGAGTAATACACTCAGTTTTAATAGATGGGGAAGAGACTGTGGTGCTGCATTGTTCCTGAATAGGCAGGTGCCCTTAACTTGGGCATTAATAAGCCTAATAAAAAGCCAGTAGGGAAGGCAGGCAGGCTGGGTTAAGGTATTAGGAGATTTAAAAGAAAATGTAGCCTGTAATGAAATATCAATTAAATTTAATGTTTTGAATAAATGGACAATCTCAGAAAGATTAGCTTGACTTTAATAGCTCATTTAAATGTTTCGGCTCTGTGATCCAAACGTTTGACAAATGAAGCAATAACCATTGGTTTCAGTTTGCAAGTCTAATGTTTGCATTGATTTTTCCCTTGTTATAACGTTCAGTATTGAATGCCATAATGGAAACTGCCTTATTCCTTCATGTTTCCCCCTTAAACTTCAAAATTGTCTCCTTTTAATGAAAAATTGAGACAGAAAATGATATGCTATCAGCAGCTATTTTTCCAGCCACACATTTCCACATGTAGTCCATATATATTATCCATCTGTGTTTGTCGCTCATTCTGTCCTGAAAAATAACAATTTATTTTTGAACCACTTGTAGCAATATTTAACCACTGAACCCTTTAATTACTTATGGTGCTGACAAGCAGGGCTCCTTCAAATGCGGAGAAAATAACTTGTACATGCAAACTGAATTAAAATGGTAAATGAATATACCTTTCCTTCTTTGGTATGCTGCCAGTTTTATAGCAGAATGTGAGTATCCACAGCCAATGTTAATCGATGCTGAATGTCATGCGCCGCTCTCCACGGCCAGTGGCTGTGGCCCTCCCCCGGCCTCCAACCCCGGGGGAGACCGCAGCGCCCGCTGGAGTGAAAGGGGGAATCAGCAGATCCAGCGGGTGATATGCCTGGTCCCTGGGCAGCAGGGCAGGCCGGCAAACAGTCTCTATGCCTGGTCCCTGGGCAGCAGGCAAACAAGCAGGTTCAGGGCCTGTTCCCTGAGCAGCAGGGCAGCAGGCAAGCAAGCAGTTTCAGGGCCTGTTCCCTGAGCAGCAGGGCAGCAGGCAAGCAAGCAGTTTCAGGGCCTGTTCCCTGAGCAGCAGGGCAGCAGGCAAGCAAGCAGTTTCAGGGCCGGTTCCCTGGGCAGCAGGCAAGCAAGCAGTTTCAGGGCCGGTTCCCTGGGCAGCAGG